>SJYV01034996.1:258994-477087 GCA_006410875.1 Neotragus pygmaeus | reverse complement strand
TGATGCTGAAGCTGAAACTCCAATACTTTGGCCATCTGATGCGAAGAGCTGACTCATTTGAAAAGACCCTGATGTTGGGAAAAATTGAAGGCAGGAGGAGAAGGGAATGACAGAGGATGAGATGGTTGGATAGCGTCACCAAGTCAATGGACATGAGTATGAGTAAGCTCTGGGAGTTGATGATGGACAGGGAGGCCTGTCGAGCTTCAGGCCCTGGGGTCGCAAAGAGTCAGACACAAGGAGAGACTGAACTGAACTGAACTGAACTGAATCACTGAACATTAAGCTTTCTACTGGACTTTATATCAGTTTAAAGAAAAGTAATTTGAACTCAGATAAGTTGCCTTTGGCAGGAGGCAGACACTAGTGGACAAAGTTATTCTTGCGGCTGTTTGACTACATTTTTCTGAACCAGAAAGATGAAATATTTAGTTCTTACTCCATGTCAGTTACCTTTCTATGGATTCAAAAAACAATTCACAGACATTGTGATATTCATCATAATATTCATGTGACCTAGAGAGAGGTGATTAACATAATTCCACAACATGTACACAAAAGCAATTTCTGACTCAATACATTGCCACATTGTTTTCTTATATCATTTTTTATTGCTCCTTTTATGCTATAGAATAATATCAAACATTTACTTATACAATTGTTTTGCACAGTACTTATTAGGCATATCCTGTATCCAATGTAACCACAATGAAACAGAAAGATCTGCATCCATATTTTATATTTGCAGTCTAGGGTTTACTAGATAAAAATATTATTAAAAATTTAATTCAGAATTTTATCATCTATTATTTTTTAATTCAACTTACATAACAGGGATACTAAAATATTCCTAGTTTTCTACAAGAAAAACATTTTATTCTATCCTTATATTGGGAGATGGAAGTTTTCCTAAAATGCTTCACATTAGATACTTGTTAAATTAATACCGTAGAATACTACTAATGTGTATTTTTGTTTATTGATAATTAAATGCCTTGCATGTGTGCCAAGTCATTTCAGCTGTATCTGACTCTTTACAACTCTATAGACTATAGCCTGCCCTATCCTCAGTCTGTGGGATTCTCCAGGTAAGAAAACTGGAATGGGTTGTCATGTCCTCTTCCAGGGAATCTTCCTGATGCAGGGATTGAACCTGTGTCCCCCAGTTAAATACCTTATGCAGCACCAACCCATCAAAGATACACAAGAGACTGTCCCCATATAAAACATCACTAGACCATTAAGATCTGAGATACTTCCTTTTCAATCAGAGAAGCCCCTAAAAGAGCCATCAAATGAAAGTTACATAGAAATGTAGAAGTGCTAACAGATTTAAGAAGTCACTTAGAGCCATGCTAGATGGCTGGAGACCTGAATGCTTTTGGCTGATTTTCATGAAATTATCCTACAAAAGTATTTTGCTCTTGATAGAAGTGTTCACATTTAGATCACCAATCCTGGCAAATAAAATTTGGTGGATATTAGTATCAGCAAACTACTACTCTAAGATAATATTTAATAAAATTCCAAGTTTTGAATTTATCTTTCTTTTACTCACGAAAAACAGCATGACAACTTTTCTTTACAACTTTATGAAGAAAACATATTTCAGTTCAATTATCAGCCAAACCATGAAACAGAGAATAAAAACAGGGCCTTGCTTTGGGTAGAGCATTTTACTGAGCAGTAAGTCCCTTCCTTCCTTCCTCTCTTCCATCTTTCCTTTTTTTTTTTTTTTTGAAATTTTGAAATCACCCTATTGCTTATACAGTTTTCTTAAAAACACTAAATCAGATAAAGAATTTGTGGTACATATACACAATGGAATATTACTCAGCAATAAAAAAAGGAATGCATTTGAGTCAATTCTAACGAGGTGGATGAACCTAGAGCCTATTATACAGAATGAAGTAAGTCAGAAAGNTTTTTTTTTTTTTTTTGAAATTTTGAAATCACCCTATTGCTTATACAGTTTTCTTAAAAACACTAAATCAGATAAAGAATTTGTGGTACATATACACAATGGAATATTACTCAGCAATAAAAAAAGGAATGCATTTGAGTCAATTCTAACGAGGTGGATGAACCTAGAGCCTATTATACAGAATGAAGTAAGTCAGAAAGAGAAAGATAAATATCATGTACTAACACATATATTCGGAACCCAGAAAAATGGTATTGAAGAATTTATTTGCAGGGCAGCAGTGGAGAAACAGACATAGAGAATAGACTTATGGACATGGGGAAAGGGAGGAGAGGATGACATGTATGGAAAGATTAACATGGAAACTTATATTACCATATGTAAAAAACAGGAATTTGCTGTATGGCTCAGGAAACCCAAACAGGAGCTCTGTATCAGCCTAGAGGGGTGGGATGGGGAGGGAGATGGGAGGAGGTTCAAAAGGGAGGGGATGTATGTATACCTATGGCTGATTCATGTTGAGGTTTGACAGAAAACAACAAAATTCTGTAAAGCAATTAACCTTCTATTAAAAAATAAATTAATTTTAAAAATAAAAAATTAAAACATTAAATCTTTAAACTATTGATTTAACAGATTCTTTGAAAAGTGATTCCATTGGTAATTGTTAAACAGAATGTTAAGCTAAAACAATAAATTTAACCTTTTTGTAAGGTTATAAAGTACATTATTACTCAGTATAAATATTATCAAATGAATACTGAAAGCTATTAACAAGGTGTAATTCATACAGAGAATGAACATAGCACCTGGCTCTATTAGAGCTCAGTTAGTCATCTCTCTAGTAGTATTTTTAATAATAGTTGTGTGATTGATGTCTATGAGATTTAGTAAAATTTAAACCATAGTCACATCAGCAAAACAAGGTTTAAATATTCAGTAACATGTTTGTATGTGTGTGCAGTTTGTGCTCCTGAGAGAAAGAAAAAGAGTAAGAATAAAACACATTCTATAATGAAATACATTCTTTTTTCAAGGTACAACGAACAAGTTATTACCAACAGTATTTAATTACTTTTTCTAATTTATCAGTGATGGAAGAAGGAAAGAAAAAGCAAAACAAACTATGGGACCTCAAATTTCTCCTGCTGAATGAACACTGATAAGAAAATTATGAATCATTGTTTCACCCAGTTTGTACTATTTATGGACTAATGAGCAGAAAGACTACAAATGAATTGAATGGTTAATGAATCATGTTGTTTTCCATCTTATGAACAGCAAAGACAGCCACCGATTCATCCACCTCTTATCTGTATCACTGTGATGCTCTTACACTCTGCTCCTCCAACCAACTAAATCAAATGGTTAACACTGAGGCACTCAATAATTGATAAATATTTCCTATTTTGTGTACAGAATGATTAAAAAGTCACACTGTTCAGAAAATTCTAAAGTGTTATGATATCATGAAAGGCCCGGAAGATCAGTTGTAGAGGACCTAGGTGTAAATTGGCTGCCATTAGACAAAATGGCAAAAAGTACACACTTCTCAGACCTGCAGGAGATAATTAGGCCCAATTACTAGGTGAAGTCACTGTATTCATTTAAAAACCAGACAGTGTGTCAAACAGTGTGTGTGGTGTTTGTGTGTGTGCATGTGCGTGTGTGTGTGTGTATGTCATAAAAAATGTGGCATAAAAAATTATAGCTGTGATCACATAGGTATTCTTCTTTATTAATAAGAAAAGTGATACATGTTCATTATAAAAAATTACCAAATCCAGGTGAATGTATTGGAAAAGCAAAAAAACACCCATGAAACCACAACTCAGAAATAACCAATATGAAAATTATATTATAGTTTTTCTAGGATTTTTCCTAAACATATGCTTGTAAAACACACAGACACATACACAGATGCACACACATTTCTCTCTGCTAAAATATGGATCATTCTTTTCTATCCTATTTTTGTTTAGTGAACTATAACATAAGCATTTTTTTCCAATAGCATCAAATGTTAAGTAAAAGAAAAATCACAATTTCATTCTATGGATGTACCATACATATATATGAAATCATTTATCTATCTGTGATAACCTCTATAGATAAGTCTTTCTCCACATCTCTAATTTTTTTCATTGATATAAACTCCTGGAAGTAGATTAAGGTTTTGATTTTATATACTATAACAAAACGTGTTTTAAATATATATCCTTGAAACCCTGTGTTGATGACAAAGTCTATCAGTTGTGCCTAGACTGATCCTGCTCACTTATAAATCCCTCAGCTGTTAGAATCACTCATCCCTGATCAGTTGTCCTTGGATGACTCATAGTTGATGAATAAAGAAAAAATTCAGAGGTTAAATAGGAGAATAAAATGTTCATCAAGAAAGTAATTTTGAATTGGATAAAAAGTGGTTTAGCATAACACCATTGATGTTAACTATGATAAAAGCTAAGGTGGCCAAGAGAGAAAGGTCCATGAGAGTGTAATACAGACACTAGGAGGATAAGGGTTGCCATCATCAGGAAAGCATCCCCTTGATCCCATGCTCTGGTTCTCATTCTCAGTGTGCAACTAATGCTAAGGTCAACAGCCCATTTCAACTTTGCCGACGTGCTCCTCATGAACAGTTCTATAGCTTTCATACTTGAAGCTTTAAAACACAGATTAAAGAAGAGATTTTCCTTGTTAAATGAAAAATCATTTGAGTAGAATTGCACAATTTCTTTTGCTTTCTTTGAACCTTAGCAAGTTACTATTTCTCACCAAAAGAAGCACTGCTTTCTGTACCCTACAACATACAAATCTTGCTAGAATATTATCCTCAGCCAGCTAGTCTGGGCCTGGCTAATAAAACTAGTAAAACTGATGTTCCTTGTGAAAACAAAGAAGTGGCAGTTTGTAGGGGTAGGGACAGCCACTCGCACCTCAGGCACAGTCTCATGCTGGACCTTTAATGTCTCTTTTCCTGAAAAATGTCCTCTCTAGGCTGACTGTGTTTTCCAGAACATTTAATCGCTTGTTAAGAAAATATGGATATCCTCAATCTTTTCCCTCAGAATGTTCTCTGTATCACTCTACTTATCTGACGTCTGGATTTCCTTTGAAAATATCACTGTCTTTATCTCACTATTACCAGGCATCTATTCAGTTTCTTTTCCCATTTCTTTTAACAAAGTTTTAAGTTTAAGCACCCTACTCAAAGTACCAGTTCCCACCCCCCACACACAAAATCAACCCTTCAGCAGGTGATCTATTTCTGAACAACTACCAGCCAACTCCTTTGTAGTCTTTTGTGAAAAAGTGGCTCAGTTTTGAACTGTTTTTGATCGTATCCCTTTCCCACTTGTAGCTTTCCTCTATGAATGCTGTATACGCCTTCCTGAAATTCATTGCCTCCATCCACTGTTTCTTTACTTGTATATGCTTTAAGCCATCCTTCATTGAAACTTATAAGTCTAGTTTCTCTTTAAGAAGCAGTCCTGTAACTCCTTTCCTTAGTTGCCACATTTCTTGAATTAATTGGATAGCTTCATCTTTTTTTTTACTATAATATAGTCTTTGCCTCCCATCCTATAATGAATCTGTAATTGTCAATTCCTAAAATCAATTGGTGGTTTTAAAAAATGAGTTTTGGTCTCCATCAGCTTCCCTTGACATCTCTGAATTATTTAACAATGGGATACTCTTTATTTGTTAATATTTTCTTCCAGAGCTTCCATGGCATTGCTTACTTCTGGCTTTTCATTTACAACTTTTTTCTGATATATATACATGGGCACTTCTTTTGTGAATAACCCCTTAAATGTTACTTGGATTTGGTCTTCACTGTCTTGAATTTTCTCTCCCCCTATTCTCTTTGGACAGGGACTCTGGCCTCCATGTCTCTACCGCTCTCTAAACATAGGCATCTGTCAAAACTACAGATGTTTTGGTTTATATTAAAAATATAACCTGAATTTTAAGTGAAAATTGGAACATGGATACAGAAGAATACTCATCCTACTTAAAAAAAATCATACTCCGTTATTCCTTCATTTCATTTAGCCTTGCTTCCCCTCGTTACTTCTGATTTTTGGTTAATGATATTACCACTCACCTTGTTATTCAACTTAGAAATCATTAAATCCTACTTGAATTATTCTTCTTTATTGCTATTTTTCTCTACAACTCATTTCTAACCTACTTGTCTCACCATCATCACAGTTGCATAATTTAATGTATCACAATTGTAATTGCATCACAAATGCACAATTTAATCACAGACGAGATTAAATACTTTGATCAGGCTCAAGAGGCTTAAAATGTTTGATGATTCTGCTTAAAGAATTCAATCTACATGTACTATTCAAATCCTTTACATTTTGGCACCAAATTCATTTTCTATTCTCAATTCTTGAAAACTGTTCCTTTTATTCCACCTAAGCAAAATGAATCTCTATTTCATCTATGGTCCCATGGCACATTGTTCATGGCAGTACTTACAGATCTCAATTTCTGTTTTATCAAGTTCTTACCCTGTCTGTTCTTCTAGATAGAAGTTCCTGAAAAGCAGCAACCGTATCAATCATCTCTGTAACTCCCACACCAGCACAACCTCTTGTAAGTATTTCTGGCTTAAAAAATGTTTTAAAATTTTAATATTTAAAGCCATTCTGGTATCTATAAGAATATGCTCCCTTTTGCCATGCTAAGTCACTCGCTGGTGTCTGACCCTTTGTGACCCCATGGACTGTAGGCTCCTCTGTCCATGGGGATTCTCTAGGCAAGAATGCTGGAGTGGGTTGTCATGCACCCCTCCAGGGGATCTTCCCAACCCAAGGATTGAACCCAGGTCTCCCATATTGCAGGCAGATTCTTTACCACCTGAGCCACCAGGGAAGCCCCGAAAGGGAAAGGGAAAGTCACTCAATTGTGTCCAATTCTTTGTGACTCCCGTGGACTATACAGTCCATGGAATTCTCCAGGCCAGAATATTGGAGTGGGTAGCCTTTCCCTTCTCCAGGGGATCTTCCCAACCCAGGGATCGAACCCTGGTCTCCCGCATTGCAGGCAGATTCTTTATCAACTGAGCTATTAGGGAAGCCCTATGCTGCCTTAAATGAGGGGTTAATTCAATAATAAAACATGTTTTGGTATAGCTTTAAGTTTATTGAAATTTAGTGAAGTCTTTTCTTAGGAAGAATTCCAAGAATGTTCTTGAGTATTGTTGTGACTTCTTACAATATGCCCCATGATATTAAGTGAAAAGTCTGAATATATCTCCATGGTAAAGATAAAGAAAATAAGGCTAATGGAGGTTACCTTACTTATCATTGTCACAAAACCAGTGGGTGATACAGTAAGGATTAAAAACTCTTACTTTGAATTGCCATTCATTAGCATACTCACTCCATGAAGCAATCATTCAATAGTAACTTACCGTCTGTTTATGAGGACAAATGAGATAATGTCTGTAAGACAATTTAAACTACTCAGGAAAAGCAAGCTATATAATTTAAGAGATGAATTTGATAAATTGGATTCACAAATAAGTAGATTGGCTCAAAGCCTCCATGAGAGGAAGTTATTGTGTCATTTTCCCAATCATCTTGCCAATTTACCTCAAGCTTTATAATCCTACAAGTCTTCTCTAGAGCTTAGCAAATGAACTTCTTCTAAATGAGTTTTGGTCTCAACTCAGTAAATTTTATTTGTACTTTCCCATATTCTCTCCAATAGTTCACTGACCCATTACATCACCAAAGCTACTATGTATCCCAACTAGAATACAAGCACATTTGCTTGTTTCATGGCTAATGCTTTAGCAATCATCTTAGTATAACAATATTGATTTGATATAAAAGCATTTTCTCTTTCATATTATTACATTTATGTGTGGGTTCTACATGAGAATTCACCATATAAGCCTCCAAGAGTGTACTTCTTGTACCACAGATTTTTTTTCAGTAATAGCACCTACTACCTAGGACCCAAGGGCACCCATTAAATACTCAATGATATTTCCTACAAGACATTTTTTTCTCCTCTGAGAGTATTTCTAGCACTCTCAGAAGGACAATGCAATCAATAAAACCTTCAATAGTTCCGAATTTAACAATGTGAATGCTATTGAAATATATATATGAAGAAGGAGCTGCTGATACATGGGCAAATGTGAATCAGGAGCAAGTCAGACAAAGCTGGCCATATCCCCTCTTCCACTGTTTAGAAAAGCAGAATGATTTTATTTAGGGCAGAACTGTGATCTGTTGAACAGAAATAGAGTTGAATGCAATTTGATTTCATAAGCAAAGCCTGCTCCAATAAAAGTGGCTCTGCATAAACCAAAAATGCAATTTAAACAACATTTTAGATAGCTCAATGTTCATTCAGCTTTACTATAAATGAAGTTTCACTTTAAGTGAATTACACTGTCACTTTGGGGTATCTAAGTAAATCTTGCTCTCTAAGAAATTTACAGACATCAATATCCCCTTACAGTGTAAAATATCCCTGTTTACAAAGATAAGGCAGATGGGTACCAGCAGGTAGTCACCATGACGGGAAAGGAGAGGTACCCACCTGTTAGTGTATGTGTCCATGATCCCAGGTTTACTGAGGAGATAGTTCTATTTTGACATTTTTGTATCAATTCTGAAAGGAGATTTTGAAGGATAATTCATATAGCTAAAACATTTTTACTGAATTGGTGTTTTTAGAATTTGAATTTGTCCCAAATGTAAAATAATGACTGCTTTTAACAACTTTTCTCAAACAAGAATTACAAAATCTTTAGGAATTTAAGAAATTCTTGCTGTGAACAGTCTATGAGTAACTAAAATTATACTGCAAATGAGCTTATCAGTAATAGAGTAGGGGCACTAATGTTAAATTTTTTGCCATGCACAGAGAAAATTACAGACCCAACAACCTCAGGCTGTTACGTATATTAATTTAGAACTAGTGGTGTAGATGAGAGAAAATTCCAACTTCAAAGACCCACAGATATACAACTCAGCTCGATTTAAGAATATTTCAATTCAGACATATTTGTATACTTTCCTTGGATTAATAGTAATACAACTCTTTGTTACCCTGTTTTTTGTGTTTTATCAAATTTTGTTTGATTTGAAACAATTCACCTGTCAATGACAAATAATATGTTTTTGTGTGTCATCATTCTGTAAACATTGGCTTGTAGTCAAAATGGCTAAGATATCCATTCAGCAAACATAAACTAATTGCTAATTATGTGCAAATTATGTTTGAAACTAGAAAATTAATGTTGGTAAATAACACCTATAGGATTTCAAATGAACCTTCAATTTAGTTAGAAAAAGAGTCATAATTGGGTAAAATTAATTTAAAATGAGAGATTCATACTGCATTTCAAGAGGAACATAAGTAAACAAGATATGTGATGTGAAAATAAATGGGATCGCCAAATAATGAGTTACTTAATTGAGCATATTCTCACATGAGTTTCCCCAGTGAACTGATAATCTAGTATTCACCCTATGTAAACGGTAGCAAATATATGTCCCCTCATTTAATCCCTCTTATTGATTGGGGGTGGCTTTCAGAAGTGTTTTCTTGAGCTATAACCAGGTTTAGTTAGAATGATTACTCTGATTGTTTAGCACCGTGAGTACAAGGTGAGAGGAGATGCAATTCAGGGCTTAATTTGCCATCTCTCTTCTAGACTCTTCCTTCTTTTCATTCTCCATACATTTTCAAGCTCCAGACATAGTCTTCTCTCCTAAACATCTCAGCCTTCTCTCATCCCTCACTTCAGTATTGTAATGCCCCCTCTTCAGTGATGGCTCAGGTGGTAAAGAACCCACCTGCAATACTGGAGACCCAGATTGGATCCCTGGGTTGGGAAGATCCCCTGGAGAAGGGTAATGGCAACCCATTCCCGTATTCTTGCCTGGGAAATCCCATGGACAGAAGAGCCTGGCAGGCTTCAGTCCATGGGGCTGCAGAGTCAGACACAACTGAGTGACAAACACTAGTCTCTGTGCCTCTAAATTCAATAATGCATCCTGATAATTTAATTTTCTTTCTGAAATTTAAATATGACTATGTCATCCCCTGCACCTAACTTGAAACCATTATAAAGTTTGAACTTATTTGGCAAGTAGAACATTCCTGATCTCATGACTTCACATATATCATGACAACCATCCTCACCTACCTTGCTTGTTTCTCACTTTTCCTTTAAGCAGTCCTAAGTTGAGCACTTCTCCTTGAACATTTTCATTTTTTCGTGACATATGTTTTATCCATTTCTTAAAATGCCTTCTCTCACAAAGTTCACATGAGAATTTTCTCTTTTTGAAAATGTCAGTTCAAATTGATGACTGTGCGGGCTTTCCCAACATCTTCCTTTGGGTAGTAGGTCCTTTCTTTTTACTATGTATATATTTCTATTGTAATGTTTGCCTTTAATGGATCTCCCACAAGACTGTAAGCTCATGACAGAAGGCTCTTGTATTCTTTCATTGGTGGGTTCCCAGGGCCAGAAAATCACCATGGCCAGAGGACGTATTCAGTGACTGCTTCCGGAGAGGAAGGATAACTGCAAGCTACAGCAGACTAGAGAAGAGTTAGAGAAGACAGAGAAACAACACCTGGAGGGCAGAGAGGAAGCTTCGGGAAAACCCTGGAAGGAACAGGGCAAAACTTAGAGTCAACAAAGAGGAGTACCATGCACAATCCAGGGGCAAAGACAAACTGTTTTGTCCATGTAACAGTTAACTGAGAAAGACAAGTGCCTAGATATGTATGGTAGCTGGATAAGGTGGCTTTTATCTAACAATTTCTTATAAGTCTCTCTAAATCACTTACAATTTAAGGATTTGCTAGCTATGAACCCATTTTCTAAGTGTGAGTAAAAATATTTTATATCAATTTTATACAAATAAGCCTTTGAGTCTATTATATTTTACATTTCAGAATGCACACGGACTATATTGTGTTTTTTTTTTTTAATCTGTGTGTAGTATATGTTTCTTTTTTCTAAAAGTCAAGCACTGCTTATAGGCAGAATCCATCTGTGAAAAACTACAGAAAAACAACAAAAAAGTTTTTATTTGGTTGTGTGATATTCACTTATCCCAGTTTGACTATGTTATGTCATGTGTGACTAATGTCAATGCATCCAGCCACCTGCCTTCCCACCAGCCACTGACAAGCTGCAGTTAAAAACGAGTGAAGTACATTGACAGACAAAATTACTTTTGGATTCACTGCTCAAGTAAAGCTTTGTTGAATCCATAGCAACCCAAGCATTATCTATATATGTCTGGATTACTAAAATAACCCATTACATTACAAAATATGGATCAGAAGGGTTGATATTCCTGAAAAAGTATCCCCACATTGGGAGCTGAAATGCGGATATTCCCTTCTTCCCAGACTGACTGCAAAGCAACGACAAAAATCAGGAACAGACTGTCCATCAAGAAAGCAGCTGGAAAGATCAAAACAGTAAAATATGTAGTTGGCATGTTGCTTTTATACACTAGCCAAATCCCCACAGGGAAAAAATGCCATGTAGATTTCAGTCAATAAACAAATATCTGACAAGAGGTCAAATAAATCAGTCCAGCCTGTTATAATGTATCATATGCAGAGTAATGGGAATAGAATCATCATAACACTAGCAGCAATGTGTTTGGTTTTAAATAGACTGTGTATCTGGCATCTGCTAACCTGAATCATATGGGACTTTGGAAAAATGTTATTCGGTGTATGGAATGCTTTGAGGCGACAAAATCTGAATATACGAAGTTTCCATCTTCAGTTAAAACACCAATGAAGATGAGTAGAAGAAAACTGAGGTAAAACTAGACCTTTCAACCAAAGTATACAGTTAAGTGTGAATGTCTTCATTATATAAATATCTGCATATTAATTTGACCTTTCTATTCTTTTTTTTCCCCCTTTGCCTACATGAAATAAAAGAAACCTATTCCTCTATCAAAGTCTGTCTCCCTTTCCAATTCTTGTCATTCAAAGTACGATTCACTCCTATGGTATCCAATGTAGTCCTAGTCAAGCTTCACACTCAAGATGCAACTGCTTAAGTGGCAAGTTGCCAAGCGGCAACTGCTTAAGTTATATTGCTATACTGTACAGCTACTAGCAGACAAGGAAGAATATTTTGTTCTACATATAAGCCCTCTTTAGAAGATAAAGTGGATTTCTGCAGGAACCACTCAGAGTTTTATTTCTTTCACCTAGCACAGTGCCTGAGCAGCAGACACTCAATAAATATTTAATAAATGAATATAACAGGAAAAAGGAATCATTAAATACTTGAATGTGTACTTACTGACAAGTAGTCTAGCTTTATTTTATTCAAGTACCTATAAAAGTTTTTGATACTAGAAAAGTATCATTGAAATAAATCACATATTTTCTCCTTTTATATCTCTGAGTTTAAAAATTTTATACACTACTATGGATGTACTAAAACATGTGGATGTGGCACTTTTTATAGTAATTATGATGTCATTTTTAAAGGTAATTTTTTTTTTCCTTCAATATACATACATGAAATATACCACTTGCATTTTTGTTAATATTCATAAAGTGAAAAGTTAGAAAAAAGTATTTATGAATAAATTAATTCATATCTATTATTACCTCAAAATGAAAAAATTTCTTCATTTCATAAAATTGCTTCAGCCTCCAAGTGCTAGAATGGACAGGGTCTCTAACTAGGGACCTGAATCAGAGCTTAGGAAGACTAGGGTATTCCACCCCACACCCTACCCACTCCATGGTGAAAAGTTGTGAAATAACTTTGCTACCTTTCTCCTTAGCCAGGAAATATGCATTACTTCCATGAACACCTATTTAACTCATCTTGCTACACTGAGCATTGTAAATAACCAAAATGTGATTTCTTTACTTTCTTGCAGGAAACAGTATTTTACTCTTCCAGTGTTCAGTCACATTTAATAAAGATGAATCTTTCCAACAATTCAACACCCTTAGCTCTTTTTAAAACAAGGAGACAGACTTTTCCGAGATGTTCTTTAAATTTACAAACCGTGGTGTTCTTCCCATTAGTGACAGAAAAGAATATTGCTTGCCAATCAGATATCAAAGGCTTCTTTCCTCCTCTGAGGCTTCAGGAATGGGGGTGCAATTATTGTTGAAAAGGAAATGGATTATTTAAGATTGGCTGCTTCATTACCCTGATACTGACAGGGTCTGCAGGTGTACAGAGTTTTGCCCATTGATACAAATTGAATCTGAAAATAGCAATTTATTCACCAAATCAAGCCAATCACTGCAATGCAGTTTTGTCTTTTGGCTCCTATTTCCAACCAACCACTCTTAACAACTTTGCAACTTCTATTTTACAGTGAACATTTCTGTTTTAGGACGGGGACTAGGGGAGCTCTCATGGAAAGCCTTTCTTTCAGCCTTTTTGAGCCTTTATTTTAGAAGACTGTTAGTAATTGTGCTACTTAATCGAGACGAAAATGATCAACACCTGTTCCAAATTGGTACTCCAGTCCCACTATCCTTTTTCTCTTCACCAACTGCCATTTGCTTTCCTTTACCCATAAAAAAGCAATCACATTAACATCCTTTGTAACACAATTTCAAAAGACACACCAGAAATTCTACCATAAAACTGCATCTTCTATATGCTAACATAATCAACTTCCAGGAAATAGGAAAGACCATAAAGACATATTTGAAATGATTTTTTTTTTTAACAGTTACTTGAAGTAATACCTAATATCCAAGTCAAGAATTTGAAACAAGGAAAGATAGTTTGCCTGAGGGGAAGCAAACAGACCAAAGAACTCTCAATTTGGATCAAAGACTGGCTAGCTAAGTGGACCCTCTCAAAGATCTGAATCAACACATATCCCTGGCACCTTGCCAGGCTTTCAAATCTCTTGGATGGAGAGGAACTCACAATGTCTAAGCACAGGTTGTTGTCATGGCTACCAGCAGCCAACAGGGGAAAAAAATAACTTAAAAAGGCAGCTGGGAAACATTTATAAACAACCTGGATTGGAAACAATGCATATTTAACTGCAATTTTTAGGCAAAGACTATATCTTTATATAACTCAGAAAGATTATAAACAAATAAAATAAATTAATTATGTCAGTAACAGACAACTGTGTTTTAAGGATGTCCCATATTATGAGGATCTCTATCCGGAGAAGAAAAAAGAAACAAAGTAAAAGAGGATGAGGAGAAAAAGTATCAGGGAAAACAGAAGCTCTGGTTGCCACAACTCTTTTCTTGGCCCTTCAGAAAAACAAAACCTGAATACAAATGTTAGTCCATGTACTGATCTAAATTCTTTATCAGGAAATCAGCAGAATGTGATTTTTGTATTTTACCTTTAATCAGTGTATTTTAACGTAAAGGGATGATAGGAAAACATTGAATTTTTTAAATCAAGTGCTATAGAACTTTATAATTTGGTGAAAATTAGTTAACCTTAGCAAAGATTGATCAAAAACATGATTAATTACTAAAGAGCAAAAGTTTCTATTAGAATAGGCTAACTCTCACAGTACTCAGTGGCAATTGGTCAGACTTTCTTTGTTTGGGAGTACAACACTCTATGGGAAGTGGGGTACTAAAGCTGTTAAAAACCTGTTAAATATTCAGGAATTTTGTGAGCCAGTGACTAAACACAATCACAAGCAAGTGTTTACACTGTTGATGAATGAGTAAAGTTCTGAAATGTGTCCTACTTCTGTTTTGTCTATTAACATAAATGAAAATATCAGCAACATGCATGTTGCAAGTATACTCATTTGTCATTTGCCAATCAAATAAAAATATTCTGTAAGATTCAGTTGGTTATATGAAATATAATATGAAATATGTTGTGAGCTATACATTCTTTTTTTCAGTAAAATATCTAATAAATGTGTGTGTATACATACTAGAGAAGTTATTGTTTACTGTGGTGCTGTATTCTATTTTCTTATAAATGGACAGGTGAAAATGACTTATTATGCTTTATCTTCAGAGAAGGCAATGGCATCCCACTCCAGTACTCTTGCCTGGAAACTCCCATGGATGGAGGAGCCTGGTAAGCTGCAGTCCATGGGGTCACTGAATCAGACACGACCAAGTGACTTCACTTTCACTTTTCACTTTCAAGCATTGGAGAAGGAAATGGCAACCCACTCCAGTGTTCTTGCCTAGAGAATCCCAGGGATGACGGAGCCCAATGGGCTGCGGCCTGTGGGGTCGCACAGAGTCGGACACGACTGAAGTGACGCAGCAGCAGCAGCAGCAGCATGCTTTATCTTAACTCTCCTATGTTAGCCAAGCCATCTGTTATAGGTCATTATTAGAATATTGGATAAATGTAATCAAATGTCCAAACCAACTCATTTCAAATATAATTCATGAAAAATTAATATAAATGTTTCCTTGCTCTTCACTAAATATTCAAAAATCACTATTGCTATTGAGGGAAGCCCTCTTTTTTTTTTTTTTTTCTCCACAGGAACACATTCAAGAAGTCATAATTATGATTTTGTCATTGGCATCAAAAATTAACTAAAATATTCTCTTTGGAAAAAGTCATGTTGGAGCATGAGCTTAATATTGACTTACTTAATTTCCATGTGTTGGAGGTGAACTATGTAATAAGTTAAAAGCAAGTCCCTGTCCAAAACAGTAGACTAGGGAAAGTATTGCTGAGGAAAGATGGGAGGGTATGGTTACAAAGTTTCAAGGGAACTTCTGTTGGTGGTGGTGTTCAGTTGCTCAGTCATGTCTGACTATTTGCGATCCCATGGACTGCAACACACCAGGCTTCCCTGTCCTTCACCATCTCCTGGAGTTTGCTCAAACTCATATCTATTGATTCAGTGATGCCATCCAACTGCCTCACGTTCTGTCATCCCCTTTTCCTCCTGCCTTCAATCTTTCTCAATATCAGGGTCTATTCTAATGAGTCAGCTCTTCGCATCAGGTGGCCAAAGTATTGGAGTTTCAGCTTCAGCATCAGTCCTTCCAATGGATATTCAGGAGTGATTTCCTTTAGGATTGATTGGTTTGATATCCTTGCAGTCTTCTCCAAGAAGTCTTCTCAAGAGTCTTCTCCAACACCACAGTTCCAAAGTATCAATTCCTCAGCACTCAAGCTGTCTTTCTGGTCCAACACCCACATCCTTACATGACTGCTGGAAAAACCATAGCATAGACTATATGGACCTTTGTTAGCAAGGTAATATCTCTGCTTTTTAATATGCTGTCTAGGTTTGTCATAGCTTTTCTTTCACGAAGCAAAAGTCTTTTAATTTCATGGCTACAGTCACCATGCAAAATCATGCAGTGATTTTGGAGCCCAAGAAAATAAAATCTGTCACTGTTTCCATTGTTTTCTTATCTATATGCCATAAAGTGATGGGACCAGATGCCACGATCTTCGTTTTTTGAATGTTGAGGTTTCAACCAGCTTTTTCACTCTTCTATTTCACTTTCATCAAGAGGCTCTTTTGTTCCTCTTTGATTTCTGCCACTAGGGTGGTTTTGTCTGCATATTTGAGGTTATTGATATTTCTTCCAACATTCTTAATTCAGCTTGTGCTTCATGCAGTCCAGCATTTTGCATAATATACTCTGCATATAACTTAAATAAACAGGGTGACAATATGCAACCTTGACATACTCTTTCCCAATTTTGAACCAGTCAATTGTTCCATGACTAGTTCTAATTGTTACTTCTTGACCTGCATACAGACTTCAACGGAGGCAGGTAATGTGGTCTGGTATTCCCACCTCTTTAAGAATTATCCACACTTTGTTGTGATATACATAGCCAAAGACTTCAGTGTAGTCAATGAAGCATAAGCAAATGTTTGTTTTTTTTTTTTTTTTTCTGGAATTCTCTTGCTTTCTTGATGATCCAATGGATGTTGGCAATTTGATCTCTGGTTCCTCTGCCTTTTCTAAAACTAGCTCGAACATATGGAAGTTCTTGGTTCACATACTGTTGAAGCCTAGCTTGGAGAATTATGAGCATTACTTTGCTAGCATGTGACATGAGTGCAATTGTGCTATAGTTTGAACATTCTTTGACATTGCTCTTCTTTAGGATTAGAATGAAAACGGATCTTCTCCAGTCCTGTGGCCACTGCTGAGATTTCCAAACTTGCTGGCATATTGAATGCAGCACTTTAACAGCATTGTCTTTTAGGATTTTAACTACCTTAACTAGAATATCATTACCTCCATTAGCTTTATTTGTAGCAATGCTTCCTAAGGCCCACTTGATGTCTGGCTCTAGGTGAGTGATCACAGTATCATGGTTATCTGGGTCATTAAGACCTTTTTTTATATAGTTCTTCTCTTATTAATATCTTTTGCTTCTTAGGTCCATACTGTTTCTGCCTTTTATTGGTCCCTCTTTGCATGAAATATTCCCTTGATGTCTCTAATTTTCTTGAAGAAATTGCTAGTCTTTCCCATTCTGCTCATTTCCTCTACTTCTTTGCATTGTTCACTTAGGAAGGCTTCCTTATGTCGCCATGCTATTCTTTGGAACTCTGCATTCAGATGTGTATATCTTTCCTTTTCTTCTTTGTCTTTCATTTCTCTTTTCTCAGTCATTCATAAGGCCCCCTTAGACAACCATTTTGTCTTTTTGCATTTCTTTTTCTTAGGGGTGGTTTTGATCACTGCTTCCTGGACAATATTACGAATCTCCATTCAAAGTTCTTCAGTAACTGTCTATCAGATTGAATCCCTTGAATCTATTTGATTATAGATTCAATAAAGCCAGACATCAAGTGAGCCTTAGGACACATTGCTTACATAATCATAAAGGATTTGATTTAGACCTTAATGGCCTAATGGTTTTCCCTACTTTCTTCAATTTAAGTCTGAATTATGCAATAAGGAGTTCATGATCTGAGCCACAGTCAGCTACCACTCTTGTTTTTGCAGACTGTATAGAGTTTCTTTAGCTGTAAAGTATATAATCAATCTAATTTCAGTATTGACCATCCAGTGATGTCCAAGCGTAGGGTCATTTCTTATGTTGTTAAAAAAGGGTGTTTGCTATTACCAGTGCATTCTCTTCACAAAACTCTGTTAGCCTTTGCTCTGCTTTATTTTGTACTTCAAGGCCAAGCTTGCTGGTTACTCCAGGTATCTCTTGACTTACTACTTTTGCATTCCTACTTTGTAATGGACAGGAATGGGCAAATTTAATTCAGATAATCATTATATCTACTACTGTGGACAAGAATCTCTTAGAAGAAAGGAAGTAGCCCTCATTTTCAATGAAAGAGTCTGAAATGCAGTAATTGGGTGCAGTCTCAAAAATGACAGGATGTTCTCTGTTTCCAAGGCAAACCATTCAGTATCACAGTAATCCAAGTTTATGCCCCAACCACTAATGCCAAAGAAGCTGAAGCTGAACAGTTCTATGAAGACCTACAAGACCTTCTAGAACTAACACCAAAAAAAGATGCTCTTTTCATCATAGTGGACTGGAATGCAAAAGTTGGTGTTTGAGGGATCCACTATTTGACTGTGGTGATGGTTTGACAGGTATACCCACATTTCAAAACCTATCAAATTGCATTTTAAATATGTGCATCTTATTCCCTTCAATTTTACCTCAATAAATACATTTTGAAAGTTTCTAGAAAGACAGCTTAAAGAATATACACATATATATGTGTGTGTGTGTGTGCTTTTACTACATACGTGTATATATACCACTTTAATATATTGCTACAGTACTATAATATTATACTATATAGCATTAGTGTTAACACTGTGTAGCTGATTTTCTGCCTCCTTTTTTAAATCGTTTGTGCTATCTTCTTTTCAAAAAGGAATATTTTATTTTATGATAATGTTATGAATTTTAAGGCAAGAAAAATACTATATACATAGAATGAATTCTGGTTTTTTGGTGTTTTTTTTGCACAACAATGGTTATTTATTTACATATTATCTACAGTTGCCTTTGCACAGGAACAGCAGAGCTGAGTAGTTGAGACAGCTTACATGACTCTTTATGGAAAAATGTTTGTTGTCCTCTGAGCTAGATCAAGAATTAGGATATTATCAGCATTAAAGAGGCTCTCTTGTCCCCTCTCCCAGTTATAACAACCTCCTTAACCACTTTTCCTGAATTCTAACATCATAAATTACTTTTGCCTTCTCTTAAATCTCTATGGAAATGGAACTGTACAATAAACTTTTCTGGTAGCTGGCTTCTTTTACTCAATATCATATTTATAAGATTCTCTCCTGTTTCTACAGGTAGCAGAACTTTATTTTTATTTCTACAGTGTATTACTAGAATGTGTGTGTGGAGCAAAATGATGAAAAGGGTGAATTTGTCTTGAATACCCACCTCCATCTTTTGTTTAATCACATGTGGCTTTTCTGTTTTCATTTCCACTCCCAGAAACTTTCCATTTTTCTCCCCTTCCCTCACCAACCCCTCAATCTTCTTGAATATCATGAGACATGCTTCTGCTAAGATCCTAGATGCTTGCACTTAAAAAAAATAACTTGATAGGTTTTGTTCATTGTGGATTTTTTGCATTATTATTATTATTATTATTTTGGTCATGCCCTGTGGCATGCAAGATCTTAGTTCCCAACCAGGGATCTGTTGAACCAGAACCCTACAGTGGAAGTGTAGAGTCTCAATTGCTGGGTCCCCAGGGAAGTCCCCTAGATGGATGGTTGTATCTTGTTAAACAAAGCACTATATACATAGAACAAATTTATTTTTAAAGTGTGAAATTTAGAGAAAAAGATAAAGGTGTTTAATCAGCAAAAGTTAGTTAACTCAAGACTTAAAAGACTATAAATTTCCTTTCTTATACTTTCATTCTTAATACGTTTTTCTTCTAAATGTCTTAATAGTACCTGTTGCTGCTGCGTCGCTTCAGTCGTGTCCGACTCTGTGCGACCCCACAGACCGCAGCCCATTGGGCTCCGTCATCCCTGGAATTCTCCAGGCAAGAACACTGGAGTGGGTTGCCATTTCCTTCTCCAATGCATGAAAGTGAAAAGTGAAAGTGAAGTCGCTCAGTCGTGTCTGACTCAGCGACCCCACGGACTGCAGCTTACCAGGCTCCTCCATCCATGGGAGTTTCCAGGCAAGAGTACTGGAGTGGGATGCCATTGCCTTCTCCATAGTACCTGCTACTTATCTACATTGAAAAAAAAAAAATGTGTTATTTAATGCCTATTTACAATACACATACATTGATTCCTTATAATAAATGACACCTTAATTTTAATGGGTTACCTGTAATTTTAAGTGAGGACTAGACGTATTTTGCCATCTTCAAGGAGTTTTATTCTTTCTTCACGTAAGAGTTCAACTTAGAGTTGAATTATATGAGAGAGATAATTCTAGGAAAATCATGCTGGCCTGAAGTCAAATTAGCTACTAAACATAGCTGTAATTTTAAATAAATCTGTTAATTTATTTTTATCAATTTCTTAATTTACTCAATAAATATTTTAACAAACTGATTAGGCAAAAACAAGTGAAAAAATGATCTGCTGTCATGGAATTCATAATACCAAGTCAAGACATGAAATTATAGTTTTGCTAAAATATTTATTGTTGAAATTTGTTGTTACCAGGAAAGAAGAACAAAAGGAGAGGGGAACATATCTTCTTCTAATTTGTCCAGAGATGGAATTTATATGTGAAAAGCTGTTCAAGGTAAGAAGCATGAGAAAAATGTAATGGCTTCCTAAAAAGGATGTAAATGCAGTCTTCTGCAAATTTTCACTCTTTTGAGTATGTACTGCTTGAAAATATCTTGTGTAGATTCTCATGGAGGCCTGTCCACAACCATGAAGAATTATCTATTTTCAAGATTTGCTGTCTTTCTACCCCTTCTAAAAAAGTGCTTCAGTGGTTAACCTCTTCATTCAAAAACTAATATATTCCATTGTTCCCTGGAAAGCAACTTCCTTTATTGGCATAATTCCCTGGATGTGTTTTAAGAGCCTTGACTAAGTTGTTTTGCCTTTTAGTTTGCAGTGTGCTTTTGAATGATCAATATGCATTATGGAACTATGCTTATTCATCATTTTTTCCAACCAGGAAAGCACATTGCAATTCTGGTGAGGACATTTAAGTATAAATAATAATATTCACCTAATGCAACCTTTCATTACTCTTCATTTTTCAACCCCCAAACTCAAAGACTTTCAGTTTTTCTTTTTTCATTATTTCCAGGTAAGTTTCTCAATTTAATAAATAATAATTGGAAACAAATCATAACCATTTATCTTCCTGTCAAAAGCATTGTAAAAACGAGCAGAAGCATTGGAACTCCAACTTTGCAATTTTCCAGCAAGCCACTTTTTTTGCTGGCTTAGTGATCCTATTATCTGAAAGAGACTATATGTTGTCTTGCCTGAGTAGAAATGTCCCAGGCATATCCTACACTGGACCTGTCACTTTAGACCAACAGCAAAACCTCTTCTATGAGCACAAATGGGCAAAATGGAAGACAAAAAATTGTTCCCCTAATTCAGAATGATCCGAAGACCCTCTAAGACTGAGCCTTTTTTCCCAGAGTAGATTATTTCAACTGAGACTGAGGATACTTCTGCCAGAATCTAGGTGTCTTCTGCCCAAAATACTTTATATGAAAAGATCAGTTTCCTCTCTATATTTCCTTAGAGCCTTTACCCCAAAGGTTGAGGGTCTCTCTCTCCATATATTAAAGTTTACCTCCCCTTTCTCCCATAGTTAATTAAAGGTGCTATCTGACTTAGGAAGCAAATATTTTTAAATTTTGATGATAAAAAGTAGAAGGTATAAGAAAATCTAATAATCCAAAACTCCTAAAGTAAGTTTACATATTTTGTATTTAAACAGGTCACTCACAGTAATCCCTTCAAGTTCCTAGTAACACGGATACAGAAAATGTAAATAACTAGCCGTAAAATTACATGCTATGATTTCAAAATTGACATTTTGAGAGTAAAATTAAAAAAATAATTACTGCTTCATGCTAACTTTGTATTCAAAGCATAAATGAGTTACGAAAAAAGAAAAGGAAACTTTATGGAAAAATTTCAGAGAGCTGTAATGTTGCCTCTACTTCTTTTTTTCAGACATCAACTACTTTGAAAACAGATGTTAAAAAAAGAGCCAATAATGAGACCACATTATAATCTAAAGTTGGAAACATCCATAATTTGTGTAATGAGCAAACTGATAAAAAAACAAGTTATTTCAAAAAATTAAAATATATGTATATATCAGTTTACTTCAGTTCAGTCACTCAGTTCTGTCTGACTCTTTGTGACCCCATGAACCACAGCATGCCAGGACTCCCTGTTCTTCACCAACTCCTGGAGATCACACAAACCCATGTCCATGGAGTCGATGATATCATCCAACCATCTAATCCTCTCTTGTCCCCTTCTCCTCCTTCCCTCAATCTTTCTCAGTAGCAGGGTCTTTTCAAATGAGTCAGCTCTTGCATCAGATGGCCAAAGTATTGGAGTTTCAGTTCAATATCAGTCCTTCCAATGAATATCCAGGACCATTCTCCTCTAGGATGGACTGGTTGGATCACGTCGCAGTCCGAGGGACTCTCAAGAGTCTTCTCCAACACCACACTTCAAAACATCAGCTCTTCAGTGCTCAACTTTCTTTATAGTCCAACTCTCATATCCATACATGACCACTGGAAAAACAGTAGCTTTGACTAGATGGACCTTTTTTGACAAAGTAATGTCTCTGCTTTTTAGTATGCTGTCTAGGTTGGTCATAAATTTTCTTCCAAGGAGTAACCATCTTAATTTCATGGCTTCGGTCACCATCTGCAGTGATTTGGGAGCCCCAGAAAACAGTCACCCACTGTTTGCACTGTTTCCCCATCTATTTGCCATGAAGTTATGGGACCAGATGCCATGATCTTAGTTTTCTGAATGTTAATCTTTAAGTCAACTCTTTCACTTTCATCAAGAAGCTTTTTAGTTCCTCTTCACTTTCTGCTGTAAGGGTGGTGTCATCTGCATATCTGAGGTTATTGATATTTCTCCGGGCAATCTTGTTTCCAGCTTGTGCTTCTTCCAGCCCAGTGTTTCTCATGATGTACTCTGCATAGAAGTTAAATAAGCAGGGTGACAATATACAGCCTTGACGTACTCCTTTTCCTCTTTGGAACCAGTCTATTGTTCCATGTCCAGTTCTAACTGTTGCTTCCTGATCTGCATACAGGTTTCTCAAGAGGCAGGACAGATGGTCTGGTATTCCCATCTCTTTTCAGAATTTTGCAGTTTTTTATGATCCATGCAGTCAATGAATTTGGTGTGGTCCATAAAGCAGAAATGTTTTTCTGGAACTCTCTTGCTTTTTCGAAGAACCAGTGGATATTGGCAATTTGATCCTTGGTTCCTCTGCCTTTTGTAAAACCAGCTTGAACATCTGGAAGTTCATGGTTCATGTATTGCCAAAGCCTGGCTTGGAGAATTTTGAGCATTACTTTATTAGCGTGTGAGATGAGTGCAATTGTGTGGTAGTTTAAGTATTCTTTGACATTGCTTTTCTTAGGGATTGGAATGAAAACTGACCTTTTCCAGTCCTGTGGCCACTGCTGAGTTTTTCAAATTAGCTGGCATATTGAGTGCAGCACTTTCACAGCACTATCTTTTAGGATTTGCAATAGCTCAATTGGAATTCCATCGCCTCCAGTAGTTTTGTTCATAGAGATGCTTCCTAAGGCACACTTGACCTCACATTCCAGGATGTCTGGCTCTAAGTGAGTGATGACACCATTGTGATTATCTGGGTCATGAAGATCTTTTTTGTACAGTTCTTCTGTGTATTCTTGTCACCTCTTCTTAATATCTTCTGCTTCTGTTAGGTCCATGCCGTTTCTTTCCTTTATTGAGCCCATCTTTGCATGAAATGTTCCTCTGGTATCTCTAATTTTCTTGAAGATATCTTTAGTCTTTCCCATTCTGTTGTTTTTCTCTATTTCTTTGCATTGATCGCTGAGGAAAGCTTTCTTATCTCTCCTTGCTATTCTTTGGAACTTGCATGCAAATGGGTATATCTTCCCTTCTCTCCTTTGCTTTTCATGTCTCTTCTTTTCACAGCTATTTGTAAGGCCTCCT
Source organism: Neotragus pygmaeus (assembly GCA_006410875.1). NCBI lineage: Eukaryota > Metazoa > Chordata > Mammalia > Artiodactyla > Bovidae > Neotragus > Neotragus pygmaeus. The sequence continues at coordinate 453,029 of SJYV01034996.1, read as the reverse complement.
CAGACAGCCATTTTGCCTTTTTACATTTCTTTTCCTTGTGGATGGTCTTGATCCCTGTCTCCTCTACAGTGTCATGAACCTCTGTCCATAGTTCATCAGGCACTCTGTCTATCAGATCTAGTTCCTTAAATCTATTGCTCACTTCTACTGTATAATTGTAAGGGATTTGATTTAGGTCATATCTGAATGGTCTAGTGGTTTTCCCTACTTTCTTCAATTTAAGTCTGAATTTGCAATAAGGAGTTCATGATCTGAGCCGTACTCTGTTACCAGTTTTTGAGTTTGTTTTTTTTTCTTTTTTTTTTGCTAACTGTATAGAAATTCTCCATCTTTGCCTGCAAAGAATGAAATCAATCTGATTTCAGTATTGACCATCTGCTGATGTCCATGTGTAGAGTCTTCTCTTGTGTTGTTGGGAGAGAGTGTTTGCAATGAGCAGTGCTTTTTCTTGGCAAAACTCTATTATCCTTTGCCATGTTTCATTCTGTATTCCAAGGCCAAATTTGCCTGTTACTCCAGATGTTTCTTGACTTCCTACTTTTGCATTCCGGTCCCCTAAAATGAAAAGGACATCTTTTTTGGGTGTTAGTTCTAAAAGGTCTTGTAGGTCTTCATAGAACCATTCAACCTCAGCTTCTTCTACATCACTGATTGGGGCATAGACTTGGTTTACCGTGATATTGAACGGCTTGCCTTGGAAACGAACAGAGATCATTCTGTTGTTTTTGAGACTGCATCCAAGTACTGCATTTCAGACTCTTTTGTTGACCATGATGGCTATTCCATTTCTTCTAAGGGATTCCTGCCCATAGTAGTAGATATAATGGTCATCTGAGTTAAATTCATCCATTCCAGTCCATTTTAGTTTGCTGATTCCTACAATGTCTACGTTCACGCTTGTCATCTCATTTTACCACTTCCAATTTGCCTTGATTCATGGACCTAACATTCCAGGTTCCTATGCAATATTGCTCTTTCCAGCATCGGACCTTGCCGCTATCACCAGTCACATCCACAACTAGGTGTTGTTTTTGCTTTGGCTCCATCCCTTCATTCTTTCTGGAGTTGTTTTTCCACTCTTCTCCAGTAGCATATTGGACACCTATCGACCTGAGGAGTTCATCTTTCAGTGTCCTATCTTTTTGTCTTTTCTGAAATTAAAAATTATCCATATTTTCTGCACTTACAGTAATAATTTCTTCCAGAACTTTTAACTCTTTTCTGACCTGTAAAGGCAAGTAATACTTGTACCCTTCAAAATACCTTGTTTTTCTATGTTTAAAAATAATTTTAAAAAATATTATATTTTTAATTATTTATAAATTTCATTTATGATATTTATATATGACATATTTGACATGTTAGTATACTTTATTGAGAATTAACAATGTTTATATTGTTGCTGATTTATTATTACAGAGTTAAGAGAAGCCACTTTTGGAACCTTTGCTTTTCAAAGACACACAACTCTTCTGGTCTTCTACTAAGATGTCATATCATCTTGTAGACACTTGCCAATGATAAATAGGGGGAAAAGTAATTTCAAAACAAGTGTTCACAAAAGTTTTAATAAGAAAAGCAATTCTACAGAGAGCACAGGTGACTTGTGTTGGCAATAATTTTGCAATTAGCCTTTGAGCTTCCAGTGGAAGTTGTTAGAAAAGCCAGCACTCATAGATTGTAGATGTGAAGGCAATTGCTAAATGGTTTTTTGTTATGGTCTTCTTGACAGACCGGAACCTGGGGACAGGAGTCGATGAAAAGAAGGCAAAGAAAAGAAGGACACAGGGGACCCAAGTCTCTAGTGGAACAAGGGTGTTTTAATCATGGTGGAGTGTGCTTATATATGGTTATACAAGGAAGCTTTAGGCAGAAAAATAAAGTCAAGCAAAAACACTGAAACCAAATGCATAACAACTGTAACTAAGGGAATAACAATCGTCATCAGGCCATAACAACAGTAACTAGGGGAATAACAATCGTCACAGGGCCAGAAGACAATCCATGTATTGGAAATAGGAACATGACTAAGTAGTTTTACAGAAAAGTAAAAGGTTACTGAAGGAGTCCGTGAATGTGTTCCGTCTCATAACCTCAGTCTTGAGAACTGCCTGCAGCTCTGATCATTTCTGTTTTCCAGGAACTGATAAGGAATATAAGGCCCTTGAGAAACAGAAATCAACATATAGGATTCCTTAAAATTAAACGTTCCCTGACAGTTTTTAAAATTAAACTGCCAGTTTTAATAATAAGAAACATATAAGAAGTAAACATTTCCAATATAGAGAAGTATAAAATTGTTTGTATGCATGCAAAAATTCTGTTGAATATTAAAAGAGAAAATGGCCTCCTTTGTCCTAAGATTAAAATTTAAAACTAGGAAGTTATTGCATGCTTTTTTTAACACAATTTTAATGAGACTCATTATAAGACTATTTGGACAAATGTCCATGCTATTTTTTTAGTTTGAGTTAAAACTGTGAAAGTATAAGTACCATTAGTTATATTGCATAAAGGGTGCCCAGTTTAAGAATTAATTTTTAATACATTTAAGAGGATTGATGCTATTCCAGGCAAGTTGCTGAGTAACAGTTTAAAGAGTTTGCCTTCTAAGTACAGCAACCTGTGTTGTTTTGAAGCAACCAAATCAGTTATTAGCTGTAGATCTACCAGAATGGTTTCTGCTGCTGCTGCTGCTGCTGCTGCTGCTAAGTCACTTCAGTCGTGTCTGACTCTGTGTGATCCCGTAGATGGCAGCCTACCAGTCTCCTCCATCCTTTGGATTCTCCAGGCAAGAACACTGGAGTGGACTGCTATTTCCTTCTCCGATGCATGAAAGTGAAAAGTGAAAGTGAAGTCACTCAGTCGTGTCTGACTCTTTGTGACCCCATGGACTGCAGCCTACCAGGCTCCTCTGTCCATAGTTTGCAAAATCTGAGTCACAGAAATGTAGCATTGACCCATGTTTTTAGTCTGTTTGCTAAGTTCCCTTCTAAATTGTTTGAAAATAATTTTTAATAGGTCTGAAGAAATCCTTGGAATACAACCTGGACATCCTGCCTTGACTTTCTGTCCATTTTGTTGTTGTTGTTGTTGTTGGTCATCCTTCTACATAAATGTACAAGTAAGTAGGCTATAATGGTCACCTTCATACCAATGAGAATTAAAATGTCTCTTTCTCTCTCTTTTTGTAGTGAATATTTGTTATAGTACATCTATATTTTTATTTAATTTTGAAGCAGAATAATGAAATATTTTCCACATTAAAGCTATGGGTGACTGCAATGAAAAATTAATGTTCCTGTAAATGACAGCACCATATAAGCAATGGAAAAGTAATAATAAAGGGGGAGGGCAGTAAATGGAACTAACTCAATGTTTAGGAAGTGTTTTTTTTCAAATATAAAGAGGGACTGAGTTCATCTGTCACAGATAAGACACTACAAGACTGAAAGAAAAAAAAAGGAATATTAATAGGAAAAAATATTGCTATCCAAGCTGTGAGAAGATAGATGTTGGGGTTATACATAAAGGTTTGCTAATGAGGGTATATGATTTAAAGAATGTCTTTCTGCCTGGAACAAGAGTATGAGGCCATGGATATCAGTGCTGTGGCAGTCATCGTATAATATAGAAGAGAGGACAAGAGAATTTTGAAACTTCTACCTTTCACAGATCCTTGGAACTGATTCCCTCTCTGATTTCTGTGATATGAGGTTATTAAATGTCTTTATTGCTTAAGGAATATGTGATTGAGTCTTCTTATACTGAAAATCATTCCCAGACAGTCTGTGAAACAAGACATTCAATATCTTTAGAACACTTAAAGTGCATTTCAATCTACTGATAAACAAAACAATAAATGAGACATCTATTTACTGAAGACAGCAAGTATTAGAAAGAAATTTAGACTCAATTTGTTTTTATAAGAAACCACTATTACAACTTATAAATTTGAAAAGGGTGCTGTCTTATTTTAATTTTCATAGATAAAATGGGCTGTGATATACACTTAAACACACGTTACATGTTATTTGAACTGTAAACAATAACATACATATCTAATAATCTAAGGTCAATTCATTATATTTTCTGTATACTGATCCTGCCTATGACAACTGGAACCTTACATGGAACACTGATTAGTTCAAATTTGGGAAAGGAGTACAGCCAGATTGTATATAGTCATCTTGCTTTATTTAACGTATATGCAGAGCACATCATGAGAAATACCTGGCTAGATGAATCACAAGCTGGAGTCAAGATTGCCAGGAGAAATATCAACAGCCTCAGATATGAAGATGATACCACTCTAATGGCAGAAATCAAAGAGGAACTAGAAAGACTCTTGATGAAAGTGAAAGAGGAGAGAGAAAAAGATGGCTTAAAACTTAACATTCAAAAAATCACAATCATGGTATCTGGTCCCAACACTTCATGGCAAATAGACGGGAAAAAAGTTGAAGCCGTGACAGATTCTATTTTCCTGGACTTAAAAATCACTGCAGGTGGTAACTGCAGCCATGAAATTTAAAGATACTTGCTCCTTGGAAAGCTATGACAAGGCTAGCAGTGTACTACAAAGCAAAGACATCACTTTATTTTTTTTTTCCTATATAGTCAAAGCTATGGTTTTTCCGGTAGTCATTTATGGATGTGAAAGTTGGACCATAAAGAAGGCTGAATGCTGAAGAATTGATGCTTTTGAACTGTGGTGTTGGAGAAGACTCTTGAGAGTCCTTTGGACTGCAAGGAGATCCAACCAGTCAATTCTAAAGGAAACCAACCCTGAATATTCACTGGAAACGTTGATGCTGAAACTGAAGCACCAATATTTCGGCCATCTGATGCGAAGAGCTGACTCAATGGAAAAGACCTTGATGCTGGGAAAGACTGAAGGCAAAAGGAGAAGAAGGCAGCAGAAGATGAGATGGTTAGATAGCATCACCAATTCAATGGACATGAGCCAGAGGAAACTCTGGGAGAGTGAAGGACAGGGAAGCCTGGTGTGCTGCCATCCATGGGGTCACAAGGAGTCAGACATGACTTAGCAACTGAACAACGCAGCAATAACATGATATTCATACCAAAATCTTCATTATTGGTGAAATGAGATTTTACTAATGATTTCTAGCTTGCTCAGTTGAAGAAAGTGAAATAAAAGCACAAACCAATGCACGCTGTAAGATATATACCTGTGTTCTACCTGGGCTATCTTGTGTTACCCATAGATATATGGTAGAACTAACTCTGAGGAAATAAACTTAGTAAACTTGTTCTCCTGAAAAATATACTGTGACATTGTTTAGGTCTAAATTTTTCATACCAGATTCTTCCACTTCCTAATTTTTTTTTTCTGTTCAGAACAGTTTAAACTATTCGAAGTACAATTTAATGCATGTAATTTCAGGGATATCTCATTGCTGAAAGTTTAGACAATTTGTTTTACTGTCTTAGTCAATCTTAGAATAATATTTCATTCCTACGGAAAAGAATTATATCACTACATAATGAATATAGTGGCCTTGAAATACTGCAATCTGTTGGTTGTATATAAAAATACATTTGCATATGTGTATATTCCTCTCTCCTGGTGACTCAGACGGTAAAGAATCTGCCTGCAGTGCAAGACACCCTAGTTCAATTCTTGGGTCAGAAAGATCCCCTAGCAAAGGGAATGGCAACCCACTACAGTACTCTTGCTTGGAGAATTCCAGGAACAGAGGAGTCTTGTGGGTCATAATCTATGGGGTCACAAAGAGTTGGACATGACTGAGTGACTGGCAGGCACACATACACATATGGATATTTATTTATCTGTACATGCAGATCTTACAATGCTTAAAGAGAAAAAGTGCAGGTTCAATGATTATCAAATAATTTGTTCATTTTTTCATGACATTTTTGAAACTCTAAGCTGAAAAATTTGCTCAGTTGTTTCACAAATAGATTTCACACCAGAGGTATGCCATGGAATACAGTGGCAGGCAGGCATGTACAGTCCAAAGTGTTCATGTCATGTACAGTGTCTATTTCCAAAATGTCCTGCTGTCGCTAAGTACTTCAGTCATGTCCGACTCTGTGTGACCCCGTAGACAGCAGCCCACCAGGCTCCCCTGTCCCTGGGATTCTCCAGGCAAGAACACTGGAGTGGGTTGCCATTTCCTTCTCCAATGCATGAAAGTGAAAAGTGAAAGGGAAATCACTCAGTCGTGTAAAAGTAGATGGTAATTATGAGAAGGTACCTAAGGTAAATTTGAGCATGTATTAATTAACATTGCTTGAAGTCAAGAAATCTTCCTAACAAATTTGTCTCCACAATCTCAAAAGACTGAAGAGGAAAAGATATATCAGAGCAAATTTGTACCTACTACTACAGCACTACTCAGAGTCAGGTTACCATGGTTGAGAACTGTTGTCTTATATATGCACGCATGTGAGCTCAGTTGCTTCAGTAGTGTCTGACTCTGCGACCCTAAGGATTCAAGCTCCCACCCCACTGGTTCCTCTGTCCCTGGGATTCTCCAGGCAAGAACACTGGAGTGGATTGCCATGTCCTCCTCCAGGGGATCTTCCCAACCCAGGAATCAAAACACATCTCCTGCATCTCCTACATTGCAGGCAGATTCTTTACCCACTGAGCCACCTAGGAAGCCCTATATATACAAAATAATAGAAATATTTAGGAATTTAGCACACAGTCAAACACTTATTCTTGGTTTATTTTCTCATCTGCTTAGAATTTATCTGACCACATTCTGATTTTAACCTTGAAAACCTATTAAATCATTAAACTGTTTCAAACAATAAACTGTTAAAATATGACAAATTAGAACAACTCATATATTTTCAAAGCTCTGATAAGTTTTCAAAGTGATTGCTCATGCTATTCATAGAAATTGGAAAAGCACAATTAGGAAAGTCACTGTCCTAAATAGGAAAAGAAAAAGCATAAATGCCACACCTCACAATAAACAAAATGTATTCAGACACAACAGTAAGGAAGACTATTTTGGAGGGGAATGCATGTAACTTTCACAAAAATGTTGTAGGTATTGCGAGATTGGTTTTGCATCACTGTTTCATATTTTATCTGCTTTCCTTTTTCACATTTTATCATATTCACTGATCATATTCAGATATCTAACCTAAATTCCAATTCCCCAAATCAAGTGTCCAGGCATTCAAATCTCAACTCCTACATAAAGCACTAAACCCACTAATCTTTCAATCTTTTGATAAGTCAACACTGTAATCAACAGTATACTTCCTTTAGGTCTCAGGGGCCTCCTTTGATTAACATCAGCTTTCTAAGAGAAAGCTATGGAAATCATATCGTTGCAACTGCATCAAACTGTCATGCAACTCTGGGAAACTGAGACATTCAAGGGAAATATAAAAATGAACAGTAAAGATAAATGTCAGTTTCAGAGGTTTCTGACATTTTGTTACATTTAAATTAAAGGCAATGTTATTTTTGTTCCTTCCTGCTCTAAACATATTGGTTTTCTCTTTTAGGAGATTCCTATAAAATATGTGATCATCCCTTGCCGATATTTTCAATTCCTCTTCTGTGCAGACAGCATGGTTTACGTGATAAAATTTTAATGACCGTGGACCTGCATAACAATGTGAGACACACCGGCACATTTTCAATAAGGCTATGCATTTGTTAAAACTGGCATTGGGTGGGCTTCTCTAAGCGGAAGCCACTGTGGCTTGACAAGCAGGCTTAGTGGTGATAGAAGCTGCTCTGGATAAAGCACCATTATCATTCAGCGGTGGTGGAATGAAATGGGGATTTATGAATTACTGCCAAGGAAACTAAATTACTGGCTGTAAATTAAAACTGAGGTTTAACATATCCCCGACACTAGTCTGGACCTCATGCGAAGAGTGGACTCATGGGAAAGGACTCTGATGCTGGGAGGGATTGGGGGCAGGAGAAGAAGCAGACGACCGAGGATGAGATGGCTGGATGGNAATCCACTATACATATTGGATTCTAAAAATGTTATTTAAAGATTCCTTGTTATTGTTGTTCTTGATAACTATGGCCATTTTTATGAAATTTTATGACCTCAAGTATAAACACAAAATCTGAAGGCTTGATTCCAAATCTGCATGTACTGTCTTACAGGAATGACCAAGTTTCTGTTTTGTGTTTCGCTGAATAAATCTGATGCTAGGAGAGTTCTTTCTGTGAGAACCACACTGCAGCTTTCACATGACAGAATTATTTTGAAAGTTCTCCTCTGGCACCAAGCATACTGTCACAGAAAATAGAAATGAGAGATGGAAACTCTCAGATGGGTCATGGTTCAGGACTGTTCCAATTCATAAATGAAAATTTATTACAGCTATTCTTCAATATGGTAGAAAGATAAAATTAATTGGAACTTCTTCTGGTAAAAAAGACCAGTTTGTGAATGTGGGGGCAGAATTTATTTACCTCTACAAACCTTAAGTCTTGGCCAATGGAGAAATGTCTTTCTGAGCAATAATAATATCAGGATATTGGCATATAGAGCAATTTTTTGGTAATAAAAATAGTAAAAAGATTATTGTAATGGAAATGAAAAGGTGGTGGTGGTGAGGAAGCTTGGGAAAGGCTGTTATATAAATATTAGAATATGGATGTGAGATAGTATAGTAAAAAAAAAGAAGGATAATAGAAGCTTAACATTAAAAGATATAAATAACAGTTTATATGGAAATGATTAAAACAGCTGTTAAACCTGAAATCATAAATGCTTTTAAATACGTTGTACAAATTCTACTTGAAATCAAGAACTCACTTTGAATCTAAGGAAATTTCCTCTGATATTGGCTGCCAGTACAGGAAAATTTTTGGTAGTTTAAATTGTAAAATGAATCAAATTTTAATTCAAGATGATTTTTTGGATAGAAAATACTGTAACAGTGCTTGGTTTATGAAAAGTAGCATATTTCAGATATTTTCCAGAGATATTTTGAGATCACTATAGACCTGGGAAAATCTTTAAGAATAAAATGATTAGAAACATAATTACTGGAGATAAGCATAGTAATTTAAATGCACTTGTATATGTTCAGGATTTTTGAAAAAATGCAATCTGGTATGATGTTTATAGTATTATTTTTAATACAATTGATCATAAGGTAATAACATAGCAGATTTCTGTAACAAATATACAGATGCCCCAAATAAAATTTAATTAGCTTTAAACCAAACTATTCAATTTCCTGATGAATTTACAAATCTAATACTTAAGAACGCCTAGTCAATTAACCTATTCTTTTCCATGTAGTAAAACACTCAAACAGTAATAATCACATTAATATGACTTGTTTATAAAATTAAACATTGAGATCATACTGTACGCCTGGAAATATATTGTTTTCAATAACCAATGGCTTATGCAATTTTTAACCTAAGTTAAAACACAGCAAGGGCAGGGCAAAAGCACTGACAGTACTTAATGTACTTAATACATTTTACTGCTAAAAGGTTGGCATTTGGGGGAAACAATGAAGTTTCATCTATGCAAATAAAAAGTTATATTTTGATTAAATAATTAACTATCAAAGACATAAAAATACTTTTATTTCAGAAGGAAAATTCTATTCCTCCAAGACTTAAAAATTTAAGTAGTCTATATTCACTCTGAGTCTTTTTCTCCATTATAATGTTAATTTTGAATGATGTATGAAATGGTGATAGAAATTATATCTTAAGTGAAATGAAATTTTATCAGTATACCTTATATATGCAAATACAGAATGCAAAATGAATATGCTAATGTTTGGAGTATACCAAGCAGGATAAGCAATTTGTTTATTTTTTCTTCTCAGAGTCCCTTTCTCCTTCAAGGAGATCCCCTCCTCAACAGTCAGTCCAAGGATGTCAGATAGAGCCAACCACAAACACATCCCTTTCTTCTGCTGCTGCTGCTGCTAAGTCACTTCAGTCATGTCCAACTCTGTGTGACACCATAGACAGCAGCCCACCAGGCTCCCCAGTCCCTGCAAGTGTGGACAAATGATGTAGGCCTGGCCATTCACATTGATTTACTGATCACACTGACTAATTAAGATTTAAGCATCTGATTCAAGCCACAGTAATGAAATTCTCCTTCCAGACTCTTGCTGGAACATCGAAGATAGAATAACCAAAACTTAGGAAATGTTTAACTAAGTGCCCTACCTTATTCTAGATACTGCCTGTAGCTGCTAATGTATTCCTCCTCATAACCTCACTTTTAATCTGCACATAGGGAGCAGAGATGACCAAGGAATCTTAGTGACAAGTGCTTTCCTAGAAAGAAAGCCCCAATAGAGCAGAGTTGATTTAGAAGTGGGAAATCAAAAAGAGAACCCAGGTACTGACATCATTATTAGAGCAACAGGGCACAGGTAGCTGAGCCTCAGGTCAATTCAGCCCATGCATGAACTTTTCAATACTATCACCCAATATGCTCTCTTTTGTGTTTAAAAAGCAAAGTTAGATACTGCACCACAGAGTGAGAAAAATCTTGTTGACTAAGTAGGATGATATATTACTTTTAAATTTTTATTTCATTTAATTATTATATTTATATTTCTTTGCACCTTCTCTATGCAATTCAATAGATATGAAATTTCTAGACAAAATGTCCTGCTCTGCTTGTTATCCTCTATAGATAGATAGACAGACAGACAGACAGACAGAGTGACTGAGAAACAGGAGACTTAGAATTTGAATCTCAAATGAAGGGCAGTTTGCTTATTGGAAAAACAGAAATAAAAGGTCTTTGTTTTCTCTCTCTCTCTTCTCATAAATTTTACTACCTTTTCCACAACTGGATTATTATAAGAATCTATGAACAGATACCATAGGAATGTGGCAGAAAGAAACACTCACCAACAGTTTTATCTGCACTATTATGTATTCAGCGTCCCCTGGCATTAGGCAAGATGATGTGACTAGTTCTGTCCACTGAACTATGATCAAAATAAAGTATGTCACTTTTATGCTTTGACTACAGAAGAAAAAAAAAGTGCACAATTCTGCACTCCCTTTCTATGTTGTTGCTTTAGCAAAAACTTCATGTTTCCAGAGGTTTATCTCCAGGATGGGATCATGTTATTAGTCAGGATCTCTGAGTGACTGTATGGAGTGAAGGCATTCTCTCATGCATGGGTTTGTAGCACTAAAAAGAAATTTCATGATGTAGAGTGTCTGAGATCTTGTAATTTGGGGAAGTGTGGAGCTGTTTTGTTTTACTACAGTATGATCTAATCTTTCCTGATAATTACAATATCTTTGGGGGTTTTTTCCCTTGTTTTTTTTTTTTTTTTTTTTTTCCAGAAAAAAGCTATGAAAGATAGTCTCCTGAGTTCACCCTATTTCTATAATCTCCCTTTAAGACAAATAGACTATACACTCATTTAACATCAAGTAATTAATGTACTGTTAATGCTGTTCTTTAGTCACTAAGCTGTGTTCCAACTCTTTGTGACCCCATGTAGCCTGCCAGGCTCCTTCTATCCCTGGGATTTCTCAGGCAAGAATACTTGCCTGAGTGGGTTGCCATTTCCTTCTACAGGGGATCTTCCTGACTCAGGGATCAAAACCATGTCTCCTCTATTGGCAGGCAGATTTTTTACGCCTGAGCCACCAGGAAAGACCTAATTAATATATAATCTTAGTTAAAAATGTGTTTTCAATTGTGTTTTCCTGATTAGTGACCTAAATCTTAAGACAAATCAACATTATCTCCTGTTATTACATACATTCCAGAGCATAAAAACAACAGAAAACTACAAAGCAGTATCAAATGTTTCAGTGAAAAAAAAAATAAAATGATGAAAGCAAATATAAAATCAGTCATGTGTTGTCACAATAACTGCAAGCAAAAACAACTAATTCTCTGAAATTTTGCTTTTTAAAAAGCTGACGTCATGAACAGTCTTCAGTCTTTACATTAACAATTGTCTTTCTCACTATTCATTCCCAAACAAACACTGGTTGTCTATGTGCCAGGCACAATGGAAGTATCAGAAATACAATGACAAAAGTGCTTAGATCCAAGAGTTCAGAGTTCAGCAGAGAAACAAACAGAAAAATAAACTATTAGAATGTGCCATGTTTTTCTCTGCCATGAAGGAAGGAGGTAGGAAGTGACCTTGCAGGAGCCCTGTGAAAAAAGACCCAACGCTCCTAAAGAGTATTGGGGTAGAAATTACATTAAAGGTTTTCTTTGATAATCTTTGTGGCTATAAGAGCTTGCCATACACAAATATCAATTACAGTAAGTACATGAAAGGAGATGAATTTAAACAACCATCAGATTGTGAGAACATAAGTCATATATATACAGAATTTTAAGAAACTCAGTATAATTGGGATACAGAATTCATATAAAAATCAACTAAGCCATATTCAAAAGGAAAACAAAACATCTTAAATGTCATGCAAAAGTTTTGGGACTTCATGCTCGAAAGATAGGACATTACTTACAAATGTATGCTGGAAGACGACATGCCAAATTTTTGTTTAGAAAGCTCTTTCTGGAAGTAACTTAGAGATTGGATTTTTGGAAGAAGTCATAGAAGGCTGAGAGAGTGTTTGGCATCTATTGCAGAAATCCTTATAAAGAATGATTAAGGATTGAAGTAAGCTCATTGAAATAGCCACAGGGGTGCTGTATGAACTTAAGTGACATGTAGAAGTTTAAATTGATAAGCCTTAGTGACCCAACAATTCCATTCCTGAGTATATATCTGAAAAAAAAAAAAAAAAACACACTAATTTGAAAAGATACAGGCACCCGATGTTCATAACAGCATCATTATAATTGCCAAGACATGGAAGAAACCTAAGTGTCCATCAAAAGATGAATGGATAAAGAAGATGTGGTATATATATATATATGTATGTATCTTGTGTGCAAGGCTTCCCAGGTGGTGCAGTGATGAAAAATCCACCTGCAAATGCAGGAGATGCAAGAGATATGGATTCAATCCCTGAGTCAGAAAGATCCCCTGGAGTAGGAAATGGCATAATGGAACAATAGTCATAAAAAAGAATGTTGCCATCTGTAACAATACAGATGGACTTAGAGGACATTATGTTAAGTGACATAAATCAGATAAAGGCAAATACAATATCACTTATACATGGACTCTGAAAAATACAACAAATTAGTGAATATAACTAAAAAGATGTAGACTCACAGATATAGAGAATAATTAACCATTTATAGTAATTCCTAGTAGGGAGGTGCAATACAGCGGTGAGGAATTAGTAGAAACTACTATGCACAAAATAAATAAGCTACAGGGATAGGGATCTATTGCAAAACATGGGAAATGGAGCCAATAGTTTATAATAACAATAAATGGAGTTATAAATGGAGTTAGAGCAAGTGTCAGAATTAGTTGATGTATTGGTTTAAAAATGCTATAGATTACAAGTTCCTTTATCCTTATGTGTGCTGCAAATGTGTGAGTGAGTTGCTCAGTTGTGTCTGACTCTTTGCGACCCTGTGGACTATAGCATACCAGCCTCCTCCGCCCCTGAGATTCTCCAGGCAAGAATACTGGAGTGGACTGCCAATTCCTTCTCCAATGCTGCAACTGCTTCACCATAAATCTGCTATCTCTGATGGTTATGGGATGAATCCCAGGACAATAGTCATGATTATGTGTATGTAGCCTTATTCATGTCCTGTAGGATACTTGTGCTGGCCTTCTATCCTCAGTTTTATATGAAAGGAAACTTCAGGCAGGCCAAAGCAAACCTTTCATCAAATTAAACTGGTTTAGACTAATCCATTCCTAATCTAGGCAAGAGGACTGGCATTAACAAAACTAGTTCACTGAAACAACTTCCAGCCCTGGGGCAGAGTTCAGGACAAAGGAAGAAACCCAGACACAATCAGAGTGATATTGGAAATGAGGGGTGAAGTCACAGACACTAGACAGGCAACCAAAAACATCCACAAAGCTCAAGAAAAAATAGGGCTAATTTCGGAAACTCCTTTAACCTGAAGATGTGCTAAGAGGGGGGGAAAACGGAAGAAAGCAAGATCCTTTGGAAATGGAAGATTTAAAATATCCTTTACTTCAGAAAATAGTAAGAAATATAATCTTATGACAATATTCCATTACTAGTGTGGCTAGAAGAAAGGGATCAAAATTCCCATCACATTTTGTATGGCTAACAAAAGGAGATCCCAAATGCCAATTCCACAAGGAATTCTCAGGGTCTCTCGAAAGTATTCACTGTGCATTTTCTACACGTATGAAAACTTGTGTTTGTGCACAATTTATGCACACACACGTACGACGTACAATAACTTGCTCATTTCTTTGTTCCCAAGAGAATTATGCCCGAAGCTTGCTTCAGGCCATCCCTTTTAAAACAAGTCTAATTCTTTCAACAGAGTATAGTAAGTGGAATAGCAGATGTTAAAGTATACCCTGGGATCTTCCAAAGGCTGCTGACTTTACACTACAGTTCCAGAGACAGGCAAAGCCTGTGACTAAATCTTACTGAACATTAATAATTCAAGAAATGAGCAAATTCATGGAGGTGGTACAGGAGTCCCTTAAGGACACAGATGTCAGTTTGTATCAGGGCTTCAGAGAAGAAGGAGGAACTACTCTCATTGAAATAATAGGGAGGGAATGGAGAAGAAACATAGGGACATGACCTCTCAAAGGTCATGACCTCTCTCAAATCTTAAGCAAAGTTACTAAAAATATCAAGCCCTTAATGCAGCTTTTTTTTTTTTTAATGGAAAACTGAGAACACTGAATCAAATACCCTGCCAAATATAGTGTGATTATAGTAGAGATTGTACACACATAGAGGGCAGAAATGGACCAGATGATGGAAATGCACAAATTGTGAAGATAGACTGAGACATTCACAGGATATAAGGAATTATGGAGACAGGACCAAGTTTACTCNATAGTGTGATTATAGTAGAGATTGTACACACATAGAGGGCAGAAATGGACCAGATGATGGAAATGCACAAATTGTGAAGATAGACTGAGACATTCACAGGATATAAGGAATTATGGAGACAGGACCAAGTTTACTCAGATCTCTGTGAGGTGGGGGGCAGCACGGGGAAGGCTCAGCGAGCATCTGGGCAAAATAACAGTTGGAACAGCTCTTTCTCTATGTCTTTGTCACTTCATTGTCCAGTGGATGCCTGACATGAACAATGTTCTCACCTGAGTTTGACTTGTTCTACAATATAACTCAAATATCCCTTTCCCATTTTATTCCTCATCACCCTGTATACAAATGCTGGGTTCAGGCCAAAACTAGGTAGTGTATTGTATGATTTCCTCCCAAGTGTTTCTCTTTTTCCTCCTTAGTCCAGAGCCTTTAATACTCATCTCTTTTCATCTCAGTGTGTCTAGCTGACTACACCTGGTCCTTCTCAGTCAATCACAGACTTTGTCTTTTTCTCCACCCTCCATCTCTGCTTTAGACCATTTGCTTTCTTTCTTGTTCGATAATACAATGACACTGCCCAGAAAGAAAATTAACAAAAAGGCTATGCTGTGACTAAAAAGCACAGTGTTTCAAGTGACCTTAAAAGCTACTAAACTCTGAATTTTTTGGATATTCTATTTAGCCATGGGATTGAAAAACCCAATTGGAAACTTTAGCTTCAGTAAGTAAATGCTTTTAATATCCTTGTCATCCCTACTACTAAAATGTAATTGGATATGATAACATGCTTCAATGTTCCTTTACAAAAACAATAAATCTTTAGCCTCATTTTTGCTATCCAGAGCACTAAGGAAAGAAACTTTCAATCAATTTTTGATAATTGCCCTCCATTGATGATTTTTGGTATTTTGTCTTTGTTTTGTTTTCTTCTTCATTTCTTATTTTCTCTTTATTATCTCTCCTCTTCTTGAATGATACTGATGATTTAATGACCAAAGATGGAAAGGAAAAGGGAGAGTGTTTATCTAAATGTAACTCATCCACCTCAGATATAAACTCAAAACATCTCAAACTTAGTTTATACTAGTAGGAGATTTTCATCTGAACAGTGCATGCTATTATTCACATTGTTATATATTAAGAACAAAATACTGTGAGAATATAATTTTTATAAGATAATGTACTCTGTTAGCTATGTGAGCTTCACTAGCAGTTATAAAAATGCTGCCAAGATTGCACTCCAGCAATTAGTTCTCATTGTGGACTGCTAATGGATTTTATATTCAGATTTAAGATGTAGACCCTAAGATGTTTTCAAAAATAACTCTTAATCTATTTTTTAAACAGGTAGAGACAGACTAACACTTCTTGATTAGTCAAACAAACCTTTTTGTTCAGACTAACACTTCTTGATTAGTCAAACAAACCTTTTTGTTTTGTAGAACTGATGAAACTTAGAGATATATTAATAGTTGTATCATAAGAGAAAATACAAACACGTAAAAGCCATAGCTTTTTAAAAGACAAGTTCAAGTTGACAGTGATCAATGTGAGGATCAGTATTTTGGCAAACCCTGTGGCTTTACTATATGTTTTTAGTGTCTGATGGATGAGAATCTATGATATTTTCACTTATTTTATCACTAAGAACAATCTATTGAAGGACTGCTTCCCTGTGCCTGAGTGAGTCATTTGAGCTACAAAAATAAAATTAAAATGATAATGGTCTATGATAACACAGGAAAAGTATACCAAAAATACTTTACTATAACATATTACAACAATACAGAAAACATTAAGGAAGCCCTCCTTATCCTGATGAAGAGAAATATGTTCCTATTCTTATTCGATGAAATAAAAACCTTAAAAAAATTAGAAGTGAGGAACATAAAATGTCAATCAAGCTTAACAAATCTTTCTAAAGTATTTAAAATGTCAATAAAACAGTCTCGGTCATACAAAAGAGCTGGACTCATGAACAGATCATTTGAGTATAATCTGGTAAATGTTCTGAAAGGACATTTCAAATAAACCAATGCATGTAACATACTTATCATCATTCCTGCACAGGGAGCACATGCTACATATGGGCTGTAATATGTATACAATGTACAAAGTGCTAATGGAGAATGAAGCAGAGGCATTTAAACAAAGCTAATGATATTCTTTTGGTTTCATAACTAAAGGCAAAACCAGATGGAATCCAGGTTTCTTAACCCACTCTGATGGTTTTTCCAAAAGGCCACAGTGCTCACAGTCTCCACTGAGATGAAATCTTTGAGTTGAACAGTAAGCAGCACCTGCCGAAGTGCATTTGCTTTCCACTCCCTCCTCCAACCCCACCAAAGTAAAAACAAAACACTTTCAAAATAGTCGTTATGCATATCTAATTATAACCTTAGCCAAAATGACATATTCAGTATAAAAGAGTGGCATGTTCATTTTGATTTCATATATATAAATAAACCACACAACACTTTAAAGGTTAAGTTATGCAAAATATATAGTTACATACAAAGAGCTCTCCTTCCTTCTGTTCAATGGAAATTGACATCCCGAAAGTCTCCTCAATGAGTCTTCTTTTTCCTTCCTATCCTTGCTGGCCACCAATTTTGGTTCACAATTGTGGGGCCCTACATGGGAAACCTTAAAAAGAAAGGGACTAGCTTTGTGTTCAGAAACTTAAGATGGCGCCTAGAGGAAGAGATGGGGGCGTGATCCATGTTGTTTGTCAAAGTGTTTGATTGGCTCTNCAGCAAAAACAAGACTGGGAGCTGACAGTGGCTCAGATCAAGAATGCCTCATTGACAAATTCAGACTTAAATTGAAGAAAGTAGGGGAAACCACTAGACCATTCAGGTATAACCTAAGTCAAATCCCTTATGAATATGCAGTGGAAGTGACAAATAGATTAAAGGGATTAGATCTGATAGACAGACTGCCTGATGAACTATGGACAGAGGTTCAAGACATTGTACAGGAGACTGGGATCAAGATCATCCCCAAGAAAAAGAAATGCAAAAAGCAAAATGGTAGTCTGAAGAGGCCTTATAAAAGCTGAGAAAAGAAGAGGAACAAAAGGCAAAGGAGAAGAGGAAAGATATATCCATTGAATGCACAGTTCCAGAGAATAGCAAGGAGAGATAAGAAAGCCTTCTTCAGTGATCAGTGAAAAAACTAGAGGAAAAGAAAAGAATGGGAAAGACTGTAGATCTCTTCAAGAAAACTACAGATATCAACGAAACAATTCATGCAAAGATGGGCTCGATAAAGGACAGAAACAGTATGGACCTAAAAGAAGCAAAAGATATTAAGAAGAGGCGGCAAGAATACACAGAAGAACTATACAAAAAAGATCTTCATGACCAAATAACCGTGATGGTGCGATCACTCACCTAGAGCCAGACATTCTGNGATAAAGGACAGAAACAGTATGGACCTAAAAGAAGCAAAAGATATTAAGAAGAGGCGGCAAGAATACACAGAAGAACTATACAAAAAAGATCTTCATGACCAAATAACCGTGATGGTGCGATCACTCACCTAGAGCCAGACATTCTGGAATGCGAAGTCAAGTGAGCCTTAGGAAGCATCACTACAAACAAAGCTAGTGGAGATGATGGAATTCCTATTGAACTATTTCAAATCCTAAAAGATGATGCTATGAAAGTGCTGCACTCAATATGCCATCAAATTTGCAAAACTCAGTAGTGGCTACAGGACAGGAAAAGGTCAATTTTCATTCCAATCCCAAAGAATGTTCAATTTACCGCACAATTGCACTTATCTCACACTCTAGCAAAGTAATGCTGAAAGTTCTCCAAGTGAGGGTTCAGTGGTACATGAACTGATATCTTCTAGATGTTCAAACTGGATTTAGAAAAGACAAAGGAACCAGAGATCAAATTGCCAACATCCGTTTTATTATAGGAAAAGTAAGAGAATTCCAGAGAAACATCTACCTTTGCTTCATTGACTATGCTAAAGCCTTTGACATTGTGGATCACAACAAACTGTGGAAAATTCTTCAAGAGATGGGAATATCAGACCACCTGACCAGTCTCCTGAGAAGTCTGTATTCAGGTCAAGAAGGAACAGTTAGAACCGAACATGGAACAATGGACTTGCTCCAAATTGGGAAAGGAACACATCAAAGTTGTATATTGTCACCCTGTTTATTTAACTTGTATGCAGAGTAGGGCATGGGAAATGTTGGGCTGGATGAAGCACAAGCTGAAAGCAAGATTCCCAGGAGAAATATTGATAACCTCAGATATGCAGATGAAACCACATTCATGGCAAAAAGCAAAGAGGAACTGAAGAGCCTCTTGATGACAGTGAAAGAGGAGAGTGTAAAAGCTGACTTAAAACTCAGCATTCAGACACCTAAGAACATGGCATCTGGTCCCACCATTTCATGGCAGAAACAATAGATACAATGAGAGCCTTTATTTTCTTGAACTCCAAAATCACTGCAGAGGGTGATTGCAGCCATAAAATTAAAAGATGCTTGCTTCTTGGAAGAAAAAACAACCTAAACAGCATATTAAAAAACAGCAACGTTCCAACAAAGGTCCATCTAGTCAAAGCTATGGTTTTTCCAGTAGTCATGTATAGATATGAGAATTGGGCCATAAACAGTGGGACCATAANTGACTTTAGGGGAAATGCTTTCAACTTTTCACCATTGAGGATAATGTTTGCTGTGGGTTTCTCATATATAGCTTTTATTATGTTGAGATATGTTCCTTCTATTCCTGCTTTCTGGAGAGTTTTTATCATAAATGGATGTTGAATTTTGAGCTGAGCACTGAAGAACTCATGTTTTTGAACTGTGGAGGTGGAGAAGACTCTTCAGTGCCCTGTGGACTGCAAGGAAATCAAACAAGTCAGTTCTAAAGGAAATCAGCCCTGGATATTCGTTGAAAGGACTGATGCTGAAGCTGAAATTCCAATACTTTGGCCACCTAATGTGAAGAACTGACTCAGGGGACAAGACCCTGATGCTGGGAAAATTGAAGGCACAAGAAGAAGGGGGTGACAGAGGATGAAATGGTTAGGGGGCATTACCAACTGGATGGATATGAGTTTGAGCAATCTCAGGGTGTTGCTGATGGACAGGGAAGCCTGCCATGCTGCAGTCCATGGGGTCACAAAGTGTCAGAGATAACTGATTGATTGAACTGAATTGAAAGTTTGTGTTTTGATCACTTAATTTATCCATTTCATTGACCAACTAAGAATACTTGCATTATTTGTTAAGCAGATTCAAGCTTTCTTGAGGAATAGCAAATATGTTTTCTTGAGTTCCAATTAGAACCAAATAACCTTGGAGAAAGAAACTGAAAATTCCTGATTATTGATTAATATAAAATGTTTGTTGGGGGGGCAGTTAAGTATGTGGAAAATACAAAAGTTTTTAAGTTGCTGCTGAAGAAGTATATGTTCATTTTTCTCTCCAACTGATACTATTAGGCTCATTTCAAGCTGGTTTCCTTAATATCAAAAGGATTCTTTGTCATATAATATTATTTAGAAACTTCTCATAGTCATTTAATCAAATCCTCTGAACAGGAGCTGAGTTTCAAGTGGCAAGCAAATCTTTGGGTTAGGAATAAAAGAAAGATGAAAAAATAGTCAACATCTTCAAGGAAATTAGAGTTAAATGATGAACATTTGCACATACCCTAACAGATTTATGTAAAAGACAAACACTAATATATGTTTTGGTTTAGCTGTGACTTGGGGTTTAAAATGAATGTATTTATCTCCCCTTTTAGTTTCAAGGAGTGTACACTTAAACTGCACAGTGAATGTGAGCAAAAATTAAGGAAAAAAAATAGATAAGGCCAAACTATGACATACTAGCCCAGGGTGTGTAAGGAAATATGGGGCCGCAAATGGGAAACATTAAAAAGAAAGGGGCTAGCTTTGTGTTCAGAAACTAAGAGTGGGTCCCCCTCTCCATTGAGGGAAGTGACAAAAAACTCTCCTGACTTATTTTCCTTCTCTTCTTTTCTGATCTGTCCTTAATTCCTTTTTCTGGAGTTTCAGTGAACAGGCGAGCAGTTGTGGAAGCAATTGATAAGTCCTGGCTAGGGCCACTCTCTGGTGGACTTTGAAGGCCCCACAACAGGTAAGCCTCAGTAACTAGAGCCTGATCGGGTGAAACTCCCCTTTAATCATTCTTAACTGAGGACATGGCCTCGAATCTTCCCTGTGGGCACGGGTCAGGCACTTAAAGGCCATTAGGGCACCTGCCACTTGAAGACTCCCGTGACAGGATAAGGGGGTCACGGAACGGGCTAGAAACCTCTAGGGTGCCCGCCCCCAGCAAGAAAACTTCCGTGCAACGACGCAGGCACATAAACAGTTCCAAAAGCATACCATAAGCCCAACTTTCTGGCCGCCACCACTCCCGGTAGGATTTTTGGTGGTTGTCCTCAGTGACTTTTCTTCCTATTCTCTCTCAGCAGCATGGGAAATAACATCAGCAAGTCTGATGAGCCTGCACTCAAGGCACTGAGATATATGCTCATAAGCAGGGGACTTGAGATTTCTGATGCTCAGGCCATTAAGGTCTGGGGGACCATTGTACGATTGGCCCCCTGGGTTGCTTCGGCCAATCTGTTCTCTTGGGACACTTGGGATCGAGTGCAAACCCTTGCTAGGCAGCGAGAGGTTCGATACGGTGAGGAGCCCCCCTTAGGGTTCTGTCTGATCATTTCGGCCCTCAAGCTCTGCCTTTCACGGAGCGAGGAGCATGCCACTGATACGGGTGCCCCCAATTCAAAATCAGAAAAACAATGGGAAAAGTTTGATGAGGAACGAGTCATATCGGACCAAAATGTAGCAAAAGAAACTGTAGGGGATAAAGATTCTAGAGCGAATAGTGGGCCATGGGAGCCTTTTGGGGATGATAAAGGGGCGGAGGAAAAAGAGAGAGTCCAGGAGAGAGATCTGTGCCCCTCCCTGCCTCCCCCATTTGAGGAAGTTTCAGGAGCACCTTGGGTGGGAGAGACAATGAGGTCACCTTGGAAAGGGAGAATCTATCCCAAGGACCCTTGGGGATCCCCGCTGCCCTTTACCGGCCCGACTCAAGCCTTTCCTGTAAATGTTAACCCGGGCGGGAATAGGCCGGCAGCCTGGTACCCCTGGGAGGCCAATGATTTAAAAGAGCTTAAAAAGGCAGTGGCAGAGGATGGCCCAAACTCCCCGTGGGCAGAAACTATTCTCCAGGGCCTGCCTCATCAACCTTGTACGACCCAAGATTGGAAGATGCTACGTAAGGCAATGCTCCCCAGCAACACCTATATCAAATGGTGTGCCTTTTTCAAGGAAGAGTGTCATGCTCAGGCAGAAAGAAATCAAGCCGCCAACCCTGCTATCCCGGTGACTTTCGGGATGTTGTCAGGGACGGCAGATCAATGGAATACGGGACCTCTACAGGCCCCCATTCCTGCTCCTTATACAGATCAGGTACGGGCCATATGCCTGGCCACCTAAAAAAAAAAATTGCGGAGGGCCCCAGTGAGCCCCCTATATCGGGCATCACTCAAAAAAATAATGAAGACCTCTCCACCTTCATAGATCGGGTAGAAAAGAGTATACAAAGAAA
The DNA here is from genome assembly GCA_006410875.1 of Neotragus pygmaeus. Lineage (NCBI taxonomy): Eukaryota > Metazoa > Chordata > Mammalia > Artiodactyla > Bovidae > Neotragus > Neotragus pygmaeus. Next base: position 430,473 of record SJYV01034996.1, on the reverse strand, counting down.
ATTCCCTCCGGGGCCCCTGAGAGATCAATTTGTATACATACTTGTAAATCCTGTCTTCCTTATTTACAAGTACCACCTTTACAGCCCCCAGGAGTAAACCCTCGAGGGCTAAAACCCAATGTGCTGTGGGAAACTGATGTAACCCATTATTCCCCTTTTGGAAAACTTAAGTATGTCTTTGTGTCTATTGACACTTACTCTCATGCCTGCTGGGCCACTGCCCACACAGGAGAAAAAGCAAAACATGCTCAAAATCATTTCTTACAATGTTTTGCGACATTGGGCCTTCCCCATCAAATAAAAACGGATAATGGCCCTTGCTTCATCAGCCAGAGCTTACAGAAATTCTTCCAACAATGGCACATTCGTCATAACACCGGAATCCCACATAACCCCCAGGGACAAGCCATAATTGAGCGCCACCATCAAAATTTAAAGGCTCAATTACAAAAACAAAAAGGGGGAATAAGCCCTCACCAGCAACTTGGAATGGCACTCTTTACTCTAAACATTTTAAAATTTTCAAAAAATGAACCGATACCATGTTTTCAAAAATACTGGTCTAACTAAGAAATAAAACCTGAATTACAAGTGAGATGGAAAGACCCCATCACTGGCCAGTGGAAGGGGCCCGATCCACTCTTTACAATGGGGAGAGGATTCGGATGCATATTCCCCATTGGGGACCCCAGCCCTATATGGGTGCCAGCAAGGAATCTTAAATTTACACCACAAGAGAGAGGTCAGATCTCAAAATCTGACACAGATTAAAGAGACATTCACATATTGAGCCCAAGAACAAAAGGTTCCTGAGGCGATCTTTTCTTCCCTTACAGATCATCAATGCAGCGACCCTGGTGGACACTGCTCCTGGTGATCGTCTGATTACCTATCCTCTCCTTGCTGACCTTCGTCATTGCCACAGCTGTGCAACAGTTTTTAGAAGCTTTGAAGCCTGGGTTTAGCAGTACAACAGTGTCAGCATCTGTGCTGGGAGTTCAACAAGCTCAGACCATTGAGGTTGTAAACAACATATCTACTGCCTCTGCTCAAGGATTTCAAACCAGCTTGCACCAGTTCGAACACCTGAACTCCGCCATAATGGGACTCCAACAACAGCTTGATCTTCCATGCCAGAGCAATTGAAACGTTGTGTTCTGGCGTGCATAGACTGCTATGTGAGATATCCCAGCTTTTGTCTGACAGTTTTTCCAGTGTTAAATGAGACTCTAACAGGTGAAAAGGGAGCAATGGATCTATGGGACTGGATACAAAGTTCATTTATCTGGTTTAAAAATAAAAATGCCTTCTATTTTGCTTGTTTTTGTTGTTCTGCTTGTTGTACTGTTAAAGGTAAAATCTCACAGCCCACAATAGGCGCTTACAGCAAAAAGTTATACTTGCCCAGGTCATGGAAGAGGAGCCCCACGTTGGGGACCTACAAAACCCCTGGATTAATTTAGCCTTTCAAGAGATTAACCGAGACAGACAAATAAGATGCCTATCATCTAGAGAGATTCCGCCTAGCCCACAAGAGGTGGCTGGATAGCCAATGACGGATAAGACCCTCAGAGGAGGGCAACCTAAGACAGGCACAGCCGCGAGAGGGGCTGGCNCTGCAACAATAAAGCGGAACTGCTCAGACAGAACCCCTGTCGTGTCTGATTGTCTCTCGCTGGCTGAGGGGCTGGGTGGCGGACAGCAGACTCACCTTTCCTTGGGACCTCTCAGCTTTGCTGAGGGAAGTTCCACTGCCTCTCTCTTTCTGCGGAGCGCCCCCCACACACAATTTCATCATGAGAAGTATTTAATATAGTTTCACAAACAGATATAGGATGGAGTGAGTGTTATGTCTTTAAGTAAAATTAAACATATTAGTGGAAATGTACAATGCTTTTCCAAGTCAAACAGCATCTAACAGCACGGCACCAAGCTCTTATGTTTTAATGTATGCCTACTTACACTGAAAGCCAACTCTCCTGATTTTAAAAATATCATGCATAGTGAGATGCAAATGCTAATGCCAGATTGGAAGATTGACTTAANTGGAAATGTACAATGCTTTTCCAAGTCAAACAGCATCTAACAGCACGGCACCAAGCTCTTATGTTTTAATGTATGCCTACTTACACTGAAAGCCAACTCTCCTGATTTTAAAAATATCATGCATAGTGAGATGCAAATGCTAATGCCAGATTGGAAGATTGACTTAAGACCCTTCATGGATTTATTCATCCAAAAGCACTGTAGAACAGTTTTCTACCAACAGAAGTACGGTACAATTTATGAACAGGATTTCTTTGATAAATCAACTCAAAGGGATTAATTATCTGAGAAATGACTGTTTCTGATATGGCTTTTGTTTTCAGTAATAGAAAAATAACTTTCATGCTACTTCTGTCATTTTATGTATTGCCTTTCCCTTACCCGTGATCACTGACCTCATAAACTTATGTTTCTGAGGATATAAATAGGGAAATTGCTCACTAAAAAAGATCTTGACCAGTAATTTATTTCAAAAAGGATACAAACACTTGCTCCTTTTGAGCCTAAGATGAGAGCTCTTCCATCATAGTCTGGTGATTGAGAACAGCACGAAAACCAGTGTTTAATGGCTTGACTGGGTGTGTTTTTCCCCTTCCATAAATCCATTCCTCTCCCAAGTGGTTCACAAACACTTCATTTTTCCAGGAAGGCACAGTAAATTTTATATATGTGCCATAAGTGGCTCTGAAGACAAGCCCGTGCCCATATGCTCAGGGCCCAAAGCACCATTGACAGGAGCAAAGGGGGATGAGGCTGTGCTTATAACAGCAGAGCGCGCTGCTTGTCGCTTCTGTTTTCCTGTGCTTGAGCAGTGACTCAGGCATTCACTCCCACACAAATGTGTATTCTCCTAGAGAGGCCAAAAAAAAAAAAAGAGAAATCAGACTGCCTTGGGGAAAAAAAATAATGGTAAATGGATGGGAGGGAGATAGAACAAATCTGTGAACTGTCTTCTCCTTGGGCCTACAAACTCCAAGGCTATTTGGCTCTAATTAAAAGCTCAGTAAATGTTGAACTTCTGATTGTGGGCAGTTTGGAGACAGGGCTTCTATAACTCACAGGTGTGTCTTGTACAGGGTCTCCCACAGTTTTTGCACACAGTAGGTGTTCATAATTATATCTCTAGAATTGAATCTGCTGCTGGGATAGTTTTGTTACCCTGACAGGCAAACACAGGACCATTTCAATTTGAATTAAAAAGCAAAACCATCCAAAAACATAAAACTGAAACACCTGCAGGGTTTGCAATAGCAACACGTTCTTAAAACCTTAGGAGACCAAAAACTTTAGTCATTCTTGAAAGGTAAATCATTTTTTAGATGTAAGTGAATTATAATCAGATGTTTCTAATAGTCTAAAATTAAAAATGGTCTGCTCTCTTCAACTTTTAGCTTTCCTTAATTGATAACTTCTTGATCTAATGGAAGATGACTTTCTTTACTATTATGCTTCCTATGTTTAGTAAAACATGGGCATAAATGTAAAAATAGTATTTGGATGACACAGAAGTTATTATTGGGTGAGCCTTGCACATTGATTTAAAAAGGATCTGAAACATATCATACACATTGTCTTAATGAGCTGTCTTACAGGCACATGCTAGGGAATGATGTTGCTAACAGAAGGCCTGTTGATTGGAGGAAATCATCTACTGTTTTGTATTTCATATGTGGACATTTAGCACATTAGAGATAAAACATATTCTTCTAAACATTTCAGAAAAGCAATCAAATTCCTCTTCCTGGCAATTAACAGAGTTGTCTCTAGGGACAGATTATTGTAGTTCCCTCTTCATATCAGGTGGAGCACAAGCCCAGAGGCACATGTATGCATATCAAGAACTTATTAACATCTTTTATAGGAATCTTTGCCTGTGGATGACTATAAAGATGCCATGTGCTTTTCAACAAAGCACCAAGCATTTACTGGTAAATGGCTTGAGTATCCCCACCTTTTCTTTAGGAGCTATTTCAAAGGAGATATTTATTTATCTTTCCAGTCCATGAAATAATTGCCAATTTGAGAAACTCTTGTGCATTAGCAGTTTAAGAAATTTAATATGTCTGTAGGAAAATATGTTCAAAAACACACAAAATATATAAACATAAATACTGTTTTCTACTACATTCTGAAGAACCACATCCAGGCCCCCAATTCTGCAGATAGACAGAGACAAGATATCCAACAGTTACTGTTTGTTTTGCTCCTTGCTTTCAGAGAACAATGAATTCAGAATGAACAACTGCAAATTCAGAGGGAATCATAGAGAATAAAATTGATATCTAGTTGACCTTAAATGTTTGTCACAAGAATTCCTTTAGTTTCTTCTGAATCCCAGGCTGATGCTATGTGGAGTGCACAGTATGGAACAAAATAATGAAATACTTTGGTTTTAAAAATGAAAACATAGCATTTTCTTCACTAGAGATTTGCACTGTGCTGGTAGATTTCCTATCCTAATTTTGGTTGCAAGAGTTACTTCATGATCTGATAGCATTTATTCTGAAGTATCCATTATATATGTTTAATCACTTCATTGTTCTTTGGGTCTAATCTGTTTGACTGCTCCACACACCCCTGACCAGGGAGGGGGCAAAAATTCAGCTTCACCATAATGAAAATTGGTGATTCAACCTATTTAGTTCCTACCATGTTGGTACTTTATATTTACAAATTCCTACTGTTCTAAGAATGAATCTCTTTCAATGAGATCTCTATTGGGTATTCATAAGAAGCACTAAAAATTATGTTCTTGGCAAGCTCATGAAAATGAAACCTAAACAAGTAAAAGAGAGTGGAACTCAGTTTATAGTGAAGTTATCACAGGCTTACTCATCTATAAGGAGTATTCAGCTACATATTGTTATTGTACAAAGCACTTCTAAAACATGCTGTCATTTGGTTCAAACTTAATGGGAACTTAGGACTGGTATTTTAATGATTGGAACAGTGACTCTGTCTAGCGAAAGATATGAAACTAATGAAACTGGCAAGTTGTCTTCTTTAAGCCAGCAAATTCTCTGCTCTAAAAATCATGTCTGTCTGACAAGCAGGAGGATATGTCTCACAGCAGATCCTAAAGCATTTACATACTCTCAGATTTCCATATTTCATATTGCTTCTTTTTCCCTAGATACAAAACAACAAGTATTGATTCAATATCACTCTGCTGTCTATTTTAATAGAAATCTTCAGCATATATAAACATGTCAAGAGTCAGAAATAAAAAATACAGCTAAAATCTCAGCAAACAATAGATACAGATCTTGGGGGATTAGAAATCTTATTCCTTCACTTGTTTTTTTAATTGTATTAATGGCCACAAATGAAGATCCAGTAGCACTAGGAATCAACGGGATTTCCTTAGAGCACAGATTAAATAGAGAATATTTTAAGATTCCTTATTTAAGGAAGATTATTTATTTAACTTGCTCCAAAATAATTACCCACCATACTGCCTTGACAATGAAAGTGTCTATCTATTCTTACAGCCTATGGGGTAAGCCATTTTCTCTCCAGAGTTGCTTGTGAAGTGCAAACACATTAATAAAGGGAAAGAAAACATTAAGTTAATTTGAAATTAACATTGACTTGCCAACTCTCCTTCTCTCTCATCTTTCTGGGAGATGGACCTGGGTTAAGGACTGGTGTTTCTTAATTAGGGGTAAAAAACCAAAGGTACAGTGAAGAGGTTCATTAGCAAACAGTGAAGGGCCAATAAGGAAAGACCTAGCAAAGGTTGTCATTTTTCACAGATGGTTGGCAGAAACCATCCTTCCTTTCAGTCTCTCTCTCATTTCCCTAATGTACTTTAAGTATCAAATTATTTGTTAGGTTACATTTTTGGATAGATTATGGGGTTCCCTGGTGACTCAGAGGTAAAGACTCTACCTGCATTGCAGAAGATGCAGGTTCAATTTCCGGTTTGGGAAAATACCCAAGAAAGAGGGAATGGCAACCCCCTCTAGTATTCTTGCCTGAAAAACGCCATGGACAGAGAAGCCTGTTGGGCTACAGTCGGTAGGATCTCAAAGAGTCAGTGGAGCACATGATAGGATTATACAACTAAGCCAATCAGAGGTGAATAACATTTAAGTTGTGGGAAATAGATGTTCCAGGCACTGTGTTAGATATCATTTGCTACATCTCAGCAATCCCATGTGTTACAGATGGGGAAATAAACCTTGGAGAAATCAAGTGGTACACATAAAGTCACTCAGCTATAAGTGATAAGGTTAGAATTAGGCTCTCATATTTCTGACTTCAAATGCAATCTGCCAAAGAATTATTTCATGTGATTATACACTGGGAATTATCAGCGAGCGTCCAGTTTAATGAAAGGAAGCATGCGGGTTGATAAAACATAAGGCAAGGGGCGAGGGGAAGGAGAACACCTTGAGAACCGGCATCGAATTGAAAGTAGAAGTTAGCCCTTTAAGAAGAGGTTAGGGAAAAGATAAGGAAGATAGCCAGCAGGGGAAACGCATGCCCTCTGGCTAAGAGGGAAGAGAGGCTGACAGGCTCCAGGAATAAAAGAAATAAGGTGCAGAGGTCAGTGCTCAGATCACTTTGCAAGCCCTGTTAAGGATTTGGGAGGTTATCTGAAGGATAACTAACAATCCAGGGAAAGTTTTACTTTCCAGGTTCATATATATATATATAATATATATCATTAAAGATCATACTAGCTGCAGCTTTAAAACAAAAGAAACAAAAGCACAAGATTGTGCATTAGGTTAAAAGTGAATACAAAAAGATCAGGTAGGTAAACACATAATGGGAGATATTCATATAAATTATATTTAATTATACATTTGGCTGTAATATATATATTGCAAATACACAAATTCATGGGATATGGATAAAGCAGGAAGAACTGAGCCTTGTAACTTATTTGTGTAAGTGGAGGGTTGGTAATCAAGGGGCTTTCACGATTTCTGATTGAAAGTGGCTCTGGCTTCTCATACAAGCTACACAGAAGAGCAGTCCATTGCCCTGTTTTAGACAGGAGGGGTTCCAAGTGCTGCAGATTTTCATCTGGTGCTGACTATATTGTTGTTGTTGATTGTTCAGTCACTAAACTGTGTCCGACTCTTTGTGACCCAATAGACCAGCTTGCCATGCTTCCTTGTCCTTCACTATCTCCTGGAGTTTGTTCAAACTCATGTTCATCAAATCAGTGATGCCACCCAAGCATCTTTATCCTCTGTTGCTCCCTTCTCCTCTGCCTTCAATCTGACTACAGGGACAATAACAAGTAACCAGTTCTACCTGTGCTTGAAAGGGAGCAGTCTCATCTAGAGAGGAAGCCCACAGTCTGGGAGAAGGTAGAGAGGTCAAGACAGTGGCGTACCCTGTTCCAGAGAAGCCAGGGGAAACAGGAGAGCAGATCCCAAAGAAAGGACATACAAAATCTTATGTTATAGCACAATTTATAAGTGAAAGAAAATATGCATTTCAATTTTCTTGTAGGTGATTTGACCTGTTTTATATAAAGTGGGGAAAAAACTGAAATTTGTGGTAAAGCTTTGTCCAAAAATAAGTGCCATACACATAACTGCAGTTTTTCTCTGTCCTTCAGTAACCTCATAATGAAGAAGAGAAACAGAAGGGTAAGGAGGCCACAAATAGCACACAAGAAACTAGAAACAGCAAGGTGTTATAGAATGAGAGAAATAAAATATGGTGCTCTGGGATGGGAAATTTTGGTTAACAGCATAAAATAAGATAAAAGATATTAGAAAGGGGGCCAAGACTAAAATGTATATATCACATTAGCTTGCTCTATTTTAAGTGCTTCTGTCTCTTTCCTCCTTCTGTCTCTCTGTCCTTCTCACACACACACACACACACACACACACACACACATCTTTATTCTCCAGATCATAACCTATCTCAAAACAATGACTTTATGCTGAATTTATCACCTCCATATTTGTGCACCAAAGAAAAATACAATCTACAAATAATGCAAACCACCTTTATGATTCACAAAGTTAAATAATGCATGAAATGTATGATTTGCTTTTTAGGCCAATTTGTCATTTACATATGGTATCTTGATAATTCATGACGCATTTAAGTTTAGAATTTCAATATTTATCAGATCCATGTTCAAAGCAAGTTCTGTGACTATCTGAGAAAAATCTAATAGTTAATGAGCACTTACTATATACCAAATATTTTCTAAACAATTTGCAACTATTAATTCATTAAAGCCTCATAGAAATCCAATAAGCTAGAGATTATTACACTAGAGAGTATAATCTAAGATGTTTTAAAGTTATAGAACCGCTGACCCACCATCAATGGAAGAAACAAGCAATTGAGTCACCTACTCACCCACAAACTCACTTTGGGTAAGGGGTAGGGGGAAAACTTTATTGTAACAGAGATATTGGTAAAATAAAAGGAATAATAGGATGAGGTGGGGCAAAATATTAAAGTTTTCTTTTTAGTCTTTCTGACTATGCATTTAGAATCACTTCAAAATAGTTGTTCACTTTAATTGAAGACATAACTTAGTTAATAGAGTAATATATTAGGAAAAAATCTGCTATTTTGAGACTGTCTTATTTTTGTTTTCATAGATTTTATTTTGCAAATGAACTTATAAATGCATTCTAGTATGTACACATGCACAGTCGCATTTGCTTATCATGGTGGCGAATATGTGAACTTTTTCATACAGTGATCCAACTGGTGGATTCAATATTGTCAGTTCTGCTGCATGTCCTAATTTTGTCTAAAAATAACCCATCTAAGAGAAGGAAATGGCAACCCACTCCAGTGTTCTTGCCTGGAGAATCCCAGAGACGGGGGAGCCTGGTGGGCTGCCATCTATTGGGTCGCACAGAGTCGGACACGACTGAAGTGATTTAGCAGCAGCAAGAGACCTCAACTAACTTCCAACTTTGGAGGTTAAATAAATTAGCATTAGCAAAACTTCAGAGTTTTTCTAGCTATCATTTTCTAATGCCTATATCATGGCTATGTGTACGTTTTGACAAAGTCATGTTAATATTCAGCACTTCTGAAGAGAAAAGAAATAAAACTTTACAATGCTCTAAGAGTCAAAGCTATGGTTTTTCTAGTAGTCATGTACAGATGTGAGAGTTGGACGATAAAGAAGGCCGAGCGTAGAAGAATTGATGCTTCTGAATTATGGTAATGGAGAAGACTTTTGAGAGTGCCTTGGACTACAAGGAGATCAAACCAGTCAATTCTAAAGGAAATCAACCCTGAATATTCACTGGAAGGACTGATGCTGAAGCTGAAGCTTCAATACATTGAACATCTAATGTGAAAAGCCAAATTATTGGAAAAGAGTCTGATGCTGGGAAAGACTGAAGACAAAAGGAGAAGAGGGAAGCAGAGAAGGAGATGGTTAGATAGCATAACTGACTCAATGGACATGAATTTGAACAAATTCCAGGAGATAGTGAAGGACAGTGAAGCCTGGTGTGCTTCAATCCATGGGATTGCAAAGATTCAGACACGGTTTAGCAACTCAACAATAACAATAACAATACTAAGAAACTTACAATCAAAAAAGCTTGCAGGGTGAAAGGTAGAAATAAGTGCACTAAATTCACCCAGATAAAAAAAATCGCAATTCTTACTGCTGGGAACATTTACATCCCAACATCTGTCATACTGCTCAGCACTGGCACATATACTCAGTAGAATTTTTTTTTTAATGAATATTTTACATTGGTAAATGCATAAATTTGTTTGCTTGAACCACTGTGTGATACACGGTGTATTTGTTGAGACCATTAAAGAGACTGTATGATTTTAAAAGTAACTCGAGGAGCTGAATTCTTCCTTAAAGTTCTCACAATTGCATTAATTCTATTATTAAATTTTATTTCGCTTTAGTGGATTATGTTTTATTATTTTTGCTTAAAAGTTTCTATCCTACCTGGATTATTTTCTTTTTTAGTAAAATATTACACTCACTAAAAATTATTCTCCTTTTCCCTGAGGCTTTTGATGGTAGTATGTATATAACATTTGTTAAAACAGTAAATATGAGTAATAGTTGCTATGGGAAATATAGGTGAAAAGAATCTCTGAGAAGTTCCAAACAGTTTATAACTGAACTATACACTTGAGATACACTTGTACACTGATACACTTGTTGAGATTTTAAGATAAATATGTATATATCTGAACAGTGTGGGCAGAATCAATAGTCATCCAGTTCACACTCACTGAGTATCTTTAAATGCACAGTACTTCTCCTAGGATTTTTCCTTAGATTCAAATGGAATTATGTATTCTAGACAGCTGTAGGAGGGCAGGGTTGTGGGGGTAGATATTATAGTATGAGAAAAATGCTATCTAAAGAAACAGGGCAAGCAGTACAGAACAAATAGAGTATTTTCACAAACAACATGCACACATGCACAAATTTATTAAAATGGAATCTTAAAACAGTGCTGTTATTTTAAAAGGAGAAGCTGCAGGATACTAGCATATTTAAAGAAGTCTTATCAATTCTCATAAGGCGGTTAATGTGCTAAATGAGGCCAGGGATGCAATTTACTTATTTAAGAGACAAGTACTTATTTGTTTAGAAGAATGGATGGCACTTAAAAAACATCACTAAGAGCCTAATTAACAAAAATGTGATTATTTCTTGAACTGATCACTACATCTGTTCTAGTTAGTTAGCTGACCAAATACTATCTATGTGTCTCTATGTCTATTTTTGTATCACTGGTTTTATTTGATTTCCTGCTCCCAATAAGATGCATAGTCAATAATTAATTATATTCACTAAAGGAGGGGACAGAGGTTCAATATTATAGATGATAAAGAAGTTTTCTTGGTAGAAATGTGTCTCAGGAGATGCATTTAAAGAAGACCCCTAGCCTCCCTTAGAGTTCTTTGCTCTCAAGGGGAAAGCAAAGTGTAAAATTAGGAGCCCATGTTCTGGAGTGAGAATCACGACTATACTAATGTGTAAACCTTGACTAATTAACCTCTCCAACCATTCTTTTCCTCTTCTGTTAAGTGAGGGAAAATGACACCTTAGTAATAGGAATATTGTGAGGATTATGTGGGCGCCTATATATAAATCATTTAACATAGAGCCTTGTATTCAATGTGTCAGTGGTTGCTTTATCATCACCACCACCACCACCATCATCATCATCCTCACCCACTAAACAATCACAAAGGCAGAGAGGACGGATTCAGCCTAAACTTTTAAGTCAGCACTGATGATGAATTTTAAGCATGCATATTTTTAATTATGCACTTTTCTATATATTGATATAGCGTGCAAATCTTTATTCTGTAACTATATTACTAATCTATGTTTCTTATATTCTTGGATACATAACCATATAGATACTTATTTAAAAAGATACAACTCATCACCATGAAATGAGTGTTGTCGTTCAGTCACCCAGTCATGTCCAACTCTCTGCGACCCCATGGACTGCAGCTCGCCAGCTTCATTGTCCTTAACCATCTCCCAGAGCTTGCTCAAACTCATGTCCATTTAGTAAGTGATGCCATCCTCTGTCATCCCCTTCTCCTCCTGCCTACAATCTTTCCCAGCATCAGGGTCTTTTCTAATGAGTCAGCTTTTTGCATCAGGTGGCCAAAGTACTGGAACTTCAGCTTCAGCATCAGCCCTTCCAATGAACATTCAGGGTTGATTTCCTTTAAGATTGGCTGGTTTGATCTCCTTGCAATCTAAAAGACTCCCAAGAATTTTCTCCAACACCACAGTTCAAAAGCATCAGTTCTTCAGTGCTCAGCCTTCTTTATGGCCCAGCTCTCACATCCATACAATAGCTTTGACTATACTTTCCTTTGTCAGCAAAGTAATATCTCTGCTTTTTAATATGCTGCCTAGGTTTGCTATGGCTTTTCTTCCAAGGAACAAGAGTCTTTTAATTTCAAGGCTGCAGTTACCATCTGCAGTGATTTTGGATTCCAAGAATATAAAGTTTGTCACTGTTTCCATTGTTTCTCCATCTATTTACCACAAAGTGATGCAACTGGATGCCATGATCTTTGTTTTTTGAATGCTGAGTTTTAAGCCAGCTTTTCCATTCTCCTCTTTCACTTTCATCAAAAGGTTCTTTTGTTCCTCTTCACTTTCTGCCATTAGGGTGGTGTCATCTGCATATCTGAGGCTATTGATATATAAAATGAGAATTCTTGGCTAAAAATCATTTCTGGTTGAGTATCGGCTTCTTTGAAAATGAGTGGTCCTCACAGTTATTTGATGTGTCTTCTTAACGTTGAGAAAGTTACCCTGTAAATTTCGATACATGTTCTCCAGACTGAAATCCATGATTCAATTATGTAATTTTCTTATATAGTGACTGCTTCATTACTGGGCTTCCCTGGTGACTCAGAGGGCAAAGCCTTTGCCTTCAATGCAGGAGACCCGGGTCCAATCCCTGGGTCAGGAAGATCCTTTGGAGAAGGAAATGGCAACCTACTCTGGTACTCTAGCCTGGAAAATTCCATGGACAGAGAAGCCTGGTAGGCTAAAATCCATTGAGTTGCAAAGAGTTGGATATGACTGAGCAACTTCACTTTCTTTCTTTCATTACTGAAAGCTTCCCTTGTGGCTCGGCTGGTAAAGAATCTGCCTACAATGAGGGAGACCTGGGTTCAATCCCTGGGTTGGGAAGATCCCTTGGAGAAGGGAGAGGCTACCCACTCCAGGATTCTGGCCTGAAAAATTCTGGCCTGCAAAGAGTCGGACATGACTGAGTGACCTTCACTTTCATCACTGAAAGAATCTGGACAGCCTGAATCTGATTGACTGGAGGCTGGGAGAGAGGTGCTAAAGATGACTCTGTATTCACAAGGAAGCAAGGCCTTTATTCTTGGTGAACTTTGGGCCCCCTGACAAAGCTCCTTTAGTTAGTTAGTTTAGTCACTCAGTTGTGTCCAACTCTTTGCAACCCCGTGGATTGCAGGATGCCAGGTCTCCCTGTCCATCACCAACTCCTAGAGTTTACCCAAACTCATGTCCATTGAGTCGTTGATGCCATCCAGCCATCTCATCCTCTGTCATCCCCTTCTCCTCCTGCCCTCAATCTTTCCCAGCATCAGGGTCTTTTCAAATGAGTCAGCTCTTTGTATCAAGTGGCCAAAGTATTGCAGTCTTAGCTTCAACATCAGTCCTTCCAATGAACACTCAGGACTGATCTCCTTTAGGATGGACTGGTTGATCTTCTCACAGTCCAAGGGATTCTCAAGAGTCTTCTCCAACACCACCGTCTAAAAGCATCAATTCTTCAGTGCTAAGCTTTCTTTATAGTCCAACTCTCACGTGCATACATGACTACTGGAAAAACAATAGCCTTGACTAGACAGACTTGTTGGCAAAGTAAATGTCTCTGCTTTTTAATGTGCTGTCTAGCTTTTCTTCCAAGAAGTAAGTGTCTTTTAATCTCATGGCTGCAGTCACCATCTGCAGTGATTTTGGAGCCCCCCAAAATAAAGTCTGCCACTGTTTCCACTGTTTCCCCATCTATTTGCCATGAAGTGATGGGACCGGATGCCATGATCTTCATTTTCTGAATGTTGAGCTTTAAGCCAACTTTTTCACTCTTCTCTTTCACTTTTATCAAGAGGCTCTTTAGTTCTTCTTCACTTTATGCCATAAGGGTCATGTCATCTGCATATCTGAGGTTATTGATATTTCTCCCTGCAATCTTCACTCCAGCTTGTGCTTCATACAGCCCAGCATTTTTCAAGATGTATTTGCGTATAAATTAAATAAGAAGGGTGACAATATACAGCCTTAATGTACTCCTTTCCAATTTGGAACCAGTGTGTTGGTCCATGTCCAGTTCTAACTGTTGCTTCCTGACCTGCATACAGATTTCTCAAGAGGCAGGTCAGGTGGTCTGCTATTCCCATCTTTCTAAGAATTTTCCAGTTTGTGGTGATCCTCAGTCAAAGGCTTTAGTATAGTCAATAAAGCAGAAATAGATGTCTTTTCTGGAACTCTCTTGCTTTTTCAACATGGCTCCTTAGAAAAAACCAAGTGCATTGTTTGGGACCATGACAAATAACTGTCTCTACCTTTCCAGAAATCAGTGTCATTGACATGGTGTTTGGCAACCTTTGTCCTCAGAGCTATAGCATACAGAACACAGGTTTAACCACAAAACAATAGCTGTAATATATCTATCACTTATTGGAAAACAATTAGATGCCACATACTCTTCATGAATGCTATCTCAAGAACATCATGCATGTTATCTCAAATAAATGTCATAGAAGCTCCGTGAGTTTTATTATTATGTTATCTGTATATATTATAAAATTGAAGATTAGCAACATTAAATATGTTGTGCAACACTTTATAAGAATATAATTAAAAACCACTGGAACTTAAAGTCAATTTAGAGACTGTTATAGAAGATCTTACTTATATAGCAGAAATAAGCACAGAGGTACAGATAGATATCAAGGGGAAGGGGAGATGGGATGAACTGGGAGATTGGAACTGACATATATACACTATTAATAGTATATATAAATAATAACTAATGAAAACCTAGTGTATAGCACAGGGAACTCACTCCTCTGTGGTGACCTAAATGGGAAGAAAATCTGAAAAAGAGGGGATATATGTATGTGTATAGATGATTCAATTTCTTCTACAGTAGACACTAGCAAAACATTGTAAAGTAACAATACTTGCATAAAATTTTTTTAAATAGAAAATAAAGTATATTGGACATAAGATTCCAGTTATTTTGAACATGTATTTGTTGGAGGATGCAGTTTCATGAGTCTTACTTGATTATACTCTCTCCTTCATTTTTAAAATGGATAATATCAACAACATGGACTTGAGTAATTAAATGGTGCTGTCATCTCAAGATACTCATGATATAGTGGGAGCTCATAGATACCTTCTCTTCATCTTGGTCAGAGGCTTACTTTCCACTCATTAGGTATCACCATTTGCTTCCTAATGAGTAAGTGTCTCTACCTTATGAAGCAAACAATTACTAACCCACGTTGGCTCCTAAGATGATCCTGGTCCTCTAGGAACTCACTGTCTGAAGTCTAAATCATATTCAATATATGTCTATAGAACATGCATTTCAAAGTGTTGGAGTATAGGGGAAATATATTTGTTCTATACCTCAGTTCAGTTAGTTCAGTCACTCAGTCGTGTCTGACTCTTTGCGACCCCATGAATTGCAGCACGCCAGGCCTCCCTGTTCATCACCATCTCCTGGAGTTCACTCAGACTCATGTCCATCGAGTCCGTGATGCCATCCAGCCATCTCATCCTCAGTCGTCCCCTTCTCCTCCTGCCCCCAATCCCTCCCAGCATCAAAGTCTTTTCCAATGAGTCAACTCTTCGCATGAGGTGGCCAAAGTACTGGAGTTTCAGCTTTAGCATCATTCCTTCCAAAGAAATCCCAGGGTTGATCTCCTTCAGAATGGACTGGTTGGATCTCCTTGCAGTCCAAGGGACTCTCAAGAGTCTTCTCCAACACAGCAGTTCAAAAGCATCAATTCTTTGGTGCTCAGCCTTCTTCAAAGTCCAACTCTCACATCCATACATGACCACAGGAAAAACCATAGCCTTGACTAGACGGTCCTTAGTCAGCAAAGTAATGTCTCTGCTTTTGAATATACTATCTAGGTTGGTCATAACTTTTCTTCCAAGGACTAAGCGTCTTCTAATTTCATGGCTGCAGTCACCATCGGCAGTGATTTTGGAGCCCAAAAAGATAAAGTCTGACACTGTTTCCCCACCTATTTCCCATGAAGTGATGGGACCGGATGCCATGATCTTCGTTTTCTGAATGTTGAGCTTTAAGCCAACTTTTTCACTCTCCTCTTTCACTTTCATCAAGAGGCTTTTTAGCTCCTCTTCACTTTCTGCCATAAGGGTGGCGTCATCTGCATGCCTGAGGTTAGTGATATTTCTCCCGGCAATCTTGATTCCAGCTTGTGTTTCTTCCAGTCCAGTGTTTCTCATGATGCACTGTGCGTATAGGTTAAATAAGCAGGGTGACAATATACAGCCTTGACTTACTCCTTTTCCTATTTGGAACCAGTCTGTTGTTCTATACCTAAACAACCAAAATGCCCCAATATTTAAAAATGACTAATTGCATATAAAAATCTGAAATTTTTTTGTTCTTTTGAAGAATTATATTTCAGGCAATACTGAGTTATATGACTACATGAAAACAATGGATGAACATCAAGGAGCAGCAGCTATACCTTTTTACATATGCCAGGTGTTTTGGGGTAACAGTAGATGGACCCCCATATACCTATTTCTCTTCTTTATATTACTTGTCTTCAAAACTGTGTTCCCAGCCTTTGTAGAAGTCTTTAGTTTCCATAGAATCAGGGAAGGTTGATGCAGTGTCTACTTAAGTTTGTATTCACTATGTGTTTATTGAATAAATGAGTAACTGAATGACAGAAATCTAAAGGGAAGCACAGTAGTTTTTTAATTAACCTCTCTTAGATTCAAACCAAGTTATTATCCACTGGCAACAGTCTAGGGGAAAAGCTGGGAGGATATGAAATTCTCAGCATGACAACACTTGGAAATAATCAAAATGTGCATCTTATAGGTCATAGGTCATCAGCACCATAGTTTGTCATCAAAAGCAAACTTTATTTAATCTAGACCTATTAGCCATGTATTTGCTGTGTCTGAAAGATTTTATCACATTCCCAGCACTAAATTAAGCTTACTTTTGGTGCCCTTTCCTAAAAGATTACAGGAAAAATAGACACAGCAAACAAATAAAATTAGATAGAATTATTTTTGTAGAATGAGAGAAAAAATGAAAATTGAGTATACCCAGAAATAATAAAGATGGACTTTGAATTCAGAAAGATCTGAGTCTAAATCCTGGTTCTACCAATGACTACCAGTTTAACCATGGCCAAATTACTAATTGTCTAGAACATTTTGTTTCTTTTCTTCTAAAGATGAAGTTGATACTTAGCTATTACATTAGCGCTGAGCATAAATATTATTCCCACCCCAAAAAGATCAATCGTTATACCTAACAAATAATAAGCTCATGAATAAAGTGTGTTCTTTTTCCCTTTCCCCCTTCTTACTTACAATTTCATGGGTTTTTTTTTTTGACTCAGTCAATATTATTATCTGAAAATCTGTAATTATGAACATGCAAATAAAACTCACATAATTGATTTTATTTACATAGTTCCAATTTTTCTGATTTAATTAGTAGCAGGTTTAATGATAACTTTTAAAATCATAAGGAAACATTTTTCAATCCTTATGTTTTATATTATACAATACCATATGTATCTTATTTTACATCAAAGCATTGTGAAATAATAACATACTAATGGAAAATAGATTTTTTATGTCTTTATAATTTTTATTCCTCTTGTTTTATGTAAATATAATGTATGTGTTCAATATTCACATATAACTATGTGTTTGTGTGTCTGTATATACACACATACTCACACATGAGCAAATACATCATTAAAAAGAAATTTGGCATTTAAACAAGAGCCACAGAACCAGTAACTTAGCTTCTCTGATGGATATGATTGAATGTTCCTTATCTTACTATAGTGACCCCATGTTCTCCAGTGCCAAATGTACAAGTCCCAGCAGTGAATTTAAACACAATCTCATTTTAAGTTTCTGTTGTGCTCAGCGTGATCTTCATTTTTCACAGCATTGCTCTCATCAGGACCACAGTCCCATCTAGGACATCACTACCAATAAGCCAGGAGCTATAATTGAGCTTATAACCACATATACTTTTCTCCCACAGCAGAAGTATTACTATAAATGAGAATGAACAGATTTTTATGTTTTGAAAAATATGGGTAATCTTAAATAGCAGTAAGAGCTTCCCTATGATCCATGTCAAATATTAATGTGTTATTGGCTCACCTCGACTGACAACTGAATTGAACTGATCCACAAAGAGTAACAAACAATTGTATTAATAGTTTTCTATACATTAGCACACATTTGAAAGAGCTTCTAGCTAGAGATGAAGGCATCACCTTCATCTCACATTCTGAAGTTAACTGGATACAGCAAATCTGCAAATATGGGCTTCCCCAGTGGCTCAGATGGTAAAGAATCCCCTGGCAATGCAGGAGACCTGGGTTTGATCCCTGGGTTGCAGGAGATCCCCCAGTGCAGGGCACAGCAACCCACTCTAGTATTCTTTTCTGGAGAATCCCCATGGACAGAGAAGCCTGGCAGGCTACAGTCCATGGGGATACAAAGAGTTAGACATAACAGAGCAACTAAGCACAGCACAGCACCTCTTGCAAATATATGGCAGCTTGCAAATATTGGTTTTCAGAAATTTTTTTTTTTTTTTTTTAGAGGAAGCATGGCTTTAAACAGTACTGAGTGAAAAGTGGCTAAGGGGAATTTTAGTAGATGACCACATCAGAAGTGAGAGCATTCCATGTGCTTCTAACTGCATGCTGTTTTCTTCTTCCTTTCTGTATACAGCTCTCCTCTGGGAAGGACTGAGTTCTCCCAGGGTCATTCTGGCACCCTGTACCAAATGTTCAGGCTCAACTCTTCCCTCTCCTTGTTCTGTCTTTCTCTGTTACTCTGAAATAGCAAATATGGTTGCACTATTGTCCAAGTGTAACTCTTTGCTACCTAGAAACTCTTCTGTTCGTGTATGCAATAGATATCAGCTGCCTATTGTGTACTAGAATCTTTCTAGGTACAAAATAAAGTTCAGGACCTTATATTCCAATAGAGATAAAGAAAAAAAATGAAGAATAAAATTATACCATGCTGTCAAGTAATTGCAAGTATAATAAAGAAAAGTACAGTGGGTTGTGGAATGCAACATGTTGTAGATAGTGATTGTAGACAAAATGGTCATTCAAGGAGGGCCAGTGACATCTGAGAGGGAATGAATGACCAGAACAAACTATAGTCTTGGGGCTTTGTTGAGAAGAGGATCCAGGCTCATGAAATACCAATTCAAGACAGTAATAAAGCTACAATATTTGCCTCATCAAACACAGTAACAGATAAAGCTTAACAGAATAAACCATTTTGCATAAGAAATTTATTTATATTGATAGTATTGCACTGATTTTTCTAATTAAGCTATTTTTTAATTTTATAGAAATTGACTTTGAACCTATCAGTTGCTCAGTTGCTTTAAGGATGTACACAACACCAACATTTTGGGCTTATCTATGTATATTCTTAGGTATGTGCTTTTTAAATTCTGGGATGAGGGTCTGCTACTTTAATTATATATTCAATAAATATAAAAAAGTTCTGTTTTCAGAGAGGGTAAATGGTATTCATTGAGTGCCAGCTTTGTAACAGGGGTTGTGGCTCACCTAGATGCGAATTCTAATTGTGAAACTCACTAACTATGTGGTTTAGGAACACCATAGTCTGAATCTGCAATCCTAAAAATTCATATATTGAAATCCTAATCCCCAAAGGTGATGGTAGGAGGTAGGGTTTTTGGAGTGATGAGGTCATGACGTTAGAGCCCTCATGAAAGAGATTAGTGATCTTATAAAATAGACCCACAAAGCACTCAACCTCTTCCCCCCATGTGAAAATATAATGAGAAGTCTGTGACCTGGAAGAGGACAGTCACCTGACCATGCTACACCCTGATCTTGGACTTCCAGACTCCAGAATTTTGAGCAACATATTTCTTCTATTTCTAAGCCACCTAGTCTGTGATATATTTTTAATTTTTTTTTTAATTGGAGGATATTGTTTTACAATATTGTGTTGGCCATGGCCTCTGCCATATATCAACATGAATCAGCCATAGGTGTACACATGGCCCTTCCCTCCTAAACCCCCCTCCCATCTTCCACCCCATCCCACCCCTTTGGATTGCACTTTTTACAATACCTAGAACATGGACACGACTGAGTGACTTCACTTTCACTTTTCACTTTCATGCATTGGAGAAGAAAATGGCAACCCACTCCAGTTTCTTGCCTGGAGAATCCCAGGGACAGGAGAGCCTTGTGGGCTGCTGTCTATGGGGTCACACAGAGTTGGACATGGCTAAAGTGACTTAGCAGCAGAGCAGCAGCGGGACATAGAAGCAACCTAGATGTTCACTGACAGATGAATGGATACAGAAATTATGGTACATATACACAATGGAATATTACTCAGCTATTAAAAAAAAAGAACACATTCAAGTCAGTCCTAATGACATGGATGAACCTAGAGCCTATTACTCAAAGTGAAGTCTGATATTTTACTACAGCCTCCTACAACCAGGACAGGTTGCTCATGACACTTGACCTCCACTATTCTAGGTCCTAATGAGAAACAACCTTCCTCACCATTTTACTGGAAGGATTTTGGGAGGTCAGATACACAACATGCCTGAGCCCTGCTTGGCAGCAAAGGAGACCAGAGATGCTGGGGATTTCCTTTGATTCATTCCATACAGTTTTCACAATTGCTAAATGTATCCAAGAAGAAGAGAAGTCCTGAAAAGTTAGGTAACTTCCCCAAGCTCTCACAGCAGAAGTGGAGGGCTCAACTTCACATCTAGGACTTTTGTGTCAACAAACACCTATCTTGTTTCTTATTGCTATTTCTTTCTTTTCTCCTGCTATGTCCTCCTTCACAAATTGTAAATACTTTCAATTCTTTTTTCTCACCTGTTTGTCATATTTAATCATTCTCTAAGACGGGTATAACTTTTGTTTTCTTTTGAAATGACTCTGTTAAGAGTCCTTCCATTTCCATTCTCACTACCAGCACCACAGTTGTTCTGACAATTATCACCGTATAATAGAAACATGATGTCATTCAAATCAGCCTTTTCTTCTATTTCCTCCTTTCTCCCCAAATTAGTTTCTCTGAGTCACTTTGAGAGCAAAATTCCCTGACTTAAAATCAAGTAGAGCATCAAAATAATATAGACAAATTCCTTCCACCTCTACATCATTCCTCAGACAATGTGAACTGGATTTTTCCTTCCACAGTTCCTCAGAGATCAGAAAATAGGAACCTTTGGTGATATTTCCAAAGCTAGTCAAAGCTATGGTTTTTCCAGTAGTCATGTATGGATGTGAGAGCAGGACCATAAAGAAGGCTGAGCACTGAAGATTTGATGCTTTTGAACTGCGGTGTTAGAGAAAACTCTTGGGAGTCCTTTAGACTGCAAGGAGATCCAACCAGTCCATCCTAAAGGAAATCAATCCTGAATACTCACTGGAGGAATTGATGCTGAAGTTGAAGCTCCAATACTTTGGCCACCTGATGCAAAGAACAGACTCATTTGAAAAGACCCTGATGCTGGGAAAGATTGAAGGCAGAAGGAAAAGGGGACAACAGAGTATGAGATGGTTGGATGGCATCGCTGACTCGATGGACATGAGTTTGAGCAAGCTTTGGGAGTTGGTGATGGACAGGGAAGCCTGGCATCTTACAATCCATGGGGTCGCAATGAGTCTGACACGAATGAGCAACTGAACTGTGATGTCTCCTCTATAAAGGTTTCCTTTAAAATCATTTAAACTAAAAAGCTCCTGCATAAAATCTTTGAGGAGGAAGTAAGGACACATTGGCAAATAAAATCTAGTTTGTCCCATTTTATTATTAGTATCAGTAATAATAATGTTATTATCATTATAGAACAAAATGGAGCTTGTCTTGAATAGCTGATAACTCAAATTACTTCCTGAAATTTAATTACTGTTTTTGTACTCATGTGAAGTTAGAGTACATCAGGTAAAAATATGAAAAAAGATTTAATGTATTGTTTAGCTAAGTCACTTGGTCAGTCATGTCCGACTCTTTGCGACCTGGTGGACTGTAGCCCACCAGGCTTCTCCGTCCATGGGATTCTCCAGGCAAGAATACTGGAATGGGTTGCCATTTCCTTCTCCAGGGGATCTTCCCAACCCAGGGATCAAACCCAGGTCTCCCTCATTGCAGGCAGACTCTTGAACCTCTGAGCCACCAGGGAAGCCCTTAATGTATTGTTTGAAAGTGAAAGTGAAGTCGCTCAGTTATGTCCAAATCTTTGCGACCCCATGCACTGTAGCCTACCAGGCTCCTCTGTCCATGGGATTTTCCAGGTGATAGTACTGGAGTGGATTGCCATTTCCTTCTCCAGGGGATCTTCCCAAACCAGGGATTGAACCCTGGTCTCCAGCATTGTAGACAGACGCTTTACCGTCTGAGCCACCAGGGAAGTCCCAATGTATTGTTTAGTAGTAGCAAAAACAGAAACATAATGCTAAAGCTCCTACTTCAAAGTGACCTTCCTCTGCTTATCTTTCCCATTGTCTCCATGTCCCCAGGGTAAGGAATCCAGAGGTGTCGTCTGAGGTCAAGTCCTGGACTGCTTTCAGTCACAGTGGTTATCAACAAACGTAAAATTTTTCTTTTCTTTTTTTTGGTCATTTGACAGCCTCTACCAGAACCTTACAGATCAGTCATGGAGATCATCAAATAAATGGAAAAAACTAATCCTTGTTGAACTACAACGTCTTTGAGAGAAGGGAGGATGCATTAATCCCATCTCTGTATATACAGCCAGTACAGGTATAAATTGCTATATTTGTATGCAAAGAAACTGTAGTTTGAAAACTGGCAAGTAACATATTTGAAATGACATCATGACTGATGAAGAAAAGATTGGTTAAAAACACATGCTACCTTTTTTTCAATTTACTTTTTTGTTATTTTTTGTCTTTTAGAAACTTTGTAATGAAACAATCTGAAAAGCAAATCAATTAACTTTTTCATTTCTCTTCATGTCGCTTCCCTCTAGACAAACTCCCAGGAAGAAACGCACTTTTTTTTTTTTAAACTGCATTATAGACGTGTTCTTAGTGGGTTTACAGATAAACAGAAACAACCTCCCTACTGCCTTACATTTTCTAAATTTTCAGGTAATTATCTGAAACAGAACTTGTAAGTGCAGAATCTGCTTACTTGAGTCTGTTTTTTGGGCAGAATCCAAAAGCAAAGGAACCAAATCAATTTCTGCCAACGAGTGCCTGAAAACCTCCAGCTAAATGAACTGATGTAATCTCCGCGCGGGATTCGCAGGCGGTAATGGTGGGGGAATTCTCATTACTCCGGATTCTGGAGGAGAAGGAGATGGAGTGAAGCAGTCCAGCAGCTCAGCTGGTGGAAGTCAAAGATTACTGATAAGACAGAGGCCAAAGGAGAGCTCCCTTGCTTCAGCTTGGGTGATGTGTCTTATACTGTTTCCCCAGGCCCCAAGTGACAAGAATCCAAGGTACCACTATCAATCTTATTTGTCCCAAACAGATAGTGAAACACAGACAAGAAATTGGAGAGATTAGATAGATAGATTAAAAAGCCAGTAAAACACAACACACTAAAGCTTGTGACCTATACTCCAAATAACTCAAAATATTGCAGGAAAAATTCCAGTGTTTATCAGAATGGGCACAAGCATGTTACCTACACTCATCAGACAAAAGCCTCACTGTCAGCTCCCAAGTATGGTGAGAGAGAAATCTGCAGAGGATGCAAGATTTCTTTCACAATGTTAACCATCTTAGATAAAATAAAAGGCAAGCATATCTCTCTCCATTTCAACTGTATGACTGCATACTGCACACTGGATATT
The DNA here is from genome assembly GCA_006410875.1 of Neotragus pygmaeus. Taxonomy (NCBI): domain Eukaryota; kingdom Metazoa; phylum Chordata; class Mammalia; order Artiodactyla; family Bovidae; genus Neotragus; species Neotragus pygmaeus. Next base: position 406,810 of record SJYV01034996.1, on the reverse strand, counting down.
GTTAGCTCACATTTGCAGAGGCAGATATATGTTGAAAAGGAAGAAAAAGATAATCAACAGAAGTATGAACACTTGTGTTTTCCTGTAACAACATCTGGAGACATGGTCTTAAAAAAAATGAAATGTATATACATATATATTTCATACAACAATCTGAGGAAATTATAAAATTATTCTGAAACCAGAAGTCCTGGGAGTAAATTGTATTCTAAAACAGTTCTGGAGAAATTAGCTAACCATACTTCAGCTTCATGAAATTAATGATGTAGATTCAGCTTTTTTTTCCTCCTAATGTGTTTAAAAGAACAATAAGATTTTCATTACTTTTCTCTTGAAAGGGATGAGAAGATATCTATAAAACTGTTTTAAAGTTTCCTAATCAAGATGAGAATTTGCTGTTAAGTGGTAAATAGTTTCAAAGAAGTAGAATAACGTTGGTATTAAATGCTATAACTATTTAAGATGATAAAATCATGATAGTCTAGAGTATGCTGCAGTAAATAGCCCTCAATACTTACTGGTTTAAAGCAAAACAAGGATTACTCCTCACTCATATGGTAGCCCATCCCAGGCAGAGTTCTGGACGATCTCCATAAGCAATTATATACTCCAGCCCAGCAGGGATAAACCTCACTTCCGCTCACAATTCATTGTGCCCTATTCACAAGGGATGCTGTAAACACAAATGAGCCGGGAAGCATAAATATCAGCTAGAGCGCCACCATTTCTTAAGTGCTAGTTCCAGGCTGTTTGTGGGAAAACTTTACGTACACTGGATAATTTTAATGCATACAATAACGCACTTAAGTAAATATTATTAAGGTTTTATCCAGCTTACTAAATGAACCTGAGATTCACAGAATTTAAGGAGCTTTTCAAAGCAAAAAATCTACTCCTGTCTTACTATAGTCAACCTCCTTTCTTCTATATCACACTGTTCGTTAATTAGCACATTAGGTCTCAAGTACTATTTAATTCTTGACTTTAAAAGCAACAACAAAATGCATGCTGCATGCACAGAGCCATTCTGATTTGACTTTGTAATTTTATGTTACAAAATGTCTGTGAACCAAATTAATAATACAGAGCTAAAAGATGGTTTTAATTATTTGATGTACAGAGAATAGCAGCTTTAACATAAAATCAAAGTGAATGTCCCTTGCATTCATTCATTAAGACTCAAAAATTTACTCCAAATAGTTTGTAGAGCTGCAGGGAATATAATGAATTGACATGATACACAGCATCAAGAGTCTATAGGAAAAATGGAGACAGAGCAAGAACATTTTGGCATAAATTATTCAATAGAAAGAGAAATTTGCTGCTCCACCCTCTGAATTTCCTCTTTTGTCTCTTTCCTTTGCTTGGATAGTTCTCGGGACCTTGGTGTTAACCTCAGAATTTAGTCCCATCTGGTCCCAACTATAAAGTGCTAGAGACCTCTGTTGAGCAGAATTTTCAAAATTGCCAAGTGTTCTAACGCCTTATATTGAAAAACAGTAGACTGGAAAATTACAGGAGATTGGTTTCCATAGACCCTTGTTTACAACTGTAGTTGATAATTAGACAGCTCCAACTCACTCTGAGGCAAATGGTTTCTCTGTAAACCTCAAATTCAAAAAAGCAAAACAAGCTTCCAAATGAAAAAAACCTGTGCAGCAAATTTTAAATCCTATTTATTTTTTCTAAATTGCTATATTTTACAGAGGCAATTAGCCAGAGTACAAATACAAAAACTTAGAATATTTTCTATATTTAATATAAATATTATTAGCAGAAAAATTATTTAAATGGTAATAAAATAATAAGGAATAACTATTTTAGAAAACCTGATAATCAGTTAGTGCTTTTATTACACTAAATGCATTAAAATTCATTGATGCGAAATCTTTTCATTACAATATACTAAATTAAATATCTCTTTCTTGTAGAATATGATTCTGCTAAACTAAATTAAAATCAAATCATGGACAAAATCAATTTTACTTACAATAATCCCAGCCTACTGAGACTGTAGTCTAGTAATCATGATAAATGTCTCTCCTCCTCATATATTTTGCAGCTTTAGACTTTCCCAAAAGATATAATTTGTCAACCCTGCACATGTTTTTTTATGTATTTCTTTAGAGTACTATGAAGGGAAACAAATGGCACGTGTTTCAGCAATCCGTTAGAAGAGTCGAAGGAAAAAAATATATGTATGTTTGTGTGTCTGTGTATATGTATATAATCCCATGTAAAGAGACAGATACAGATTGATAGATATGCGCTGAAATGGAATCCAAATGAACTTAAGAGATTACTTGATTTAAGAGAGAATGATAAATATTTAAGCTGTCTTGGGGGAATTATGCTGACATTGGATCTTGGGATTACTTCTCACATAAAACTCAGAGGATTTGATATCTTGTCAAGAAACTGGACTGAAACATGCATACATGATGTTAATCGTGCATTTGATCGTTCTTTTGTTGCAAGCCCACTGAATGGTGACAGATCAAATGAAAAGAAACACAAGCAAGTGTTCTCTCCACCCCATCCTCTACACCTAAGTTTTCTCAAAAGTAAACACTTGAAACATAAAATGTTTTTTGTTTAATTTTCTAACAATATGTGAAAACATGTAGTCACCTTTTGCTTAAATATATAATTATTCTTTCACAAATTATATCCAGTTATCTAAGATTATTTTCTCATTTCTGATATTAACTGAACTGCAACTCCAACATAACAGAGTTCAATAGAATCGATTTGGGAAGCTGCTTCATCATGTTGCATCCATGCAAGGAATTTGTGAGAGCTAAAATTTCCACTAAGTACCCCATAACAGTATGGTTTAGATGATTCCACTTTAATTTTTTTTTTTAGTTGTGAATTTCAAAAACTGATATAAGATGTGTCTCAATTAATGTGAGGGTTAAAGGTTGTTCCTTGCAGCACTTTGCAAACAGAAATGAAAAATTTTATACATGTTTAGTCTATCAATTCAATGGAATGCTTGGCAGTCATTAAAAATCACCATTATAAATTTCAGATCAGTCAGTTTTAACCCCAAGAGAGTATATTTCAACACATATACATGACTTTTTTTTTCTTTTTCTTCTTTTTTTAAGTATGACTTAAATGACAGGAATAATACTTAAAAGTCTTAAGTGAAGCCTTTTATACAGAACAATCTGTATTTGTTGTACCATTTTCAAACTCTAGAGGTTCACTATTTTCTTGCTGAAGGAATAACATATACGGTTAACATGAAATAAAATAAGCCACTTCTTAGTCTTCCACATCAGCACACACCTAGTAAATATTTCCCGTACATGACTAATTTCAGTATGCCCAATTTTTCTGCAATTTGTTTGAGGTTATACATCATTTCCCTAATCAGATTGTAAAGATATTCTTTGGTGAAGCTTGACTGTTCTTTGGTGAAGCTTGTGACATGGTACCCCCAAAAGAAGGCACCTTGGATATTGAATATTTAAGCTAAGGAGTATGAAACAAAGAGTAGAAGCAGGACATTCACTTGGACCTTCCTCTACCCTTTTTCCTTGAAATAGATCGTAAGACCCTCCTGTGAGATATGCCCTCTAACAAAGGGACACAGAAGCATCAGACAAGCAGGTCCGGCTATATTTTCCCCAGTTTACTACACTTACCTCATACTCCTGACCTATCACATTTCTCCACAACTGCCCATTTGTCATCAAACCTAGCATAAAAATACTCAGGTCTGTTTCTTTGGGTCTTCCTTTCCTTAAAAAGTCTCCTTTGTCACATGAGAGTTATATCAAATTTGTATGCTTTTCTCCTGTTACTCTATCTTTATCTGTTTAATTTTCAGATCCAGCCAGAGACCCTAAGATGGTGTAGAAAAGTTTTTCCTTTCCTATACTCTTTACTATTATATTCAGAGCAGACATTACATGTCCATTATAAAGGCATGGATCTATATTCTCAGTAGTATTATCTCCCATTAGTGCTGTTGAACTCTGTTCCCGAGAGTGATACATGGCTAAGGCTTGGAAATAACCTAGGACTGTCACATCTGCAAGGATTATTGGCTGCTTTTCTTCTTCTTTTTCCTTTCTTTTAGCCAAGAATTCCAGATAAAAAATTTTCATCATATTTCTATCAATCCTACTTTACTGCCCTTCAGCTTAATAGTTGGGGATGATATCTTAGTTAATGAGCTGCTGCTTCTGCTAAGTTGCTTCAGTTGTGTCCGACTCCATATGACCCCATAGATGGCAGCCCACCAGGTTCCCGTGTCCCTGGGATTCTCTAGGCAAGAACGCTAGAGTGGGTTGTCATTTCCTTCTCCAATGCATGAAAGTGAAAAGTGAAAGTGAAGTGGCTCAGTCGTGTCTTAGCAACCCCATGGACTGCAGCCCACCAGGCTCCTCCATCCATGGGATTTGCCAGGCAGTACTGGAGTGGGGTGCCATTGCCTTCTCCAGTAGTTAATGAGCAGAGAAACACAACTGGCAAGTTGACATCTATATCAGGTCTGTCTGATAGAAGTATGGAAGCCACATGACATGTCTGTGTGTGTTAGTCGGTCAGTCGTGCCCAACTCTCTGTGACCCCCGTAGACTGCTGTCCACCAGGCTCCTCTGTCCATGGGATTCTCCAGGCAAGAATACTGGAGTAGGTTGCCACGACCTTCTCCAGGTGATCTTCCCGACCCATGGATAGAAGCCAGGTCTTCCGCATTGCAGGCAGATTCTTTACTGTTTGAGCCACCAGGGAAGCCCTGGAAGCCACATATGTAATTTCAGATATTTTATGAGTCGTATTTTAAAGGTGAAATGAAGTAAAACTGATTTTAATAATGTATTTATTTAACCAATGTATCCAAAATGCAAAAATATCATCACTTCAACATGCAATCACTGTAAAATATTAAGATTTTTACAATGCATGTGTGTGTGTTTACTGTTTTCAGAAATACTGTGTATATTACACTTCCAGTGCATCTCAACCTGACCAGACAAATTTCAATTGCTCAGATGCTAAATGGGGCTCACAGCTAGCAAGTTGGGAAGCATAGCCTTTACTAATGAAAAAGATCATCTCATTTTCCAAGTACGTAATCCTGTAGTCATATGATTTTTAACCATTTTAAAAAATAATTTAAAATAATAAAGCAAAGATCACCAGAGCTAAAAAAATAAAATAAAACAGCATTAAAACAAGTGTCTGAGTATGTTAACTTCCCAGGCAAGGAATTGCCTGGCAGTGATATGTGCTGTGTAGTTCCACTGATTCAGGGAAAGAAACCCAGGATTTTAAGTGCTGAACACTCTTAGTGGTGCAGGGAACAAGGAGAGAGTTGGCTGAGGCTGGTGGTAGTTTCAAGCAAGTTATGTTAGCTGAGGATAGAGAACCAGCTCCCTGGACTGAATTTCATGTGTTAAGTTATTGCACAATTTAAATGCAATAATCAGAAAAGTCTTCAGCTAGTTCCCATAAAGCTCTGGCATCTTTAGATCACTGAAAGTTCATAGTTTTTACTAGTTTCTTTTGGTTAGAACCAGTTGTGGTAACAGAGCATCAGTTTTAATATCTCCTAGACAAATACTTTTATAAGCATCACACATTTATTTTACAATAGAATAATCCAAGAAAGCAGAGTAAACAAGCAAAATACCAAACAATGCTAATTATTTTGTAATTATATAGAACACTGTCACAGAAATAAAATTAATAAAATCTTTTTATCTTTAATAAATATTATTTCATTTAAATTTTCTTAAAATCCCTCAGCTGCTAGGTAAGAAATATGCTAAAATATGATTTTTATATAAGGTTTATTCTTTAAAAGCTTGTGTTTCCAAAAAGCAGTTATCAACAGAATTTAGTTTTGTATGCCATAGGGAAGGGTGTTATGCTAAAAGCTGGATATACAAAGGTGCCTGAAATGAAGTCTCTACCGAGGTATGAGAAGAAATAGAACTAATATTTATTGTGTTTAGAAAATTAGCAGTTACATATTTCTTACATTTAATCAAAATACTTTTAATCCTTGGATATTATTATCTCCATTTTACACAGGGAGAAATTGAAATTCAGAAAAATTAAATAGCCTGTCCCTGTTTCTACAAGTTTAAGTGGCAAAGTCAGCATTAGAGCAGGTGTGTTTGATCCCAAACCTCAAACTCATTTCTGAACAGCATGCTGCTTACAGTTCAGAATCATTTAGAAAAAAAATCATAAGTAGGAGAACTAAAGGAAAAATAACCTTCTTTCAAATAAATATTTACTGAAATACTACATTTAATTCAACAGCTATACATGTAAAAACACAAAATGCAACTATTTTAAATGATCCCAACATACGAAAATATGAAGTAAGGACTAATCCTATCAGAATATGTTCATGTTTTTACTTTCCTGACATTGCCAAATAAGTGTACCCATAATAGTAAATCTTTGAGTTTAAAACTTTTATGCTATCCAATCATAGCATCCAAAGTCTCTAAACAAAGTTGCTCACCGTTAAAAAGAAGACAGCAGACACAAAATGGAGTCACTTATGCTAAGCCCCACAGCACCAAACCAAGACTCACAGTGTCAGCTCTCCAAGAAACAGAATCTTAAACCAGGGGGGAATTGATTGTGTTTAGGAATTAGGAATCAGCCAGTCAAATCAGCACTAGTGAGGTAATCATCGTGATAGATTCCTGTCATTCCTTAAATGAAAACACCTTGTGATAACCAAGCCCCTCTTTTATCTACTACAACTTCCTTGTTCCTGACACAGAGGTCTGTGGAGCTTCTTGAGCTCACTGCTTTCTTGCTGCCTCTGGAGGTCTCTCTGGATCCTGACTCTGCAGATTTGCTTTATGAGTTTTCACACTTTATTTGAGCATTTCTTTTTTCAGACTTGTTCCAACTTCAAAATCTGTCTGGATCTGGGATCAGATTGGGTCTGACTGAAACTGAACAGGATCTAGTGTGGAGCCTCAGGTGAGTAAAATGTTGTCTTAAAGCTGAACAAACAGGTTAATTTTACCAAATATAGTCTTGAATTACAGTGGCCTCAGAGAAGAATTTTTAACTATGTAAGCTTTTGCCCTTACCAGGTATCCTAGAGAGAAAGGGGTCTCAGCCAAGCATTTACCACAAAGGGTAGAAGGAAAATGACTTTTTCTCTTCTGCAGGTGGCCACGATGAGACCTACTCCTTCATCCAGCTCAATCAGAGCCTGTAGACACAGGATCCCGGGAAAAGTGGCAGACATCAGCAAAGGGAAAAATTCTTACTAGAGTCAGCTATCCCAGATCTCTACTGTAGAGCCTGGTTGAGAGACAGAGGTACAATTTCATGTTGTCCCTTCCTTTCCAAATTCAGATTGGCTGGCAAAAAAAGTTGTAAGACTTTGATCTTTGAATTGGGATTTGTGAATTTGCTTTCAGGTACCCATTGCTTGTAGATCCTTTCCAACCCAGGGACAGCTAGTGCCTTCTTGTTCATCTTGTTTTTGCATCCTGAGAATTCATGTAGGATGAGCACACCCAAAATACTGCTGGACAGAAATGTGGGTACACTCCATTTGCAGCTTGGGTCCTAATGTTGCTGCCAGCTCTTAGGGAACTGTTTCATTGTTTATCTTTGAGAGTGACTCTGGAACCTGGGAGCAGAGTATCCTTTGCATCTTTTCTGCGGGCTCCTTTTACTTCCAAGGTATTGTTCATTATCGCTAGGAATATTTATTTCTCCCAACTGAAACCGGACTACATATTTTAAAGGATTTTCTTTTAAAATTAGCTCTGTAGTCAGAAGTTGACAAAATGGGCAGTTGATTTTCAGAGCCTGAAGGCCTTCTCCCCTAAGTGAAAATGAAACCATTACAGTTACCCAGTTTATCTTTTAACAACATGAAGCTTCCTCTCTTAAATTTTTAAAGTTTCTTAACATTTTAAAGTTGGAAATATTTTTACAATAATGTTTGTGTACAAATAAAAATTAAAGAAAACCACTTGATTCACATTTAATGACCACTTTTTTAAGGCATATGATAAAATATATTTAACTAATATTTTCATAAAACTTTTTATTAGTAATCATTTCTAATGAATATCTTACATAACTGCAAATATCCTTTCTCTTGAAAAGAATATGAACAGAGTATCATATAATATACTAGGATCTTTTTTCAATCCTGAAATTTTTTCAAATCCTCAAATAAAATTAAGTGAGTTGAATGTGGGGAACCACCTTTGTATTCTGCGTTGCTGTTCAATTGTGGAGAAAATAACCTAACAGAATATAAATTATAAATTAAATACTATCCAGCTTGCAGTTGTTTCAAAAAGTATATTCAAATATCTTGTAACTAATTACCTACTAACCAAAAACAAATGACTTCAATCAAAATCACAGGGTAATATGATTACACTCTGCTTGAGGAGGATCAGGCCAGTTTCAAGCCTGCTTAAGGCCCCATTACTTCCCTGTCTGTGCAAAGAATGAACAGCTTTATCTCATAGGGCTTTTCACACCCTGTAATAGACTACCCCCTTTCATTCTTCATTTGCTTTTTACAGACCACAAAAGTTCTTTATGGTAAAGAAACCATTACATGTGTTTACTATGATGAAATTTCTCCTAATTAAATTGTTGCCTTTTTACCCTTATGGAGGCTAAGAATAAAGGGTACTAATGGGAGCAGATTTAAGCAGATTAATTGATAAAGAATCTGTGTTGCTAATTGCTCTGCTGCTCTGAAAAATCCCTGGATCATCAAGAGCAGGGTATATGCAGAACATATTAAGCATGTGAATATGATATATCATTTGTGTTACATCAAGTAAAAGACTAATAATTCCTTTTGTAAGAGATCATTAAGCTTTCCTCCTTCTCTTGAACTCCTGTAATCCAGAGTGTTTCAAGAATGTTTCGGGTAACATGGGTCCCAGGTTTTTATCAGCCCTGCCACCTACTATTTGAAGATTAAAGAAGATAGACTACCTTATAAATACAAAAACATGTATTTTAAATAAAACACAGTTGTTTTCCACACAGAGGCTTTTAATGGTCACATATTATTACTTTCTCTTATTATGGACTACATTATGAAGTATTTTTGATTCTACCTAGTGTTAAATATTGCCAAGCGTAACTGCTGTGAACAAAGCAGCTAATTTTACCTTTACAGAAGTAAGAAAAGAAAAAAAGTTCATTTTTTTAAATCTGTCAACAAGTATTATGAGGTTTCTGAAATCAGTAACATTGAACATAAAGAGACATGGACAGTCATTCACTGTAAAGAGTGAGAAGCAACACCTCACGTTTGTAAGAAAATTGTCTTTACTATTTTTAAACCTTTCGTTTTCAGGCTCACAACTGTTTCAGGGATCTACCTGCTGTGCTTGTTTATAGTGATTACATAGAACAAGCAAAACAACTGTTTTATGTTGAGCCTTTTCTGTTTTGTCTAAGCAGGGCAATTGCAGCTGATTAAATTGTGCAAAGGACATTGAAAAACAGTGTATTCACTTTAAATGTATATTTCCTCTTTAAATTATATATCTTAACAGTCCTCCTTTTTACAAAAAACAAAACAACAAAACTGGTCTATAGTAGGCATTTCAAATTATTTATTCAATTTTACATTCAATTCTTGAATGTAAAATCTAATGATTACATATAAATTGGCTCTCTTTATTTTTTTTCCCTCGAAGTATTGGTATTCAATTTATAGTCTGCATATGGGCACTGTTAAAATGTAGATTCCTGCCCTGACTTTCCAGAGATTCTAATTCAATAGGTCCGGAGCAGTTGTCTGCACATTTCTCAAGCCCTTAAACTCTAGGTAGTCTGCCATATATTTTGACAAAATGTGCTTCCAGCAAATTGAGGTTGTAATCTGAACAGTCAGATTTACATATGTATCCCTGCTTACTTCCCCAACAAAAGACATTTTCTCTTCAGAAAGTCTTCTCTTTAAGGAAAAGCAACTATTCCTGTCCAGTTCCCTAATCCTGGGCATAATAGAGAAAACAGAATGATCAGACGTAGGGTATTAGTAATCCGTAGGGTATTAGTAATCCCATTTCTCTGTTTCCTGACTAATCACTGGCAATGATATTTTTAAACAATGAATGACTACCTTCCAAATAGTAAAAGAAACTAATATAAAAGGCTAACTCTCTGATACTTAAAAAAAAAAAAAAAGCCAATAGATAATAGATGTCACTGTGTAATATAATGTTTGACTCTTAGACTGGAATTTTTTTTTTTTTTTAATTTAAAGTTGGTCATTTCTGGTCTGGCAAAACCTTGGTAGGAATAAAGAAAAATTAGGCAGTATCTATTAAATCTGAAATTATCATACTCTTTTATCCAAGATTCTTACTTTAAAATATATTTTTTATTGAAGTAGCATTGATTTACAATATTGTGTTAGTTTCTGGTCTACAGCAAAGTGATTTAGTTATATATAACATATATATATGTATATATATATATATATTATATTCTTTCTCATTTTGCTTTATACTGCATATGAGTATAGTTCCCTATACCATGTGTGTGCTAAGTTGCTTCAGTCATGTTCAACTCTGTGCAACCCTATGGACTGTAGCCCATCAGTCTCCTCTATCCATAGGATTCTCCAGGCAAGAATACTGGAGTGGGTTGCCATTTCCTTCCCCAGGCCCTATAGGATACAGTGGGACTTTGTTGTTTAGCCATTCTTTTTTTTTTTAACTGATAAAAATTTTTTGCTTTTTGTCATTCCCAAACTCCCAGTCTATCCCTCCCATCCACCTGTCTCCACTGATAACCATAAGTTAATTCTCTAAGTCTGAGCATATATTTTTGTTTTGTATTAAGTTGGTGCAAAAGTAATTGCAGTTTTGCATTGTTGAACTTTGCCATTTAATATTAGAATACGTTCTTAAGTAAATGTGGTCATGTTCTACGTCATTTTAATGGGCATTTCTTGCCTTTTTTTTTTTTTGCTAATGACTTATTAGTTGCTGTTTATTTTATATTAATATTTATTCTAGACTGTAGAAATGATGTTAGACAAAAGCAAATTTGAGGGATTTTTTCATTCATGTTCAAAATGAGTTGTAAAGCAACAGAGACAACTTGCAATATCAATAATGTATTTGGCTCAGGAACTGCTAACAAACATACAGTGCTATGGTGGTTTAAGAGGATTTGCAAGGGGGAGAAGAGCCTTGAAGATAAAAGTAGCTGTCAATGGTCAATTGAGAAGATCACTGAAGCTGATCCTCTTACAACCACACAAGAAGTTGCAGAACTCAGCACTGACCATTCTACAGTCATTCAGTATTTGAAGAAAATTGGAAAGGTTAAAAAAGCTCATTAAGTTTGTGCCTCATGAACTGACCACAAATCAAACAAAAAATCATTTTGAAGTGTCATCTTCTCTTACGCTAGGAAACAACAAAGAGATGGAAATACCAGGCCAGTTTACCTGCCTCCTGAGAAACCCATATGCAGATCAAGATGCAACAATTAGAACTGGACCTAGAATAACAAACTGGTTCCAAACTGGGAAGGGGGTATGGCAAAGATGTATATTGTTACCTTGCTTATTTAACTTATATGCAGAGTACATCATGCGAAATGCCAGGCTGGATGAAGCATAAGCTGGAATCAATATTCCTGGGAGAAATAACAATAACCTCAGATATGCAGAGATACCACCCTTATGACAGAAAGCAAAGAGGAACTAAAGAGCCTCTTGATGAAAATGAAAAAGGAGAGTGAAAAAACTGGCTTAAAACTTAACATTCAAAAAACAAAGATTATGGCATCCAGTCCCATCACTTCATGGCAAATATATTGGGAATTGTTTTTCTCTCAAATCACTACAGGCAGTGATTGCAGCCATGAAATTAAAAGATACTTGCTCCTTGAAAGAAAAGTTATGACAAAAATAGACAGTGTATTAAAAAGCAGAGACATCAATTGCTGACAAAAGTCTGTCTTGACAAAGCTATAGTTTCCAGTAGTCATGTATGTATGTGAAAGCTGGGCCATAAAGAAGGCTGAGCACAGAAGAATTGATACTTTTGAACTGTGGTGTTTGAGAAGACTCTTGAGAGTCCCTTGGACTGTGAGGAGATCAAATGGGTCAATCCTAAAGAAAATCAGCCCTAAATGCTCATTGGAAGGACTGATGCTGAAGCTGCAATAGTTTGGCGACCTGATGCGAAAAGCTGACTCACTAGAAAAGTCTCTGATGCTGGGAAAACCTGAAGGCAGGAGGTGAAGGGCGTGACAGAGGATGAGATGGTTGGATGGCATCACTGTCTCTATGGACATGAGTTTGATCACACTCCGTGAGATAGTGAAGGACAGGGAAGCCTGGCATGCTGCAGTCCATGAGGTCCCAAAGAACTGGAGATGACTGAACAACTGAAGAAAAACATGACCTGACTGCAAATCAGAAAATTGTTTTGAAATGACATCATCTCGTCTTCTACACAATAACAACAAACCATTTTTCAATCAGATTATGACCTGTGACAAAAAGTGGATTTTATATGACAACCGATGATGACCAGCTCAGTGGCTGGATGGAGAAGAAGTTCCAAAACACTTCCCATAGCCAATCTTGCAGCAAAAACAAACAAAAGGTCATGGTCACTGTTTCATTGTTTGGTGGTCTGCTGCTGGTCTGATCCACTACAGCTTCTGAATCCTGGTGAAACCATTACATCTGAGAAGTATGTTCCGCAAATTGATAAGACATACTGAAAACTGCAATGCCTACAGCCAAAACTGGACAGCAGAAAGGGCCCAATTCTTCTCCACAATAATGCCCAACCATAGGTTGTACAAACAACACTTCAAAAGTTAAACAAATTGGTTTACAAAGTTTTGCCTCATCTTCAATTTTTACCAGATCTCCCACCAACAGACTACCACTTCTTCAAGCATCTCAACAACTTTTTGCAGGGGAAATGCTTCCCCAACCAGCAGATGCTTTACAAGAGTTCTTTGAATCCTGAAGCATGGATCTTTATGCTAGGAATAAATAAACATATTTCTCATTGGCAAAAATATATTGATTGTAATGGTTCCTATTTTGATTAATAAAGATGTGCTTGAGCCTAGTTATAGTGATTTAAAATTCACATTCCAAAATCATATTGCTTTTGTACCGACCTAATAATTAAGTGACTTTTAGCAGCCTTTTAAGAAATTTTCCTAAAAAATAAAGCATAAATTTACTAAGTATATATCAAGAAAAATTAAGACAAACTATCCAATAGTATGAAAATGCTTAAAAAACATACGATTCAATATCCTATTAGCCCATAAATCTTAGTAAATTTACCAGTCACAATATTAATAATGAAATTGGTTTCCTAGTAAAAGCTACATATTTCACTTAAGACTCATTTCAGACTGTTGAGAGATACCTCTCAAATATCATTTGGAGTGACCTGTTGTTTGCTTCCAGGTGTTCACATTAAGGTATCAAGCCTGTCTTGCTGACAGTGGAGGATAAGGTTCTACATGCTGTAATCCAAAGGGCAGGGAGGAAATTTCTTTTGTAACTTATTTCAGAAAACTAGCAGTGGTGCTATGGTAAATATTCTGAAATTATGTAACAGAACACAAAAGAGAATATGTTCTGGTATGTAATATTAAACAATGTATATTAAAATTTAAAAGAAATCTCAGGATTTGTATTGCATTAGACATATCTGTCGGAGAAGGCAATGGCGTCCCACTCCAGTACTCTTGCCTGGAAACTCCTATGGATGGAGGAGCCTCGTAGGCTGCAGTCCATGGGGTCGCTGAGTCAGACACGACTGAGCGACTTCACTTTCACTTTTCACTTTCATGCATTGGAGAAGGAAATGGCAACCCACTCCAGTGTTCTTGCCTGGAGAATCCCAGGGATGACGGAGCCCAATGGGCTGCCGTCTGTGGGGTCGCACAGAGTCAGACACGACTGAAGCGACGACGCAGCAGCAGCAGCAGAAATATCTGTTAAGTGCTGATTGTATACAAGATGATTCTCTCTGCTTTAATTTTTTTACATCCAACAAAAAAATTAAAATAAAATTTGACCACATGCGAAAATGAATAGTAAGTTTTTTGAAGAAAGTGATTTGATTCTACACAAGCACATTTACAGATGCTCATATGAGTCTCTGAAATTCAGGTCATACAGCAGTGATTTTTAGGCTTTAGACAATCAATAATCACACAAGGGGCCTGTTAAAATTGCAAATTTGTGAATATCTGTGCCCAAATGATCTGGGGTGTGGCCTAAGGATTTCAATTTTTATAAAGTAACCAATTTCATTCTTATTTAAGTCATCTGAACTCACAATTTGAGAAAGCCCACCCCAGAATAAAGTTGAAATAGATGGGTCTAGATGATTAACCAAGGAGGTACTTTTATTGGCGTCCTCAACTATAGTAAATCTTCAATAATATTATGATGAAACTGCATATACAAAGCAGCATAGGGTTCCAGACTTCAATGGAAAGTGATGGTCACAGAGCATACTCAAATGATCATATGTTAGATTGTTTAAAGTTGACAAATTAAATTTTGGCAAATTTATCAAAGATATATATATATTCTTTACCAGATGAATATTGAGTCATATGATCTGACAGTAAATATCAAGGCATATATCAATAAAAGCTACTTTTGGTTCATGCCATCAATGACTTAAAATTTGCTACATATATATGGAATTTAGAAAGATAGTAATGATGACCCTGTATGTGAGACAACAAAAGGACACAGACATAGAGAATGGACTTTTGGCCTCAGAGGGAGTAGGAGAGGGCGGGATGATCTGGGAGAATGGCACTGAAGCATATATACTATTATGTAAGAAATGAATCACCAGTCTATGTTTGATACAGGATGCAGGATGCCTGGGGCTGGTGTACGGGGAAGATCCAGAGAGACGTTGTGGGGTGGGAGGTGGGAGGGGGATTCGGGATTGGGAGCTTGTGTACACCTGTGGTGGATTCATGTCGATGTATGGCAAACCCAATAGAGTATTGTAAAGTTAAATTTAAAAATAAATAAATAAATAAATTAAAAAAAAAGAGAAATGTATATATTCAATTAATTTAACTGCAGGACATTGCAAAGAACTAAATGTGTCATTTTATTTCACTAGAGATTATGATATAGGTCATGAAAATATTCCTTATGACTTTATTTGTAAACAAGGGGTTTACAAATTAGGAAGAAAGACAAGACATGTTGCAGAAAAGCATGGGACTACATATTATAAACAACAAGAAAAAACCATGAAAATTACTGGACACAATTGGAAACTTTTTTGATGGCTAGTGGATTAATATGCCATTAAATTTTCCCAGGTGGCTCAGTGGTAAAGAATCTGCCTGCCAAGCAGGAGATGTGGGTTTTATCCCTGGGACAGGAAGATCCCCTGGAGAAGGAAATAGCAACCCACTCCATAATCTTGCCTGGGAAATCCCATGGACAGAGGAGCCTGGAGGTCTACAGTCTGAGGGGTCACAGAGATGGACATTTCTGAGCAACTGAGTACACAGACATACATGGTTTTAAATATAAAACTATTCATTTCCACAAAAATGAAGGACTTCTAATATAATTCATTAATTGAGTTGCTTTATGTGCTCTTAATTTCTGGTGAAAAATTTTAGACTTTAACTTCTGGGTTCCAGTGTTGCAATATAGCAAAGTCCCAATATAAGACTTATTCCATATTCTTTATTTTACTTTATGGAAACGAAATTCTCTCTCTATATATGTGTGTGTGTGTATATACACCTGACTCCCTACCTCCCTGTAATAACAAATGTTACAGAATAAAATTTGATACAAGGTATTTTTATCTTGAAACCCAACCTAGAGGATATTGATTCCCTGATGTATCTGTAGGTAGTTTCATTTATAAGTTTACCCAGGAGAAGGAAACTCAAAGACAGGTACTATAGAATAGTTCTACTCAACTGTAAAAATATAGAAGTCAGGCAAAAATGAGAAAGAATTTGAAGGTTGTACTGTAGTCTAATGTTTCTTTAATGTGGGATTTATAATATCTGAATAAAAAGGAAGTGAGCAAGAGTGCAGCCTCATTAGTATTAATATATAAAAGATTGCTTTGGACTCAAAACAAAGAAAAGGAAATGCTTTTATGGGGACTATGCTTCTCAACATAATTTACTCTTACACTTGAGAACAGAATCCCCTGAAACTTGATCAGATACTATAAACCTGACCTGGAGCCAGGATTTGCTTGTCCTTAGTGTAGACATTTTTAGGTGCCATGCATTTTCCCAATGGGGAATGAATCAGTTGTCAGGTGCATGCCCATTTGCAATACCTTAGTGTATTAGTGTGATATAGACAAGAAAAAACATCTTGTTTCAAATAAAATGCTTAGAAGCAGATCTCCAAATGATGAAAGTATTTCAGGACACCAAGGAGTATAATCCACCCACATGTATCATTTTCTACTTTTAGCTCTCTTTTTGGAAGGAGTTCATTTTGCTGAAAAGTTATCAGTCAAATTAGTACATTTGTTTTTCTTTGGGGAACATGGTTGTTGTTTTATTGTGGGTGCATAAAGAGGAAGGTGATTGAAGTCAGTTACGAAAGAGGGAAAGAAAGAAGAGGAAAGGAATTGGGAATAGTTTGATTTTACATAAACATGAAGTGAAAAATACTTTGACAGATGTAGTTTTTATTCATGCTCAATGGGTAGGGTACAAGAGGATTCTAGGGCATTCCTTTTTATACTCTTCCTACTTTTAAATTCCTACTTTTCTTATATAGTATTACATTTGAGTTAATTCAACTAATTGTTTTAAAGGAAAAATTGGATTTTTAAAACCTGGATCTCATAAGCAAGGAGGGTGGAGGACCTAGGAAGCTTTCTTATACCTGCTTTGCCATCTCTAGCTCTGCTTCTCTGTAGTAACGATGCCTTCTTCCAGAGGGACAGAGGCTTCAGTAATGCTTTCTTCATTATGGCAGGTGTTTTTCAGTTTCATAACCTTGTTCCCTCCATTTTCACATCTAGTTAAAATTCCATCACACCTTCTTACAGTACTCCACTCACTCATCATCTCTATATATTTATTTCTGTGCTCTTTCTTATTTTTATACATAGTCTGATATATTCTCTGCTTTAGATTTAAAAATCTTTTCAAGAATATCCATTTATCTTTTCTCTCTATTTGAATACTCTTTGTAATTGTTCAAATGTGCTTTTTATTTATTAAGAAAGTAACAAGTGAATAACAATACTATTACCACTACATGTAATAATAGATATAAATAACTATGTATCATAATATGTGAAAACTGTTGGAAAATTCTACTCTAGTTAATGGAGTACTGTCTAGCATCATCATGTAATTCTATAAATTTAGAGAGTGAAGAATTTCGAAAGAATTGACAAAAATATTGGCAAAGCAGTAATAGGAATGATTTTCACAATAAGAAAGTTGAATCTAAATCAAAATAAACATTTAAAGAAAAAAGAAACATTCAAAGAAATAAATGTTGATTGTCTAAAGTACTCCACTTATAATATCTATTCTTATATAGTCATTATGACACAGCAGTGGGGGGAGGGAGAACTTTTTATGTGCTATATACTGATCTCAATGCCTTACCTGAATTTTTTCAGCTATAGATCTTTAATAAACAGAGATAAATGCAAACCTCCCATTGAAGAGAGAGTTCATATGAAGAGATATAGGATAACAGGCATCTGAGTTTGTGGAAATGATGGTGTTTCATAAGTTTGTGAGAATCTATGCCTTATCAATATGAGAATGACTAGAAACATTCATCATTGTTTGGTTTATCAAACAGTGTATAATGCAATAACAGGAGAAATTTCATTCCATGGAAAGGGCTGTTGGCCAAGAGGAAGACAGATATTTAAATCAGCAAGCACTACAAAGCATAGGTGTCATACCAGATAAAAGAGAAGTATGGCAAAAATCACCACAATATTGTAAAGTAATTAGCCTCCAATTAAAATAAATAAATAAATTTTTTTAAAAGAGAGAGAAAGAAATGGGTATGGGAGCAGAGTGGAAATGCAGACGTGTAACTTCTCAGCTGAGGGGATATTTAAACGAAGAGCTAAACTTTGAGGAAGAGAAACTTTTTGACAGATGAATCAGCACCTGCAAAGTCTGCTTTAGTTTGTATAAAACTATTAATAAAAGTGATCCTACAACTTTGTGAAATAAAACTGTTTTTCTGGAGATTACAGGAAGAGAAATGATAGTACATCTTATTCAAAACAGTCTGCCAGTTACACTCAATAGAGGCACTACATAGAGTTGAATTTTCCTATTCAAAATGACAGAGGACATATGTTTATTACCATTGCTTCTAACTTGGAGAAGTAAATATGCATAATCATGGCAGGTAGCAGGGTTTAATTATGCCTGATTATTATCCAGAATCTGAATTCTTCCTACCATGTTTGTTGCTAACTTCTCTCTCCTGTTACTGAAAAACATTCACATGAAGTTTTCCTGTTTCTGAATTTGCTCTCCTATAGCTTATTCGCAAAAGAGTGAGCAGAATGAAGATCAGTGTGAAATCATGTCACTTCTCTGTTCAAAATATAAGTGACCTTTAATTTTATGCAATGTCCAAAAAAATAACTGCCTGCACCCACTACTCATCATCACTGATTAATCCTTGGCAGTGCTTCTGGCCACTTTCCTGTCACTCTTTTCTCCAGTTTCCTTGGTCCCATGCTGTTCAGTGAAAATGCTGGGAACACTCCTACTTCAGGCCTTGCTTTTCCCTTGTTGCTTTTCCTCTCTCCTTCACTCTACCTCAGGTCCCATTTTCCTGCTTCCTCTGGTGTTTCTGCATGGTTATTTTTTCCAAATGTCTTTTTTTTTGTTTGTTTGTTTTTGTTATTTTTTAATTGATTTCATTTTTAATTGAAGGATAATTTCTTTACAGAATTTTGTTGTTTTCTATCAAACCTCAACATGAATCGACCATAGGTATACATAAATCCCCTCCCTTTTGAACCTCCCTCCCATTTCCCTCCCCATCTCACCCCTCTACGTTGATACAGAGCCCTTGTTGAGTTTCCTGAGACATAAAGCAAATTTCCCTTGGCTATCTATTTTACACATGGTAATGTAAGTGTTTATGTTACTCTCTCCATACATCTCACCCTCTCCTTTCCTCTCCCCATGTCCCTAAGTTTATTCTCTATGTCTGTTTCTCCATTGCTGCCTTGCTAATAAATTCCCCACTACCATTTTTCTGGATTCCCGTATATATGTGTTAATATACAAAATTTATTTTTCTCTTTCTGATTTACTTTGCTCTGTATAATAGGCTCTAGATTCATCCACCTCATTTAGAACTGACTCAAGTGCATTCCTTTTTATGGCTTAATAATATTCCATTGTGTATATATACCACAATTTCTTTATTCATTCATCTGTTGATGGACATCTAGGTTGCTTCCATGTTCTAACTATTGTAAATAGCGCTGCAATTAACAACGTGATACATGAATCTTTTTCAATTTTGGTTTGCTCAGGGTATATGCCTAGGAGTGAGATTGCTGGGTCATATGGTATTTTTATTCTTAATTCTTTAAGGAATCTCCATACCATCTTCCACAGTGGCTGTATCAATTTACATTCCCATCAACAGTGCAAGAATGTTCCCTTTTCTCCACAACCTCACCAGTGTTTATTGTTTGTAGACTTTTTGATGAGGGCCATTCTGACCGGTGTGAGGTAATATCTCATTGTAGTTTTGATTTACATCCCCCTAATAATGAGTGTGGATCACAATAAACTGTGGAGAATTCTGAGAGAAATAGGAATACCAGACCACCTGACCTGCCTCTTGAGAAATCTGTATTCAGTTCAGGAAGCAACAGTGAGAACTGGACATAGAACAACAGACTGGTTCCAAACAGGAAAAAGAGTGCATTAAGGCTGTATATTGTCACCCTGCTTATTTAACTTATATACAGAGTACATCATGAGAAACGCTGGACTGGAAGAAACACAAGCGGGAATCAAGATTGCCGGGGAAAATATCAATAACCTCAGATATGCAGACGACCTCACCCTTATGGCAGAAAGTGAAAAGGAACTAAAAAGCCTCTTGATGAAAGTGAAAGAAGAGAGTGAAAAAGTTGGCTTAAAGCTCAACATTCAGAAAACGAAGATCATGGCATCCGGTCCCATCACTTCATGGGAAATAGATGCGGAAACAGTGGAAACAGTGTCAGACTTTATTTTGGGGGGGGGCCTCCAAAATCACTGCAGATGGTGATTGCAGCCATGAAATTAAAAGACGCTTACTCCTTGGAAGAAAAGTTATGACAAACCTAGATAGCATTTTCAAAGGCAGAGACATTACTTGGCTGACTAAGTTCCGTCTAGTCAAGGCTATGGTTTTTCCTGTGGTCATGTATGGATGTGAGAGTTGGACTGTGAAGAAGGCTGAGCACCGAAGAATTGATGCTTTTGAACTGTGGTGTTGAAGAAGACTCCTGAGAGTCCCTGCAAGGAGATCCAACCAGTCCATTCTGAAGGAGATCAGCCCTGGGATTTCTCTGGAAGGAATGATGCTGAAGCTGAAGCTCCAGTACTTTGGCCACCTCATGTGAAGAGTTGACTCATTGGAAAAGACTCTGATGCTGGGAAGGATTGGAGGCAGGAAGAGAAGGGGACAACAGAGGATGAGATGGCTGGATGGCATCACTGACTCAATGGAGGTGAGTCTGAGTGAACTCCAGGAGTTGGTGATGAACAGGGAGGCCTGGCGTGCTGCGATTCATGGGGTCGCAAAGAGTCAGACACGACTGAGCGACTAAACTGCACTGAATTGAATAACGAGTGATACTGAGCATCTTTTCAATATAAAACTCTTAGAGGAAAACATGGGCAGAACACTCGATGACATAAATTAAAGCAAGATTCTCTATGTCCCGCCTCCTAGAGTAATGGAAATAAAAACAAAAGTAAACAAGTGGGACCTGCTTAAACTTAAAAGCTTTTGCACCTCAAAGGAAACTATAAGCTAGGTGAAAAGACCACCCTCAGAATGGGAAAAAATAATAACAGATGAAACAACTGACAGAGGATTAATTTCCAAAATATACAAGCAGCTTATATAACTCAAGCCAGAAAAATAAACAACACAATCAAAACGTGGGGAAAAAAACCTAACCAGACATTTCTCCAAAGACATACACATGACTTCCAAATATCTTTTTGATGAGTTGTCCTTGATCACATTTTTTAAAAGCAGCTAATCTCATCTCTCTGATTCCTCTCATTTCTTCTGCACTTTCCACCTAATTTTTCTTATAACACTTAGCACTGCGTGATAAAACACCTACTTTTTTTTTCAGCCTTATCCAATCAAATGTAAACTCCATTTTAAAAGGAATTTTTCTCTTTTTTCTTCTCTGATGTATTCTCTAAAATAGTATTTGGCACATAACAGATGCTCATTAAATATTTTTGAATGGCTAGATGAATGGATGATATTGACATTCTTTGAGAAATCTAGATTTAATTAAATTAGAGTCATTTCTCTTCTTTCCCATTCTACTTGCATCCCACTGTTCTCTCTTCCCCAGCCTTTGATCCTTTTGTCAACATATTTCCCCATCATTGTAGTTTAATCATAGCTATTAATTTCTTAATTAATTTAATTTTTTATTGAAAGATAATTGGTTTACATGAACAGTATGAAAACCCTTGAACAGAATGAAAATGCAAAAACAAAGGAAACTGAAAGAGGAACTCCCCAGGTCGGTAGGTGACCAATATGCTACTGGAGATCAGTGGAGAAATAACTCCAGAAAGAATGAAGAGATGGCCCCAAAGCAAAAAATACACCCAGTTGTGGATGTGACTTGTGATAGAAGTGAAGTCTGATGTTGTAAAGAGCAATACTGCATAGGAGACTGGAATGTTAGGTCCATGAATCAAGGCAAATTTGGAAGTGGTCAAACAAGAGATGGCATGGCAAGAGCAAACTAAAATGGACTGGAATGGTTGAATTTAACTCAGATGACCATTACATCTACTACTGTGGGCAAGAATCCCTTAGAAGAAATGCACTAGCCATCATGGTAAAAAAAAAAAGAGTACAAAATGCAGTACTTGGATGCAATCTCAAAAACGACAGAATGATCTCTGTTTGTTTCCAAGGCAAATGATTCAATATCATAGTATCCAAGTCAATGTCCCAGACAGTAATGCTGAAGAAGCTGACATTGAATGGTTCTATGAAGACCTACAAGACCGTCTAGAATTAATATCCAAAAAACATGGCCTCTTCATTATAGAGGATTGGAATGCAAAATTAGGGAGTCAAGAAATACCTGGAGTAACAGGCAAATTTGGCCTTGGAGTAAAGAATGAAGCAGGGCAAAGGCTAATAGAGTTTTGCCAGGAGAACACACTGATCATAGCAAACACCCTATTCTAACAACACAAGAGAAGACTCTAAACATCGACATCACCAGAAGGTCAACATTGAAATCAGATTGAAATCTTTGCAGCCAAAGATGGAGAAGCTCTATACAGTCAGCAAAAAGAAGACCAGGAGCTGACTGTGGCTCAGATCATGAACTCCTTATTGCCAAATTCAGACTTAAATTGAAGAAAGTAGGGAAAGCCACTAGACCATTCAGGTATGACCTAAATCAAGTCCCTTATGATTATACAGTGGAAGTAACAAATAGATTCAAGGGATTATATCGGATAAAGTGCCTGATGAACTATGGACGGAGGTTCATGACACTGCAGAGGAGGCAGGGATCAAGACCATCCCAAAAGAAAAGAAATTCAAAAAGGCAAAATGGTTGTCTGAGGAGGTCTTACAAACAGCCATGATTAGAAGAGAAGTGAAAAGTAAAGGAGAAAAGGAAAGATATACCCATTTGCATGCAGACTTCCAAAGAATAGAAAGGAGAGATAAGAAAGCCTTCCTTGGCGATAAATGCAAAGAAATAGAGGAAAACAATAGAATGCAAAAATCTAGAGATCTCTTCAAAACAATTAGAGATAAAGGGAACATTTCATGCAAAGATGGGCACGATAAAGGACAGAAATTGTATGGACTTAACAGAAGCAGAAGATATTAAGAAGAGGTGGCAAGAATACACAGAAGAACAATACAAAAAAGAAAGTCACAAAGAGCCAGACATCCTGGAATCACTATGAACAAAGCTGGTGGAGGTGATGGAATTCCAGCTGAGGTAGTTCAAATCCTACAAGATGATGTTGTGAAAGTGCTGCACTCAATATGCCAGCAAATTAGGAAAACTCAGCAGTGCCACAGGACTGGAAAAGGTCAATGTTGATTCCCATCCCTAAGAATGGCAATGTCAAAGAATGCTCAAACTACCACACAATTACACTCATCTCACACACTAT
Organism: Neotragus pygmaeus; assembly: GCA_006410875.1. NCBI lineage: Eukaryota > Metazoa > Chordata > Mammalia > Artiodactyla > Bovidae > Neotragus > Neotragus pygmaeus. Next base: position 383,386 of record SJYV01034996.1, on the reverse strand, counting down.
CAAAGTAATGCTGAAAATTCTCCAAGCCCGGCTTCAACAGTACATGAACCTGAAATTCCAGATATACAAGCTGGATTTTAAAAAGGCAGAAGAAGTAGAGGTCACAATGCCAACATCCGTTGGATCATCAAAAAAGCAAGAGAGTTCCAGAAAAATTTCTGCTTTATTGATTATGCCAAAGCCTTTGACGGTGTGAACCTCAAAGAACTCTGGAAAAGATGGGAATACCAGACCACCTGACCTGCCTCTTGAGAAATCTGTATGCAGGTCAGGAAGCAACAGTTAGAAGTGGACATGGAACAACAGACAGGTTCCAAATAGGGAAAGAAATACTTCAAGGCTGTATATTGTCACCCTGCTTATTTAAATTATATACAGAGTATATCATGAGATATGCTTGACTGGAGGAAGCACAAGCTGGTATCAAGATCGCTGGCAGAAATATCAATAATCTCAAATATGCAGATGACAACACCCTTATGGCAGAAAGTGAAAAAGAACCAAAGAGCCTCTTGATGAAAGTAAAAGAGGAGTGTGAAAAAGTTGGCTTAAAGCTCAACATTCAGAAAAGTAAGATCATGGCATCTGGCTCCACCAATTCAGTTCAGTTCAGTTCACTCGGTCATTCATGTCTGACTCTTTGAGATCCCAGAAACACAGCATGCCAGGCCTCCGTGTCCATCCCCAACTCCTGGAGTTCACCCAAACCCATGTGCATCCAGTTGGTGATGCCATCCAACTATCTCATCCTCTGTTGTCCCCTTCTCCTCCTGCCCTCCATGCTTCCCAGGATCAGGGTCTTTTTAAATGAGTCAGCTCTTCGCATCAGGGGCCAAAGTAATGGAGTTCCAGCTTCAACATCAGTCTTTCCAATGAACACCCAGGACTGATCTTCTTTAGGATCGACTGGTTGGATCTCCTTGCAGTCCAAGGGACTCTCAAGAGTCTTCTCCAACATCACAGCTTAAAAGCATCAATTATTCGGCACTCAGCTTTCTTCATAGTCCAACTCTCACATCCATATGTGGCCACTGGAAAAACCATAGCTTTGACTAGATGGACCTTTCTTGGCAGAGTAATGTCTCTGCTTTTGAATATGCTGTCTAGGTTGGTCTTAACTTTCCTTCCAAGGAGTAAGTGTCTTTTAATTTCATGGCTGCAATCACCATCTGCAGTGATTTTGGAGCCCCCCAAAATAAAGTCTGACACTGTTTACCAATCTATTTGCCATGAAGCGATGGGACCAGATGCCATGATCTTTGTTTTCTGAATGTTGAGCTTTAAGCCAACTTTTTCACTCTCCACTTTCACTTTCATCAAGAGGCTCTTCAGTTCTTTTCATTTTCTGCCATAAGAGTGGCATCCTCTGCATATCTTAGGTTATTGATATTTCTCCCAGTAATCTTGGTTCAATCACTTCATGGCAAACAGTGGAAACAGTAAGAGACCTTATTTTGTTGGCTCCAAATCACTGCAGATGGTGACTGCAGCCATGAAATTAAAAGATGCTTACTCCTTGGAAGAAAAGTTATGACCAACCTAGACAGCTTATTAAAAAGCAGAGATATTACTTGCCAACAAAGGTCCATCTAGTCAAAGGTATGGTTTTTCCAGTAGTCATGTATGGATGTGAGTGTTGGACTATAAAGAAAGCTGAGTGCCAAAGAATTGATGCTTTTGAACTGTGGTGTTGGAGAAGACCCTTGAGAGTCCCTTGGACTGCAAGGAGATCCAACAAGTCCATCCTAAAGGAAATCAGTACTAAAATTCATTGGAAGTTCCAGTGCTGAAGCTGAAACTCCAATACTTTGTCCACCTGTTCCAAAGAACTGACTCATTGATCCCCTGGAGAAGGAAATGGCAACCCACTTCAGTACTCTTGCCTGGAGAATCCCATGGAGGGAGGAGCCTGGTAGGTTATAGTCCATGCGGTCGCAAAGATTCAGACACGACTGAGCAAACTTCACTTTCACTCACACTGATCCTGGGAAAGAGTGAAGGCAGGAGGAGAAGGGGGTGACAGAGGATGAGATAGTTGAATGGCATCACCAACTCAATGGACATGAGTTTAAGTAAACTCTGGGAGTTGGCGATAGACACGGAGGCCAGGTGTGCTGCAGTCCATGGTGTTGCAAAGAGTCAGATGTGACTGAGCCACTGAATTGAACTGAATTGCATTACATAATTTTGCTATTTTCTGTCAAACCTCAACATGAATCATCCAACATTTAAGGAGCATTTTTTTCCAATTGAATTAGTACAGTGTATAATAAGTTAGTCTAGCCAACTTGCCTCTTTTTAAAAAAACCTATCATATATGCATTAATGTAGATATAGTTCCAAAAATTAATTCTTTCTAAATGATACTTCAAAACTTTGCAGTGTCTTTCTATTAGATAAAGTACACATTCCAAATTGACATGTCAGGCCCCTCATAAAGAAGTCTCCACTCCCTCCCTGCCTTATAGTATATGTTCCAGGCAATGAAGCTATTTGAATTGCCTGCAGATGTTTGCGATATCAATGGATAATGCTATCAGTGTGTATCTCTTTTAAACACTTTTCAGGAGCCATAATTGGGCAGAATCTTCAGTGACCACCCATAAATCCTGAAGCCACATTATCCACATTGCTTTCCACCAAAGTCTAAGAATGCCAGGATAACTAGCATTGGTACCTTGACTCCTATTGGAACCGTCAACGTGGCCAAATTTTTTCTCAGACCTGCATTGTTCCCTGAGCCTCCTCTATTTAATCCTCCCTTACCTCTTTTTTCACAAGCCTGAGACCTGTACTGGTCTCGTGCTCTCCCTGCCTTTTCCAGTTCTGACCACTTTGCATATATGCTAAGTCGCTTCAGTCATATCCAAGTCTTTGCAACACTATGGACTGTATCCTGACAGGCCCCTCTATCCATGGATTCTTCAGGCAAGAGTGCTGGACTGGGTTGCCATTTCCTCCTCCACAGATCTTCCTGACCCAGGGATAAAACCTGTGTCTCTTATGTCTCCTGCATTGGTAGGTGGGTTCTTTACCTCTAACACCACCTGGAAAGCTCTCCCTTCTCTTTACCCTTCAACAAATCTATTGTAGATCATTTTCTACCTTGTCTTCTTCTCTTGGAGGATTTGAACCAACCCACTGCTCTCAAAAAATTTACATGCTTTTCAACTATATCCTTGTTCTTTCTACAATGTTCTTCTCTTTCTACCTGTCTAAATCTTGCTGGCCATAAGGTGGTAAACTCTATCTCTTGCTGGCCATAACGTGGCAAACTCTAAGCTCAAATGTGCCTCATATATGTACCTTCCATAATCTTTTCAACTTGTGAATTTTATTTTTTTAAGGAAAGCCTTTTGTTATAGCTCTTCCTGTACAATATCTCATCCTCCCATTGGACTTCAAGCCTCTTGATGGAAGAACCTTGTCTTATTTATCTTCATAAAGTATAAACACAGCATCTTGAAAGTTCTAGAAATTCAATATGTACTTGATAAATTATATTGCTTTATTTCATTAGGTGCTTTATTAGAAAAGATTGAGGCTGGGTTATCAAATAAAGTACCATTTATGATCTAAAGCCCCTCTTCACATTTACATCTAAATCTTTTATAACATTCCAATAAATCAGAAAGCAATTCTCTACTACATTTCTGCAGTGGCCAGTCTGGATCTGGTCTACAAATAAGAAACTAAGAAATGTCATTATATGATAGTGAGAAAATCCCAAGACTCATGAGTGGCTAATGAAATTCACATGTAAGTAAGTACTATAATAACCATGACCCTAAAATATGTTAGATAAGCACTAAACAATAGTGTAAAGGAGTTGGAATTAAGAGTTTCTGAAAAGAGCAAAAGACTACACATTTAGGATACACTTTATCATATAGGAAAGAAAATGCCATACTGAGAAATTAAAATATTCCAAAATCTATTCTTATTTATCACTTAAAAATATAATGAAACATAAATGGTTTCTAAATGAATTTTCTTAAATGGAAAAAAAGCATTATCTTGGTATAATAACAGAATATATGGTAATTTAAAACATTATTTTATCATTTTCTAAATTATTATCAAAGCTCTCAAAATTTTAATCTATTGATCCATAAGCTGTGATGAATATTTTATTCCTATCTATATATTTCATATAGATATCATAACATCAATTTTGGAATTTTAATGGCAAATGTGTAAAAAGTTATTGAGCAAAACCTTTCAGCAATTCCAAAGACAATGGACACATGCTATATTTGCACCATATTTTGCCTAGCAGTCAAAGTCCAAAGGTCTCTTTGTGTCACTCTGATTAGCCATTTAGTACACTATTTACCTATGGATTGTTAGTTTTCAGTCTAATGCTGTTTTCAGTTAATTATGACCACTTCTACATTAAAGGGAATTAACAAATCAAAATCAATAAAACAATTTGGGATTTCAGAAGGAATTAAATATAGAAGCAAATTATTAATGCTTAGGCAAATTCCCTTAGAATCAGTTGCCCATTAGGACGGCAGTCGACAAATACAGTCTGTTCTGAAAGGACAGCAAAAGGATCAGTAGAAGGACAATTTGACTTCTTTGTGAAGAATATTTGGTTATATTAGTTATGACCTCATATACTACTGTGTAATAAATAAACCTATGAAATTAGTTGTATGATCTTGTTATGAAATCTAATGGAATGATTTTCATTATTTTGCAAAAAAAAGTATAGTAACTTTTGATTAACAAACCACTAAACCTCTGCCAGTAAATCTAACAATATAAGATATTCCTATAAGGCAATAGTGGTGGTAAAAGGAGTTTTTTATTTAATTAAAAAAAAAAAACCATGCCTAACTGTCCTATAGTTTAAACATTTTCAATTTATTATGTTGGGAATAGGGAGATCAACTTGATAAGAAAAGCCAAGGATATAGAGAACAATGGTAATTCAAGAATGAATCACATGTAATAAATGATTATTTGTGGTGATAATACTTTAAGCAACGTTGGATTTGTCTGTTTTCATTTGTTATGCTTTTAACCAAATATCTTTAACACTGTCCCAGAGCTTGTTTTATATGGTTATTTTGCAGTATGTTGAAACCCCACAAATCTAATCTGTATTCTCTGCTCTATACTGTAGTACAGATTACAAATATCAGTACAAAAGTCTTCTGTTTATAAAACAGTAAAACCCTATCCCATATTCATTATTAAATATATTATTAATATCTGAAATATAATGTTTCTATGCTATTTTTGAGGGTTTCCTGGTGACTGACTGGACTTCAACTATTTTCATTCTGTAGATTTTCTTAACATTCATTTAATTAGAGATGCTGTTCGCTTTCTGGCAAGACATACCTTAAGTCCTTTACATTCACACACTTTGCTTAATATTCCCCTGAGTCATGGTTTAATTGTTTAAATCATGTCTTCACCACTTACTTTATTTCATTATGTTCTACCATCAATTATTCCAGATTTCCATTTTTTTTCTCAGAAATCAATTGGAGAAAAACATACCTAATAAAAAATTCATATTTATAAATGGTATTTTATCATCCCTGTTACTTCATAACCCAGAATTTCCACAAGTGAGTGTGTGTATATATATATATATATATTAAAAAGTAAAAACACTAACTCAAACTGAAACATGCACCCCAGTGTTCACAGAATTCTTATTTACAATAGCCAAGGTATGGAAGCAATCTAAGTGTCCATCAACAGATGAATGGATAAAGAAGATGTGAATGGATAAAGAAGATGTAATAGTTACCAGACCAGGCAGGGATGGAACCACAGCCCCTTGCATTGAAAGCTGAGAGTCTTAACTACTTAACCACTAGGAAATTCCCCTAAAACTTTACTTTTCCAAACATTCATTTCTACTTGTTGTTTTGTAAATGAAAACTCAAGTCCAAAAAAATTAGAATATCTCTGGAACTTTCCAATGTACCAACTACTAATTCAAATTAGATTATGAAGCTAAAATAAAATTAAAGGAAAGGATTTTGAATCCTGGTTAACCCTGAAATTTTTTTCCCTGTTTTTAGTTGGATAAGATTAAAGAAAATAACTGTAAATGAGAGAGTCAATTTCTAGGTAGGTTGATANAAGCTAAAATAAAATTAAAGGAAAGGATTTTGAATCCTGGTTAACCCTGAAATTTTTTTCCCTGTTTTTAGTTGGATAAGATTAAAGAAAATAACTGTAAATGAGAGAGTCAATTTCTAGGTAGGTTGATAAGAAGTCCAGGATTCCCAAGGAGGAGAAAGGCATCTGAGGCTCTCAAGGAGAAAAGGACAAAAGTTCTTTTCTACATTGCTTTGTCTTAGTCAATATAACAATGTATCCTCCTCGAAGACATGTTTCTCCTTAGCAAGCACCTTCTGAATAATCCTGTCATCTTAAAATGTATCCCTCTCCAGTATTCTTGCCTGGAGAATCCCATGGACAGAGGAGCCTGATAGGCTACAGTTAACAGGGTCACAAAGAGCCTGACACAACTGAGAGACTTCACTTTCTTTCTATGGGAGCGGGTCTAGTAAGATCTTTCTATTGTTCATTCTAATCTTGTTAATTTAAGATGTATGTTGTGGAACTGGGTCTGAAAAAAGTATGTAAGGTCTTGATAAGAATAGCTAGTGGGGCATTCTCCATCCCCCTTCTGATGTCTATGTCAGAAGCTTTCTCTGTACCTTTTATTAAAGTAGCCCTTGAGTGATCAAGCCTGGTCCCTGGTCCCAAAGCTAAATTTTCTTCAGAGATCAAGAATCTGACATCATTCACCATAAGCTATTATATATCAGTTTAGTTCAGTTCAGACGCTCAGTCGTGTCTGACTTTTTGCGAGCCCATGAATTGCAGCATGCCAGGCCTCCCTGTCCATCACCAACTCCCGGAGTTCACTCAGACTCACNGGAGGCAGGTCAGATGGTCTGGTATTCCCATCTCTTGAAGACCTTTCCACAGTTTGTTGTGATCCACACAGTCAAAGGCTTTGGCATAGTCAATAAAGCAGAAATAGATGTTTTTCTGGAACTCTCTTGCTTTTTTGATGATCCAGTGGATGTTGGCAATTTGATCTCTGGTTCTCTGCCTTTTCTAAATCCAGTTTGAACATGTGGAAGTTCACGGTTCACATACTGCTTGGAGAATTTTGAGTATTACTTTCCTAGTGTGTGAGATAAGTGCAATTGTGCAGTAGTGTCAGCACTCTTTGGAATTGTCTTTCTTTGGGATTGGAATGAAAACTGACTTTTTCCAGTCCTGTGACCACTACTGAGTTTTCCAAATTTGCTGACATATTGAGTGCAGCACTTTAACATTATCATCTTTTAGGATTTGAAATAGCTCAAATGGAATTCTGTCACCTCCACTAGCTTTGTTCATAGTGATGCTTCCTAAGGCCCACTTGACTTCACATTCCAGGATGTCTGGCTCTAGGTGAGTGATTACACCATCGTGATTATATGGGTCATGAATATCTTTTTTGTATAGTTCTTCTCTGTATTTTTGCCACCTCTTTTAATATTTTCTGCTTCTGTTAGGTCCATACCATTTCTGTCCTTTATTGTGCCCATCTTTGCACCTGCAATGTGGGAGAGCTGGTTTCAATCCTGGCTTGGGAAGATCCCCTGGAGAAGAATACTGGCTACCCACTCCAGTATTCTGTCCTGGAGAATTCTGTGGATTGTATAGTCCATGGGGTCACAGAGTCAGACACAACTGAGTGACTTTCACTACTTTAACTTTGCATGAAATGGTCCCTTTATATCTCTAATTCTCTTGAGGAGATCTCTAGTCTTTCCCATTCTATTGTTTTCCTCTATTTCTTTGCACTGATCATTGAGGAAGGCTTTCTTACCTCTCCTTGCTATTCTTTGGAACACGGCATTCAAATGGGTATATGTTTTCTTTTCTCCTTTGCCTTTAGCTTCTCTTCTTTTAACAGCTATTTGTAAGGCCTCCTCAGACAGCCATTTTGCTTTTTTGCATTTCTCTTGAGGGTGGTCTTGATCCCTGTCTCCTGTACAATGTCACAAACCTCTGTCCATAGTTCTTCAGGCACTCTGTCTATCAGATCTAATCCCTTGAATCTATTTGTCACTTTTACTGTATAATCGTAAGGGATTTTATTTAGGTCATACCTGAATGTTCTAGTGGTTTTCCCTACTTTCTTCAATTTAAGTCTGAATTTGGCAGTAAGGAGTTCATGATCTGAGCCACAGTCAGTTCCTGGTTTTGTTTTTGCTGACTGTATAGAGCTTCTCCATCTTTGGCTGCAAAGAATAGAATCAGTCTGATTTCAGTATTGACCATCTGGCAATGTCCATGTACAGAGTCTTCTCTTGTGTTGTTGGAAGAGAGTGTTTACTATGATGAGTGTGTTCTCTTGGCAAAACTCTATTAGCCTTTGCCCTGCTTTATTATGTACTCCAAGGCCAAATTTGCCTGTTACTCCAGGTGTTTCTTGACTTCCTGCTTTTGCATTCCAGTCCCCTATAATGAAAATGACATTTTTGGTGGGCTGTTAGTACTAGAAGGTCTGGTAGGTCTTCATAGAACCATTCAACCTCAGCTTCTTCAGCATTCCTGGTTGGGGCATAGACTTGGATTACTGTAATATTGAGTGGTTTGCCTTAGAAACAAACAGAGATCATTCTGTTGTTTTTGAGATTGCATCCAATATTGCATTTTGGACTCTTTTGTTGACTATGATGGCTACTCCATTTCTTCTAAGGGATTCTTGCCCACAGTAATAGATATAGTGATCATCTGTTCCAATCCATTTTAGTTCATTGATTCCTAAAATGTTGACGTTCACTCTTGCCATCTCCTGTTTGACCACTTTCCAATTCATGGACCTAACATTCCAGGTTCCTATGCAATATTGCTCTTTACAGCATCAGACTTAGCTTCTTTCGCCAGTCACACTGACAGCTGGGTGTTGTTTTTGCTTCGGCTCCATCTCTTCAATCTTTCTGGAGTTATTTCTCCACTGATCTCCAGTAACATATTGGGCACCTACCAACCTGGGGAGTTCATCTTTCAGTGTCCTATCTTTTTGCCTTTTCATNGGGTGTTGTTTTTGCTTCGGCTCCATCTCTTCAATCTTTCTGGAGTTATTTCTCCACTGATCTCCAGTAACATATTGGGCACCTACCAACCTGGGGAGTTCATCTTTCAGTGTCCTATCTTTTTGCCTTTTCATGCTGTTCATGGCATCCTCAAGGCAGGAATAATGAAGTGGTTTGCCGTTCCCTGCTCCAGTGGACCACATTTTGTCAGAACTCAAATGACTTCCCTGATGGCTCAGATGGTAAAGAATATACCTGCAATGCATGAGACCGGGGTTCCATCCCTAGGTTGGGAAGACTCCCTGGAGGAGGACATAGCAACCAACTCCAGTATTCTTCCCTGGAGAATCCCCATGGACAGGCAGGCTACAGTCCATGGGGCCACAAAGAGTTGGACATGACTGAATACAATACACATGTATTCTTTGTGATGTTAATAGGTGCTCTTCAAAAGGTTTGTGTTAGTCCAGGTCCTCCAGGAAGCAAACACCAAGATGGGATTAAACATACAAGGATTTTATTAGGGGAAATGTCTGTGTAAGGGAAACTGGAGGGAGCTGGAGAAGCCTGGTGAGCTGTCATCCTTCAGTGATGGAGAGAGAAGCATTGGATAAACACATTCTAGGTTGCCCTGCCACCTAAGGAAGGTTTTGCAAAGCTATCCAGGAATCCTCAAGCCAACACTGGTCATCAACTGTCTCCCAGGAATAGGAGACTTTGTCATGCTCCATTACTGGCTAGGAATAACTCCGGGGAAGTGTGGCCTCTGTGCAAAGACAGCAGCAAGGTCCCCGGATCAATGGCATTCCCTATATTTGGAAGAAGGCTAGGCATATTCCCATGACCAATGTAGGAAATTTGTATAGACATATAAGCTTTGGGGTTGCTGTATTCTATAGTCTTGGGGACTCAAGATGTACTGGCATAGGAAAGTGGCCAAGAAGCCCTGCAATAAAGCAGTCTGTTGAATTCAGCATTTCCACCCTGGGATTTCTTTGGAAGGAATGATGCTAAAGCTGAAACTCCAGTACTTTGGCCACCTCATGANTAAGCCAACATTTTTACTCTCCTCTTTTACTTTCATCAAGAGGCTTTTTAGTTCCTCTTCACTTTCTGCCTTAAGGGTGGTGTGATCTGCATATCTGAGGTTATTGATATTTCTCTTGGCATCTATCATACATAATGTACAGTTAATCTCTATGAATTGAAAATATATTCTGCATCTCATTCAACCAAATATATAGACTAATAACTTAGGTATTATTAATATGCATTTATTACCTCTGTTGAATTCCATTTTATAGAGTTCTGCATAATTAATGTGGTATTTTAATCATGTTACAATAACAAAAGTTAGTCTAGAAATAACTGGGTTACATACAATTAGTGATGTCTTGTGGGAGGTATTCTTATATCAGCCTTAAATAAGTAATTAGATAGAGCAACAAAAATGTGTGTCACTAGCATTATTAAGAAAAGCAGATCTACATATTAATTTTAAAAATTAGCTTACAACTGGGAAAAGGAAATTCCAACAATTTAAAATAATGTATACTCAGAGAGTTATAGGAAAATAATCAGCACTATAGCTTTCCATTACTAATTATTCTTCTGAGACCTCATGAACTCAATATGGCTTTTTAAAAAATATATGTCAAAAGTGTTGATCATCCAGAAATAAGAGGAAAAAAAATTGACAAGGAGATGGTCAGCAGAAAAAAGAATAGAGAGCACAAAGGACTCCTTAAATGGAACATGGTGTTAATAAAGTACTTTGAGAGTTGCATCTGTGTACCACCAGAGAGAGCTGTTTTGAAATCAGCCCTATGAGATTTCAAACATAAACATGACACAGTACAGTTTATTAGCATGATGTGGGAACACTCATTTTGAAAAAAAGTGACAATTTAGTTTAAAAGAGATTTGTAATCTGTTTTAATTTTCCAACCCATGTAAAATTTCCTCTACATGTAGGACTTGTATTAAAAGTTTATACCCAACTAGTTCCTTGTGCATTTTGTTATTTAATTTACAAGTGAGAGTGCATTTACTAATGAGAAGCTATACGTGTTATTAAAACATATCCTCCTGTTGGGGATCAAATGTAAGGAAACCACTTTCTGTGTTGTTCTTTAAGGGGAAATTTCATCCTATGAATGAAGACTTACTCCTAACAATATTAAGTGGCTTCCTGATGCAACTATTCCCAGTACAAAACTAATCCAGGCGGTGATTTGTGAATATTGCCCTGAAAATCTAATCTCTACAAGGAGCAACACTGAATGTTCTTAAAGTAAGATTATCAACAAAAATAGCAAAAATAACTAATGAGAGGAACAAGAAAGATAAAGAAATATCTAATATGTACCTACTATGTGCTGACCATTTTCAAATATGTGCAGAATATTGCTATAGGAACAACAAAGTTCAAGTATTTATAAAGGATGAGTTAAAAAATAAATTAATTTTGGTCACTAATATGAATTGTTGACCCATAAGCATTAGAAACAAAATTTGTCAATATTCTTTCACTCCAATGAGATGACAAGTAATGATTCAAATGGGGCTTCCCTGATAGCTCAGTTGGTAAAGAATCTACCTGCAGTGTGGGAGATGGGTTTGATCCCTGGGTTGGGAAGATTCCCTGGAGGAGGGAAAGGCTACCCACTCCAATATTTTGGCCTATAGATTTCTACAGACTGTATAGTTCATGGGGTCAGAAAGAGTCGGACACACCTGAGCAACTTTCACTTTTTTACTTTTCATGATCTAAAGAGACATATGTCTCATATTTGGAGAAACAAATTTTTGAATAAACTTATTAATTGAAAAAAATACTTTAATTCTTATTATGTTTTGTTTTGCAACATTCCAAGAAATATGTTCATCCCTTGACTGAATGAACTTGTCCAAACATTCTTCCATATGCCGACGACTAGTTGCAGTAGCTAAAGTTCCAGATATAAATTAGTGTTTGTTAACCTAGTGAACAAGAATGAATGTCCCAGAACCTTACCATCTCTATAGGTGATTTGTTCATATGAAGTTCCACAATATAAAGGTTAAAGAAGAAGAAAAAAAAAGACACCTTGACCAAAAGCAGCCTACTAGCCAAGCCAAACCATTTTCATCATGAAGGGCAAATCCCATTTAGGCAAATTCTGTATAACATAACTGTGGGTGAAAACAAAACATACCTCCACTGTAGACTACTTAATGTTTTCCTTTTTGATAAAGAACCTAAAATAACTTTTAATTTAGGTATAAACCATCTTAAATTATTAACTTATTAATCAATTATCTATACAGGCAGGCTCATTAGCACATACATATAGAAAATGTACACATGTATACTAGGTCGCTTCAGTCATATTTGACTCTGTGACCTTATGGACTGTAGTCCATCAGGCTCCTATGACCATGCGATCCTCCAGGCAAGAATACTGGATTGGATTGCCATGCCCTCCTGCAGGGGATCTTCCTGACCCAGGAACTGAACCCATGTCTCTATGTCCCCTGCTTTGGCAAGTGGGTTCTTTACACTTGGACTACATGGGAAGCCTAAATTGTAGTTACAATGGCTTAGTAAGATGACACCAACAGGGTTCAAATTTTCATTACCACAGTGTATTAATAGTGGCTCATATACATTTTACACAGTTACACAGTAAAAACTTTACTGCTATCTGTCCAGTTCACATATTACTATGTATTTATCAGTGAGCAATCTTGGCATGAGAAATGCTGGACTGGAAGAAACAAGCTGGAAACAAGATTGCTGGGAGAAATATCAATAACCTCAGACATGCAGATGACACCACCCTTATGGCAGAAAGTGAAGAGGAGCTAAAAAGCCTCTTGATGAAAGTGAAAGAGGAGAGTGAAAAAGTTGGCTTAAAGCTCAACATTCAGAAAATGAAGATCATAGCATCTGGTCCTATCACTTCATGAGAAATAGATGGGGAAACAGTGGAAATAGTGTCAGACTTTATTTTGGGGGGCTCCAAAATCACTGCAGATGATGATTGCAGCCATGAAATTAAAAGACACTTACTCCTTGGAAGAAAAGTTATGACCAACCTAGATAGAATATTCAAAAGCAGAGACATTGCTTTGCCAACTGAGGTCCGTCTAGTTAAGGCTATGGTGTTTCCAGTGGTCATGTATGGATGTGAGAGTTGGACTGTGAAGAAGGCTGAAGGACAAAGAACTAGATGTGTATAAGAGACAGTNATTGCAGCCATGAAATTAAAAGACACTTACTCCTTGGAAGAAAAGTTATGACCAACCTAGATAGAATATTCAAAAGCAGAGACATTGCTTTGCCAACTGAGGTCCGTCTAGTTAAGGCTATGGTGTTTCCAGTGGTCATGTATGGATGTGAGAGTTGGACTGTGAAGAAGGCTGAAGGACAAAGAACTGATGCTTTTGAACTGTGGTGTTGGAGAAGACTCTTGAGAGTCCCTTGGACTGCAAGGAGATCCAGTCAGTCCATTCTGAAGGAGATCAGCCCTGGGATTTCTTTGAAAGGAATGATGCTAAAGCTGAAACTCCAGTACTTTGGCCACCTCATGAGAAGAGTTGACTCATTGGAAAAGACTCTGATGCTGGGAGGGATTGGGGGCAGTAGGAGAAGGGGACAACAGAGGATGAGATGGCTGGATGGCATCACTGACTCGATGGACGTGAGTCTGAGTGAACTCCGGGAGTTGGTGATGGACAGGGAGGCCTGGCGTGCTGCAATTCACGGGGTCACAAAGAGTCGGACACGACTGAGCGACTGAACTGAACTGAACTGAATCTTGGCATTTCATTCAAAATGCATAGTCTATAGAGCTTATGCCTTTGGCTCTCCCTGTCATCACGTTCTACATCCTTGGATTAAACCAAATGCAAATCAAAAAGTATTATTTTAAAAAAATCCAGAAAATTCTAAAAAACAAACTTTGAATCTGCCACATGGTAGCAACATGGTATTTACAAGTATTTGCATAAAAATATTCTTGCCTGGAAGATCCCATGGACAGAGGAGCCTGGTGGGCTGCAGTCCATGGGGTCACTGAGAGTTGGACATGACTGAGCGACATCACTTTCATGCATTGGAGAAGGAAATGGCAACCCACTCCAGTGTTCTTGTCTGGAGAATCCCAGGGATGGGGGAGCTTCGTGGGCTGCCATCTATGGGGTCACACAGAGTCGGACACGACTGAAGCGACTTAGCAGCAGCAGCAGCAGCAGCAGCATAATGTGTATATTGTATTAGGTGATAAACCTATAGGATGTTTTACAAAAGAGGATAATAAAAAGAGATAATTAGCCAACAAAGATGAAAGTGCAGCAAAGAAACAAAAAATAGAGAGCTAACATTGCAGGAAAAACTAGGATAGAATAAATGTGAATTATAGAAGAAATAACAGTGTGGGAATGTTGATCCTGCTTCTGTTAAACAGACTTTAGATCTGCAGCCAAGAGAATTTAATGGAGGCAAAGTTACTGACATAACCTAATAAATCGGCTGTGACAAAAAGAGAGATGATTTCCCAGAAAAAGCGACTGTAGCAAAAACATCACAATAATCAAACTATCAGAAATATCTCAGAACACTGAAAGGATAAAATGTTGCTAGCTGATTCAAACTTAGAAAATAGTATGGCAATTTACAAAGGCATAGAAAGGATGCTTACTCCATACTTCAAATTACATGATGAGAAAAAAAGGGCAAGCACTATTTTAAACTACTCTTGATAAGTGTCTTTACAAATAAATAAAATAATTCTTAATGTTTCTCAGGTTTTAAATTATAGAGTACTAAATAAATATTAGTTTTACTAGTTGCTCTTTTCCATATATATATAATTATCAGGAAGAGGATTTTCAATTTTTTTTTTTAATTTAAAAATGACAGAATAACTGTAATATCCCCCATCAGTTTTTAAGATCTCCCTGCATGGTTTCAGCCAGCACAACCATTTTCAAGATTCTAGTATCCAACACCAGGACAGCCCGTATCTCAAGGAAGAGGTTTTACTGATGCCTGTGCTAAAACCTTCCACTAGGCTTCCGAGTTTTAGGCCTTAAAAAGAATTTGCTATGCTTTATGAGAGCAAAGATTAAAGGATACAAGCATAAATCTTCTTAGTACCAATTTTACAAATATGTTGAAACCCAATTTCATTCTAATCTACAGAGAGAAAGGTTTATACTTTCTAATCTTCCTTAAGAAATAGATTTTAATATACTAAGTAATTCAACCATTACTAGAACATAAATGGTGAATGCAACTTCTGGGTGTTAAAATATTTTAAATGCTCATCTTTTAGTCTCCATGAACTGCATCGTGCCTGGCAGCTATGACACATTTCCCATACAAACTTTTTTCTTTCCAATAGGCAAACATTGAACATCCATGTCCCATCCTCCTATTACACACACTTTCCTTACAAAACACGAACCAGCATGGTTTTTCTTGTGATGTCTTTTGGATCATCATAAGCATAACAGACATTTGCATCAGCGATGCCAAGAGAATTGGGAATATGTTAGTTTACTTTTGCTTCCTCTGTTGCCTACTTGGCTGCTTCTGTAGCAACAGAACAAAAAGGATCATGCATGAAATACAGCTATTATTTATGAGAGAATGGCTGCTTTTAAAATAAGATAGATGTTTAGTATTCTGTGGATATTCCCCCACCAGATTGTAACAGTTTTGAAGGAGGTTAAATTGCAAGCCAAGACTGTCAAAATTTTCTCTTGATAAAGCACCAAAATAGCCTGATCAGCCCAAAAGCTGCTGAGCCTCACTATTAGGAATTTCAGCTATTCTGCAATGTGAAAGATAGGGGATTTGATCTATTTCCTCATTTTTTCCCCTCCCAGAGTTACTGCCTAAAGAACAAGAATTTCTGCTTGAATGGTTTGATGTAACATTTATCTCTAGTTCGTGGATGAGGTCACAGTATTGTTTAATGCACTACATTAACACATGTGTCTTGGCTCTCAAACCATTTTAGACTGAAGTTAAGTTTTACCCAGCTTCTAGAGTCAGTATGCAAACAAGTTTACATGATCCTAAATTGAGATTAGTCCATAGCCCGTATATTCATTCAACAAATTTTATCAAGCATCTACTATGTGCCAACAATATACACATGGATAATTCAATAGTGACCATTTTTTCCCTCTAATTTCTTCTAGATTTTTTCCTTGTAAAATTGATGTAAAATAACTTAAATTTCTAGCAGATGTTATTAAAAAACTCTGATAAGTAGAATATTTCAATTAGTGATGTTTAAAATTTTGACAAACTGGCCAACTTGTTCTCTGCTGCAGCGGGAGAGTTTTCACTTTTTCTTAGGAGGTCTTAAAAAGAATTGTGCAAATAATATAATTGTCACTTCATCTAACAGAAAACAAAATGTTTAATAATTTGAAGAATAAACAATATCAGGGTTAAAGTGCATGAGTTGAAAACTGGGAGTTTTAAACACTGTGAAACCTGTTGCTTTATCACATATATGTTTAAAATATTATTGAGCACTTCAAAAATACAATTCTATCTTTATTTAAACCAAAAGAGCATTGTAAGGAAGTCAATGATTGTCACTCAAGTCTCTGACACTTGAATTAATATTTCTAGTATTATTGATAGAGTCATATTTAATTTGTGGCATGGTAAAGGCTTAGAATAGTAACTCTTAAGATTAAAAAAAAGTAACTAAAAGAGATGACAAAATTTACTTCATGTAAAAGTTTATAAATAAACACATTCTATTTTCTTTTCTATTTTTCTTGTGTATTCACTGACTTCATCCAAAAGTTTTTCACTAATGAAATTTTAAGACAGTTTCAGACTACATATGCTAAAAGGAGAAAGAGTAAAGATCATTAATAATGTATGCATAATTTTCTAATATCCAATTCCACACTCAGAGGCAGAACACTGTAACAAAAAAAGAAACAGTATGTGTGAAGGATATATAATTAGAGATTCAAACATCACTTTTCCTTTTTTTCCCCACTTTAATTATATACAAGTACAGAAATATAATTGCCTGTTTATGTAAGATTGTATTTTTATTTGGCTTTTTCTGAGTTTGCTGTTTATTTTACAAGCCCAAGATATGTTACCTCAACTGTACTTCCCTCAGTGACGAGACAGCAGTGATTCATCTGAAGAAGTTTATGTGTTTCCTGAATGAATTTAAAGGCCTCAGTTAAGTTCTATCCAATACAATTTTATCCAACAATTGTGTTTGAACATACATCTTATTGCTGCTACTGCTGCTGCTAAGTCACTTCAGTTGTGTCCAACTCCGTGTGACCCCATAGATGGCAGCCTACCAGGCTCCTCCATCCCTGGGATTCTCCAGGCAAGAACACTGGAGTGGGTTGCCATTTCCTTCTCCAATGCATGAAAGTGAAAAGAGAAACTGAAGTCGTTCAGTCGTGTCTGACTCTTCATGACCCCATGGACTGCAGCCTAACAGGCTGCTCTGTCCATGGGCTTTTCCAGACAAGAGTACTGGAGTGGGTTGCCATGTCCTTCTCCAATTCATGAAAGTGAAGTTGCTCAATCATGTCTGACTCTTTGTGACTCCATGGACTGTAGCCTACCAGGCTCCTCTGTCCATGGGATTTTCCAGGCAAGAGTACTGGAGTGGGGTGCCACTGCCTTCTCTGAGTGGATCCTCTAGAACATGAATATTTTCCCTTACATTTACCTACATTTCAAATTTAAAATATATATATATATCTTTTTTTAGATGTTCAGAGCTATTCCTGGGCAAAAAGTAAAGAGTTCATTTTGAGTGTTACTTTCTTTACCCGACTTGTTCTTAAAGTTTTTAGTGTACCCATAAGTACAATGGGTCACAGTTTCAATAAACAAAATACATTGAATTGTCGTTCCTTATATTTCTTAATTCTTTTGTGACCACTCCCCTAGACCAAGTTAAGGTGCTAACTTGTCTGCAAAGATCTTAGTATGGTCATTCCAAACTGATCCTTACCTCTTTGCAATTGACCATAACCTCAAACCATCAGAATGGAAGAATTAAAAAAAAAAAAATGCTCTTGCTAAATATCTGCTGAATTAATGGATTAAATGATTACTATTGAAGGCTACAATTAGAAGAAAATGTTTTAAAGCAGTCCTCAAATTTTAATATGTACTATATACTTGCAGTTCAAACCCATATTGTTCAAGGGCCAACTGATAGATGAATCATCTATGGAAACATAAAAATACAGATTCTGATTCATTACTTCTGGGGTGGGACCCAATCGCCTGCATTTCTAACAAGTTTCCAGGTGACTCTAATGCTTCTGGTCCCCAGACAACACTTTTACTAGGAAAAATTTAGGATATTCTATAAAATTTCATTCATGAGTACATGTTTTTTTGACTATAAAGATTTAGATTCAAAGGCTATTATAAGGCATACTACTGCATTGAAGTGAAAAATAATGATAATATTTGTTTCTTTACTTAATGATTACTGTGTACTTACCACAGGGCAGGTACTTTTATAAGTTAGGAATTTATAAGTTCACTGAAGGGCAAATGAAAAATGTTGTACAACATGAAGAGGAAAATATAGCAGTGATGGAATTAACCAATAACAGCTATAAAAGCACAGGTTGTGTAAAATCACAATGAAGTTCTGGAATGCAGAAGAATTTTATTGGGAATATATTTCAAACAGCTTGAATCAATCACATTTTAGATGCTCATTATCTTTTATGAATAATTTGAGATGGGTACAGTTTTACAGATGAAGAAACAGACTCTCAGGCAGGTTAGGTCAGTTAACCTATGTCACGTGGCTAGGAACTTATAGAATCAGTAGAGTCTAATTCTAGAACTGTCATTGAAATTATTTAACATTAGAGACAGTGTGGAACTAAAAATGTCTTATTATTTTGAGAATTTCATTATATTTTTTCATTGAATTTCATTGTATTTTTCATTGTATTTTTTCTTGATATTATATATGATTGTTGTTGTTCAGTCCCTGAGTCATGTCCAACTCTTTGTGACCCCATGGACTGCGGGATGCCGCCGGGTTTCCCTGTCTTTCACTATCTCCTAGAATTTGCTTAAATTCATGTCCACTGAATTGGTGAAGCTAACCATCTAATCCTCTGCTGCCTTCTTTTCCTTTGCCTTCAATATTTCCCAGCATCAGGGTCTCTTCCAGTGAGTCAGCTCTTCACATCAGGTGGCCAAGTTATTCAGCTTCAGCATCAGTCCTTCCAATGAATAATTCAGGGTTGATTTCCTTTAGGATTGACTGGTTGGATCTCCTTGCAGTCCACAGGAGTCTCAAGAGTCTTCTCTAGCACCACAGTTCAAAAGTGTCAATTATTCAGCAGTCAGCCTTCTTTATGGTCCAACTTTCACATCCCTACATAACTACTGGAAAAATCATATCTTTTGTCTTTCTCATTTGAATGCTTCCTAAAATGTTTCACTTATTCCTCCCCCAATAAGTTTGTTAATTCATAACATGGTTGAAGTCAAATATTAATTTAAATAAATTCTATATCCCTTTGGTGCAGTGGAATTTAAAATCACATATGTTCTTTATTTAAATGACTTAAATATTATGATGTACATAAAATTGAATTTCAAAATATAATCTATGTTTTATCTACATGAAAATCTTCATGAAAAATGCAACAGAGGAAGCTAATACAGTGTAGATTTTGCAAACTGAAATCTATACTGTCAGAAATTTAAAAAGCTAAAGTTTATGAAACTCCAACTACAAATATTATCACGTTTGTGGACTATGTGGATTGCCAAGACTTGTAGGACTTGCTGGCAATGTTATTCTCTTCCTATTATCTACATATTTTAGCTTACATGCTAAAGAATGTGACAGTAATCACTACATTTTTTCTTTGGATTTACTTTAATTTTCATATTTTTAACATTCTAACATAATAAACAAAAGAGTCCAAATGCAGTACTTGTATGCAATCTCAAAAACAACAGAAAGATCTCTGTTCGTTTCCAAGGCAAACCATTCAATATCACAGTAACCCAAGTCTATGCCTGAACAGAAATGCTGAAGAAAATAAAGTTGAAGGATTCTATGAAGACTTACAAGAACTTCTAGACCTACACCCAAAAAGGATGTCCTTTTCATTATACAGGACTGGAATGCAAAAGTAGGAAGTCAAGAAATACGTGGAACAACAGGCAAATTAGGCTTTGCAGTACAGAATGAAGCAGGACAAAGACTAGTAGTTTTGCCAAGAGAACACACTGGTCATAGCAAACACTCTGTTCCAACAACACAGGAGAAGACTCTACACATGGACATCACCAGATGGTCAATACCAAAATTATATTGATTATATTCTTTGCAGCCAAAGATGGAGAAGCTCTACACAATCAGCAAAAATAATACAGGGAGTTGACTGTTGCTCAGATCAAGAACTCCTTATTGCCAAATTCAGACTTAAATTGAAGAAAGTAGAAAAAACCACTAGACCATTCAGGTATGACCTAAATCAAATCCTTTACAATTATACACTGGAAGTGACAAATAGTTTCAAGGGATTAGATCTGATAGACAGAGTGCCTTAAGAACTGTGGATGATTGTTCATTACATTGCATGGGAGGCAGGGATCAAGACCATTCCCAAGGGGGGAAAAAAATTCAAAAAGGCAAAATGGTTATCTGAGGAGGCCTTACGAACAGCTGAGAAAGAAAAAAGAAGCAAACAGCAAGGGAGAAAAGGAAAAATATACCCATTTGAATGCAGACTTTCAAAGAATAGCAAAGAGAGATAAGAAAGCCTTCCTCAGTGATCAATGCAAAGAAATAGAGGAACATAATAGAATAGGAAAGACTATATATCTCTTCAAGAAAATTAGAGATACCAAGGGAATATTTCAAGCAAAGATGGGCACAATAAAGGACAGAAATTGTATGGACCTAACAGAAGCAGAAGATATTAAGAAGAAGTGGTAAAAATATACAGAAGAACTATACAAAAAAGATCTTCATGACCCAGATAATCACGATGGTATGACCACTCACCTAGAGCCAGACATCCTGGAAAGTGAAGTCAAGTGGACCTTAGGAACCGTCACTATGAACAAAGTTAGTGGTGGTGATAGAATTCCAGTTGAGCTACTTCAGATCCTAAAAGATGATGCTGTGAAAATGTTGCACTCAATATACCAGCAAATCTGGAAAACTCAGCAGTGGCCACAGGATTGAAAGAGGTCAGTTTTTATTCCAATCCCAAATAAAGGCAATGCCAAAGAATGCTTAAACTACTACACAGTTGCACTCATCTCACATACTAGTAAAGTAATGCTCAAAATTCCCCAAGCCAACTTTTTCAACAGTATGTGAACCCTGAACTTACAGATGTTCAACCTGAATTTAGAAAAGGCAGAGGAACCAGAGATCAAATTGCCAACTTCAGCTGGATCATTGAAAAAAGCAAGAGAGTTCCAGAAAAACATATACTGCTTTATTGACTACACCAAAGCTTTGACTGTGTGGATCATAACAAACTACAGAAAATTCCTAAAGAGATGGGAATACCAGACCACCTGACCTGCCTCCTAAGAAATCTGTATGCAGGTCAAGAAGCAACAGTTAGAACTGGACATGGAACAACAGGCTGCTTGCAAATAGGGAAAGACTACACCAAGGCTGTATATTGTGACCCTGCTTATTTAACTTATATGCAGAGTACATCACGAGAAATGCTGGGCTGGAAGAAACATAAGCTGGAATCAAGATGGCTGGGAGAAATATCAATGACCTCAGATATGCAGATGACACCACCCTTATGGCTGAAAGTGAAGAGGAACTAAAAAGCCTCTTGAGGAGAGTGAAGAAGTTGGCTTAAAGCTCAACATTCANCAGCCCCTCTCCTCTCCCCCCGCCCGCCCGCCAATCCCATCTCTCATTTCTCAGCTACTCTTCATGTTAGCTTCCCTCTGACCTATGTATGACACACCAGCTTTTATGACATAGTGAAGACAAAGGAGTCTGGCAACCCCTGACTTAAGATCTCACATCTTTACCTTCAGAATAAAAGGTTTCTTCCCACCATCTCCTAGAAATTTCTTGGTAAGGACATTGACTTGTCTTGTACCAAGTGCCCACTCTTAGACTAAACACTATGCCTGAAGAGCAAAGAAAGGTCACAAAAATGTAATTTATATTCATGAGGTTAGGAAGTGTGGGAAATGAATTTTTTTTTTTTTCAAAAGAAGAGGTGAGAGGGGGGTGACATGACCATTGAAAAAATCATTAGGAAGGTAAGGGCCAGCCCTATGTATGTTTATCATATGTAGATGTATTGATATCCTGCTTGCCAATGAGAAACCAGGGTTGAGAGGGGTTATGTAACTTGCTCAAAGTCTCATCTCTTGTACCTGAGGGATTGGAACAGGGTGGACGGTAGAATCAGTATCCGTGTGGGGTAGCTTAGCCTCTGAACTGTTCAGAACATCATTAGGGGTAGAACCACACTTGAGTCCTTGAGGGAGAGCTGGTTGACNGTCTCATCTCTTGTACCTGAGGGATTGGAACAGGGTGGACGGTAGAATCAATATCCGTGTGGGGTAGCTTAGCCTCTGAACTGTTCAGAACATCATTAGGGGTAGAACCACACTTGAGTCCTTGAGGGAGAGCTGGTTGACACTTGCAAATAGGAGGTCTCCGTGGGGTGGAAGTTTTTCACCTGGATTAGAACAGTGGTCGTGATGATCGAGTCTCTTCACAGAGATGGGGGGCAATGGGTTCTCTATGCCTCCTGACCAGATGTGCCTCGTGGTTGGAGCTCATGACTAGGGCTGGAAGCCCAGTGTTCCCCTCAAAATGCAGTGAGTCCTTGAGGCTAAGCCATCATCACCTCAATGGGACATTCATACTTTAGTCTCCACCTGGACCTCACAGCCTCTGCCCACACCCTTTCACATCCCAGTTCCATCAAAGTTTGGAAACGAGTGAAGCCAGGATTTCTGACTGAACCATGCTTGGTAGAGTTCATGAGGAAGCCATGCATCTGCAATTCAGATTCAAGCCTGCTGTGACTTGGAACTTCCCAGAATGTTGGGTTAGTGGTTCTTATCCCTGACTTCCAGTGTCATCCCCACTTCCTTCAGTCTTCCTAAACCCTGCTTGAGTTACTTTCTCTAAGAAACTTTGTTTTAATCTCAAAGGACTTTCTCCTTCACTAGATGTCCTTCTTTCTTTTTTTTTTTTTAAACTTCTAATTTTGTATTGGGTATTAAGCTGAGTGCTGAAGAATTGATGGTTTTGAACTATGGTGTTGGAGAAGACTCTTGAGAGTCCCTTGGACTGCAAGGAGATCCAACCAGTCCATTCTGAAGGAGATCAGCCCTGGGATTTCTTTGGAAGGAATGATGCTAGAGCTTAAACTCCAGTACTTTGGCCACCTCATGCGAAGAGTTGACTCATTGAAGAAGATTGATGCTGGGAGGGATTGGGGGCAGGAGGGGAAGGGGACGACAGAGGATGAGATGGCTGGATGGCATCACTGACTCAATGACGTGAATCTGAGTGAACTCTTGGAGTTAGTGATGGACAAGGAGGCCCAGTGTGCTGCGATTCATGGGGTCGCAAAGAGTCAGACACGACTGAGCGACTGAACTGAACTGAACTGAACTGATAGCTGATTAACGATGTTGCGATGGTTTCAGGTGAACATTGAAGGGACGGGACTCAACCATACATACACATGTATCCATTTTCCCCTAAACTCCTCTCCCATAGAGGTTGTCACATAACACTGAGCAGTAGTCCCTGTGCTATGCAGTAGGTCCCTTTTGGTTGCTCATTTTAAATACAGTGATCATCCCAAACTCCCTACCTGTTCCTTTACCCCCAGCCTCACCAGGTTTCTGACTGTCTGTTAACCCCTGCTGCTGCCTCCCTTGCGACTTCTCCTGTCTTCCTTTCCTTGGTCAGGATCCTCCCCTGTGGTCCATGCAAGCCTTCTGGCTCTTTTTCCTTCTGGCAGGAAGTCAGTTGATCCCCTTACACTGTCTTCTAGCTCTTTCTGTCAAGTGGGCTGGAATCCTAGGAATGTGCCCCAATTCTCTTGTGAATTTAATTCCAGTGACAGAATCACAAGGACTTCTCTGAAGGCAACTCTCAGAATTCACCACCTCTCATTTGGCGGCTCCACCCTCAGGACCGAGAACCATCCACTGATTGGTAAGTTTCAGGCTCTGTCTCCCTGCTTTGCCATCTCAGCCTCTGATCTTTACTAGGCCTCATTAAATGACCCCACAGCCTCAGTCAGTCTTATCTCACAGTTGTTTCTGAAACAAAGAAGGGATTGTCCTTTAAGACAGAAGAGAGAAGTCAGAGAAAAGAAGCTGGTAGAAATCCCTAAGAAGACGAATTATGACGTTTCTGCCTTCACTTCCTGGGGCCTCTGACCTCTGGAGCCTAAACTGAATGTACCCTATGTTTCCTGGGGTTAGGTCCCAGATTTCCGTTCTTTTCAAAGAACAAGTTCCGTGTCCAAAAAGTGATGGGAAGTTTCTAACACCTTCCTTCAGTTCCTCACCGGGGGTGGTGTTTCTTCATGCTTCCCTCTGACTGCTCTTTCTGAGTCTATGTCTTTACCCTGGCTTTCTCACGTCTTCTAATAGAACCTCTGAATTATGTGTTGGTTTCTCCCATTACCCAGCTTTGTGCAGCTGAGTAAAGCAGAGCAGATGAGCAGGTGCAGCAAGCATTCTCCTCCCTAAGCCGTGGGCTCGTGTGTTTACGTACATGTGTGCATGCCACCAATACTCTCCTGACTGCCGCCCTGCTACAGAGAATGGATACTGGATCTGAGGTAAGTAGCTGAGTGGCCACAGGGCTTTGGCCCGGGGAGCCCTGGTGCTGGTCTGACCCACTGGCAGACCCTTGGTTCTTCTGCTGCTTGGACGGTGGCCGGGAGGACTGCCTTGTGTCTCAATTGCTTCATTTCACTTAGCAGCTATTTCATTAAAGTTTCCCTCCATTAGAGAAAGATATTCCCCTTGTAGTTTATGACACTGCTTGAGAGTCCCTGTCTGCAGATTCCCAAGTTAACCAGAGTAGAATAAAGATAATTAATGGATGTCCCTGCCCTCTAAGCACGTGGCCTTTAGGGAGGAGGCCTCTCTCTGTCTCTCCCTCCTCCCCCGCTGTTTCCCTCACAAGTGCACACACATACACATTCATACACTGCGGAAACACTCAGAATTGTAAGCAGCTATAAGAGGAGAATTCCAATGAGTACACACTTTGCAAGTACTGGGAGATTCTTTGACACTTCTTGGATGAGGAGGTCAGTAAAAACATATCCTCAGAAGATCTATCTCATAGATGTTTGTTTTCTCAGCTTGAATAATGTGTTGCTTTCATCATTATACAATACGAAATTATCAGAAACAAACATGTTAAGTTTCATCTCAAACTTGTGATCCAGACAAGTCTCCCTGGATTCATTTCCTTTCAGTTCTTGTTGGAGCCCTGATGTTGTGCAAGTACTGAGCTGAGGGTTCTGGATACAAAGGTGACTGAGAAAGGACACCTCTCTGGGGAGCCTGGAGGTTGTGGGGTAGTGCCCTGCCAGGCACATGGAGAGCCCACAGTCTCACACACAGAGAACTAGGACAGAGAAGAACAGCCCTTTGGGTAAAAGGGAGGATTACAGAGAATTCCTGAAGGAAGTGGTGACTCCGATGTTTCTCCAAGGGCTGGTAGAAGTCGCCAAGTGAAGACCGGGTAGGAAGGGTGAGGATTGTAGAGCAGGAGGGCCCAGAGATGAGACCCGCCTGGGGCAGCTGAGCATGAGCTAGAGCTGGGACCCAGGGCTTGGCACTGTGGGGCCCGGTGCTCCTGCAGCCTGAGTTTCAGAGGAAGGCAGGGTGGAAGATGATGGTGGTTGGACAGAGGTCAGAGGAGGAAGGCCTTGTGAGCCTGGGAGGATCCTGGATTTTCCCTGCAGGGTGAGTGGAGGGCAGGAGTAAGCGGTGACTTGAGTTTGGGAGGAATGTGAGCAGACATTTATTTTGCATAGCGCATCTTGGGCCATGGTTGGATTTGGAAAATGTTAACAGGGCATCCGTTTCTAGCTTGTTGTGATAATCTGGATCAGAACCAAACGTGGATACATTAGGATGAAAGAGAGGGATTCTAGAAATCTCTAAGAGATAAGATTCGTAGGGTTTGGTGAGTGAGTTTTAATCACGAATCATCTTGGNTGAAGTCAAATATTAATTTAAATAAATTCTATATCCCTTTGGTGCAGTGGAATTTAAAATCACATATGTTCTTTATTTAAATGACTTAAATATTATGATGTACATAAAATTGAATTTCAAAATATAATCTATGTTTTATCTACATGAAAATCTTCATGAAAAATGCAACAGAGGAAGCTAATACAGTGTAGATTTTGCAAACTGAAATCTATACTGTCAGAAATTTAAAAAGCTAAAGTTTATGAAACTCCAACTACAAATATTATCACGTTTGTGGACTATGTGGATTGCCAAGACTTGTAGGACTTGCTGGCAATGTTATTCTCTTCCTATTATCTACATATTTTAGCTTACATGCTAAAGAATGTGACAGTAATCACTACATTTTTTCTTTGGATTTACTTTAATTTTCATATTTTTAACATTCTAACATAATAAACAAAAGAGTCCAAATGCAGTACTTGTATGCAATCTCAAAAACAACAGAAAGATCTCTGTTCGTTTCCAAGGCAAACCATTCAATATCACAGTAACCCAAGTCTATGCCTGAACAGAAATGCTGAAGAAAATAAAGTTGAAGGATTCTATGAAGACTTACAAGAACTTCTAGACCTACACCCAAAAAGGATGTCCTTTTCATTATACAGGACTGGAATGCAAAAGTAGGAAGTCAAGAAATACGTGGAACAACAGGCAAATTAGGCTTTGCAGTACAGAATGAAGCAGGACAAAGACTAGTAGTTTTGCCAAGAGAACACACTGGTCATAGCAAACACTCTGTTCCAACAACACAGGAGAAGACTCTACACATGGACATCACCAGATGGTCAATACCAAAATTATATTGATTATATTCTTTGCAGCCAAAGATGGAGAAGCTCTACACAATCAGCAAAAATAATACAGGGAGTTGACTGTTGCTCAGATCAAGAACTCCTTATTGCCAAATTCAGACTTAAATTGAAGAAAGTAGAAAAAACCACTAGACCATTCAGGTATGACCTAAATCAAATCCTTTACAATTATACACTGGAAGTGACAAATAGTTTCAAGGGATTAGATCTGATAGACAGAGTGCCTTAAGAACTGTGGATGATTGTTCATTACATTGCATGGGAGGCAGGGATCAAGACCATTCCCAAGGGGGGAAAAAAATTCAAAAAGGCAAAATGGTTATCTGAGGAGGCCTTACGAACAGCTGAGAAAGAAAAAAGAAGCAAACAGCAAGGGAGAAAAGGAAAAATATACCCATTTGAATGCAGACTTTCAAAGAATAGCAAAGAGAGATAAGAAAGCCTTCCTCAGTGATCAATGCAAAGAAATAGAGGAACATAATAGAATAGGAAAGACTATATATCTCTTCAAGAAAATTAGAGATACCAAGGGAATATTTCAAGCAAAGATGGGCACAATAAAGGACAGAAATTGTATGGACCTAACAGAAGCAGAAGATATTAAGAAGAAGTGGTAAAAATATACAGAAGAACTATACAAAAAAGATCTTCATGACCCAGATAATCACGATGGTATGACCACTCACCTAGAGCCAGACATCCTGGAAAGTGAAGTCAAGTGGACCTTAGGAACCGTCACTATGAACAAAGTTAGTGGTGGTGATAGAATTCCAGTTGAGCTACTTCAGATCCTAAAAGATGATGCTGTGAAAATGTTGCACTCAATATACCAGCAAATCTGGAAAACTCAGCAGTGGCCACAGGATTGAAAGAGGTCAGTTTTTATTCCAATCCCAAATAAAGGCAATGCCAAAGAATGCTTAAACTACTACACAGTTGCACTCATCTCACATACTAGTAAAGTAATGCTCAAAATTCCCCAAGCCAACTTTTTCAACAGTATGTGAACCCTGAACTTACAGATGTTCAACCTGAATTTAGAAAAGGCAGAGGAACCAGAGATCAAATTGCCAACTTCAGCTGGATCATTGAAAAAAGCAAGAGAGTTCCAGAAAAACATATACTGCTTTATTGACTACACCAAAGCTTTGACTGTGTGGATCATAACAAACTACAGAAAATTCCTAAAGAGATGGGAATACCAGACCACCTGACCTGCCTCCTAAGAAATCTGTATGCAGGTCAAGAAGCAACAGTTAGAACTGGACATGGAACAACAGGCTGCTTGCAAATAGGGAAAGACTACACCAAGGCTGTATATTGTGACCCTGCTTATTTAACTTATATGCAGAGTACATCACGAGAAATGCTGGGCTGGAAGAAACATAAGCTGGAATCAAGATGGCTGGGAGAAATATCAATGACCTCAGATATGCAGATGACACCACCCTTATGGCTGAAAGTGAAGAGGAACTAAAAAGCCTCTTGAGGAGAGTGAAGAAGTTGGCTTAAAGCTCAACATTCAGAAAACTAAGATCATGGCACCTGGCCCCATCACTTCATGGCAAATACTTGGGGAAACAATGAGAGACTTTATTAACAAAGAGTGAGAGACTTTATTTTGGGGGGCTCCAAAATCACTGCAGAAGGTGACTGCAGCCATGAAATTAAAAGACGCTTGCTCCTTGGAAGAAAAGTTATGACCAACCTAGACAGCTTATTAAAAAGCAGAGACATTGCTTTGCTGACAAAGGTCCATCTAGTCAAAGCTATGGTTTTTCCAGTAGTCATGTATGGATGTGAGAGTTGGACTCTAAAGAAAGCTGAGCACCAAAAAACTGATGCTTTTAAACTGTGGTGCTGGAAAAGACTCTTGAGAGTCCCTTGGACTGCAAGGAGATCCAGCCAGTCCTTCCTAAAGGACTGATGCTGAAGCTGAAACTCCAATATTTTTGCCACCTGATGTGAAGAACTGACTCATTGGAAAAGACCTTGATGCTGGATAAGATTGAAGGTGGGAGGAGAAGGGCACGACAGAGGATGAGATGGTTGGATGCCACTGACTCAACGGACATGAGTTTGAGTTAACTCCGGGAGTTGGTGATGGACAGGGACACCAGACATGCTGTAGTTCATAGGGTCGCAAAGAGTTGGACATGATCGAGCAACTGAACTGAACGTAATCAGATTTCAGGAACAAAAGCCCTACATTTCAGTCATCTTATAAAATAATTTTAGAAATAGAATGACTGCAGGCTCAATTTTAGACAGCAGGATTTGAATGATCTTTAATACTTCTTCTTAACTTCTGCTTCTCCAGGATAATTAATAGATACAGCAAGAATCAAAATCAATATCTGTATCTGCTGTGTAGTTTACAAAACATACACATCAACTTATATGACTGTCATATATCAACAGGAAGATGATATTAATATTTATTGTCTTTAAAAGTTTTGAAAACTGTGGCTTACTAGTCCAAAGGGAAATACAATGAACTCAAGGGTTGTGAATCAATATTCCACTGTTTTTATTACACCATCGTTATCTTTTCTGCTTATTTGAAATCCTATTTAGATTAGATACAAAATTACTTAAACATGATTTTTCTACTTATAACCAATACAATTGTGACTTCAGAATCCCTGCAAGTACACACTATATTGATGCTGTGAAATCCTTATCATTGAAATATCACACAAACAGTCCTGTTATACCCTTAATAACTTCCCTCATTTGCATAATGAAGATATTTATACTCATATCAAGTTTTACAAAGTGTATATAAAAGTCAATAAATTATGTAACACTATAGCATGATTCAAGCTGTGGTATAAATTTATTGTTAATATTGCCTCAGGTGTATCTTAGATAATTTATCTTTGTTTCCTGATAACGCTTACAGCGTCAATTCACAAGTAATTCATGAGAAATACATTTAATCAATGTGCTTTCATTCCCAATAAAATAGCTGATATTTAAATATATTTATTATTTGCTGATGTTTATGCTTTTTTATTTATAATATTTTATAATATTACAAAATATGTTATTTTATAGTATTTTCTTTAAATAACCATTTAAAGGGAATATGTTTCACTTATATTTAAAATACAAAAATAACACTGAAGATTTTAGACATATGTCAAAAACAGTTTTATATTTTCTACATTGATTTCACTTGCTGTTCTATATTGATTTGTCAGTTTTAAATAAGCTTATTTTCACTGTGCTCTTACCTTTAATGTAGCAAATACTCATTTGTCCCTTAATTGGGTTGCTCTTATTTTATGGATTTAAAATATCTTAATATCTACATTAAAAATCTATTATATATACATATCTTATGAAATATGCATGGAAAGTGATCCCAGTCTTTCACCATGAGCAGACTTTTATTTTCACTATTTTGCTTTTAATACTACAAATTAATAGTATTCAATTTGTAGCAAAGTCAAATTCAACATCATGGTTTGTTACTAATTCCCTCTTTAAACCTTTACCAAATTGTAAAGAAAATGACTCAATAACAATGTACCTAGATGTATGTAGAGCTATTAGAATCCAGACAAAGATGTAAGAGAAAAGACAAAAATGAGATTTTTAAGGGCCCATAGAGATTCAAACTACTGCAACGGTCATAACTCTTTCACCATGGTTTATGCCCTTGACTGAGGAGACAGTTTCAATGCCTAATACCATTCAGCCTTTCTTGATGGGAGCATTCCTTGTTTGCTAAAGTTGTCATCTCAACAGCCCTAAACCACATGATTTCTCCCCTATGTTATTTCATTTTATTTTCCATAAAAGGCACAATGAGAAATATCCAAGGAACCAGAGTTTTTACTCTTCAACTGTAATGTTCAGTTTTATAACATCATTAGGCTTCTTTCAGAAAAATAATCATGTTGGCAATGTGAATCCATTTCTCATGCTGGCTTCAAAATTTCTATGGCCCAACCAACTTTCAGATTCACTTACTCACTGGAATTTAAGCTATTAAGTGGTGCTGACTACTATGGCACTAGGTAAAAAAAAAGTCTATAGTAACTTCAAAACTAAGTAATTACACAGTACCGGTATTACGTTAGTCAGATCTGAGCTAAGAATGATTTGATCCCTAAAAGAGAAGCATTACCGTTTGAAACCCAAAGGAATTAGCTATAAGGGAAGTTTAATTTCATTGCCTGATTAAAACTAAAAGTTGATTCACTTAAATTGTCTTTACAAAAGCAAAAGTGTCATCTGTAATCTCAGGGTTCTGAACTAAACAAAAACAGCTGGGAATCAGTTTAGTTCAGTCACTCAGTCGTGTCCGACTCTTTGCGAACCCATGGACTGCGCACACCAGACTTTCCTGTCCATCACCAACTCCTGGAGATTGTACAACTTATGTCCATTGAGTTGGTGATGCCATCTGAGCATCATATCTTCTGTCGTCCCCTTGTCCTCCTGGCTTCAATCTTTCCCAGCATCAGGTCTTTTCCAAGGAGTCAGTTCTTCACATCAGGTGGGCAAAGTATTGGAGTTTCAGTTTCAGCATCTGTCCTTCCAATGAATATTCAAGGCTGATTTCTTTTAGGATTGACTGATTTGATCTTCTTGCAGTCCAAGGGACTCAAGAGTCTTCTCCAAAACCACAGTTTAAAAGTTTCAGTTCTTCAGTGCTCAGCTTTCTTTATAGTCCTAGTCTCACATTCATACATGAATATTGGAAAAACCATAGCTTTGACTAGATGGACCTTTGTTGGCAAAGTAACATCTCTGCTTTTTAGTATGCTGTCTAAGTTGGTTAAAGCTTTTCTTCCAAAGAGCAAGCGCCTTTTAATTTCATGGCTGCAGTCACCATCTGCAGTGATTTAAAATAAAGTCTCTCACTCCAATGTTTCCCCAAGTATTTGCCATGAAGTGATGGGACCAGATGCCATGATCTCAGTTTTCTGAATGTTGATTTTTAAGCCATCTTTTTCTCTCTCCTCTTTCATTTTTATTAAAAGGCTCTTTAGTTCTTCACTTTAGTTCTTCACTTTAGTTCTTCACCATAAGGGTGGTGTCATCTGCATATCTGAGGTCATTGATATTTCTCCCAGCCATCTTGATTCCAGCTTGTGCTTCGTCTAGCCCAGCGTTTGTCATGATGTCCTCTGCATATAAGTTAAATAAGCAGGGTGACAATATACAGCCTTGATGTACTCCTTTCCCGATTTGGAACCAGTCTGTTATTCCATGTCCACTTCTAACCGTTGCTTCTTAATCTGCATACAGATTTCTCAGGAGGCAGGTCAGGTGGTCTGGTATTCCCATCTCTTTAAGAATTTTCCACAACTTCTTGTGATCCACACAAAGGTTTTGGTGTAGTCAATAAAGCAGAAATAGATGTTTTTTTTCTGGAGCTCTTGCTTTTTCAATGCTCCAACAGATGTTGGCAATTTGATCTCTGGTTCCTCTGCTTTTCTAAATCCAGCTTGAACTTCTGGAATTTCACAGTTCACATATTGCAGAAGCCTGACTTGGAGATTTTGAGCATTACTTTACTAGCACGTGAGATGAGTGCAATTGTGCAGTAGTTTGAACACTCTTTGGCGTTGCCTATCTTTGGGATTGGAATGAAAACTGATCTTTTCCATTCCTGTGGCCACTGCTGAATTTTCCAGATTTGCTGGCATATTGAGTGCAGCACTTTCACAGCATTGTCTTGTAGGGTTTGAAATAACTCAACTGGAATTCCATCACCTCCACTAGCTTTGCTCGTAGTGATACTTCCTAAGGCCCACCTGACTTCGCATTCCAGAATGGGAATATTGGATATCAAAAATAAATATGCTAATAATTTTTCTGATAATTGTATATCCTGCTCCTTTTTCTCATTTGAACACCAATTTGGTGTTGTTCAGTTGCTAAGTTGTCTCTGACTCTTTGGGATCCCATTAACTGCAGCCTGCCAAGTTTCTCAGTCCTTCACTATCGCCCAGCATTTGCTCAAACTCACGTCCACAGAGTCAGTGATGCCATCCAACCATCTCATTCTGTATCACTCCCTTTTCCTCCTGGTCTCAATCTTTCCCAGAGTCAGAGTCTTTTCTGGTGAGTTGACTTTCTCATCAGGTGGCCAAAGTATTGGAGCTTCAGCCTCTGCATTAGTCCTTCCAATGAATATACAGGGTTGATTTCCTTTATAATTGACTGGTTTAATCTCCTTAAAGGGACTTTAAATCTCCTTTAATCTCCTAAAGGGACTCTCAAGAATCTTCTCCAGCACCACAATTTGAAAGCATCAATTCTTTGGCACTCAGCCTTCTTTATGGTCCAACTCTCACATCCTTACAAGTCTACTGGAAAAACCAGAGCTTTGACTACATGGACCTTTGTCAGTAAAGTGATGTCTCTGTTTTTTAATATGCTGTCTAATTTTCTTATAGCTTTATTTTAAGGACCAAGTGTCTTTTAATTTCATGGCTGCAGTCACCATCCATAGTGATTTTAGAGCCCAAGAAAATATAATTTGTCACTGTTTCCACTTTTTCCCATCTATTTGCTATCAAGGGTTGGGACCAGATGCCATGACCTTAGTTTTTTTCTAATGTTGAATTTTAAGCCAGGTTTTTCACTCTCCTCTTTACCCTTAATCAAGAAGCCCTTTAGATCCTCTTCACTTTCTTCCATTAGACCGATGAAATTACTTAAGTACTGCAGATTTTTTAGAAATTCTAGTCCCCACAGTGAAGACCTGCCTGTAGGCCAGCTACAGTTATAGACAAGGATTCCATAAAATGGGGCTGCCAGTCTACTATCTAATTCCAATATTATTTATGCAACTTATCTTCATAAGTTTATTTTCTGACTTTAGACTGGAAGATGAGGTTTGAGAAAATACACAACATATGGAAGGGTATTTAGTGAGAAACAGAAAATGGAAAAAAGAATTTTCTTAAATACTTCCATTCCATGGATTCCTACTGACTACAAAAATAATTTGCTTATACAATTGAAAATACTTATACACCACTAATCTACATCTGTGATAATAACCATAAGAAATTCACTGCCAAGCAAGGACTCAACTGCTCCTAGGTATTCAATAGCAGAATAGTACATTCCTAAGTAATAACTGTAGCGATCATGGACTTGGATTCAAATGATGGACTAGTGAGAACATTTGGTGAAAAGTGTTTCAGTGATTATACTATTTATGTCTCATATTTCAATTTCACATTCCTGTAACTTAAATTTTTTACTCCATAACCCTTCTTGTTGATGTTATCATTTCTACCTCTAAGCTAGAATTAGCTTAATATAATCTAAGTAGTTTTGTTAACAAAGCTATAGCCATAGTTTAGTAAGACAAGGAAAGAATGAAGACATTTATAGAAGGCATTCAGTTTGTTCTATGCTAGAGATATTTTGTAGTATTTAACTCTGATTCTTATTCTTTAAAAACCCTGTGTTTCTTTATACACATGATGGAAACAAGATTAAGTTATTTTCCTAATATGACAGAGGTGATATAAGAATTCTAAGATACAAACCCATATCCAGTGTTCCTGAGTTGCTCTACCAAAAAAGACCTCAGACACTCTTACCTTGTTTTTGTTGTTGTTTCTTCATTTTGCCCCCATAAACACATTTAATAAAAGAGGAATGAATCTCTTCCTCTCTCTCTAATATATAATGTCGAGCCAGTTCTTTGCACCATGCGTCTTTTCTATCCAATTTCCAAATCTTACAAATGTTCTGAATTCCATTCTTGAGGATATCTAACCCTCAGGGTGCTTTATCAGTTTTGCTACCCAATCTGCAATCTGGCCAAAATCACAAAACTAAAATCAGAAAACAATAATTTTAAGAACTGGAAAGGAACCTTTGGTTGAAAATCAAGTTGTCTCCCTCAGCTGATGGGAAAACTGTGAAAAATTTGGCTCTCCTTATGACATATATATTTTTATTTAAAGGCTTGAGGGTTTTTTTTTTTTNGCCCCTTCAGGAGAGGCAGAAGGGAGGTGGTGGAAGGACATGCATTTACCTGGTTTTAATTATACTCTTAGTATATAAGTGCTTATATATGGATATAATATTTTATATAAGTATATACATAGACTTTTCAACATATAAAAGATGATATATGAGTATATATACTGAGTATAAATATATAAGACTATAAATATATATACTAAGTGTATATACATTATATACTTATATACAGTATCTATGAAGCTATATACTCAGTATATATCTGGAGCAGATAAAGATTAAAATTCAGAGCCAGGCCTCTGCTCAGGAGTTCTTGGCCTTGACTGTGCATTGGAATCACCTGGGAGCTTAAAAAATACTAAAGCTCAACCCCTACCCCAGACCAATCAAATCAGAATATCTAATGGAGGGCTGGGTATGTAGGGTTTTTTTTAAGCTCCCTCAGGAGATTCTAATATGAAGCAAGGCTGAGCATCCCAGTGGCCATTCCTGTGGATGGAAGGAGTAAGCTGTCTCATCCAGCAGACAACTTCTCACCCCTACAACATCTAAGACCATGAACTCTTAAGTGGCTGCCAGAAACAGACTGAAAGTGGGATAAAAGTAACTTGTAGGAGGCCCTTCCAAGGCCCTGCACCCACCAGAGTATTCTTTTTCTCTGGGCCAGCCTCCCAAATTGCACAGATTCAGGCAGCACCCCGCCTAGATCCACCCCTGTGGATGCCTCTTTCAGCCCAGAACCTTGCTGGGTCCTGAGACAAGGGACCAGAACATGCCCCCATCTGACAGGGCGGGTAACANTCCAGTGTTCTTGCCTGGAGAATCCCAGGGACAGGGGAGCCTGGTGGGCTGCCATCTCTGGGGTCACACACAGTCGGACACGACTGAAGTGACTTAGCAGCAGGGAGGTAAGATCCCACATGCTGCTTGGCATAGCCATAAAAAATAAGGTGTAGAAATCCATATGTTTAATGGAATCACTCTACTGTACACCTTAAACTAACACATTGTTAAATCAATTACACTTAGATAAGGAGCTTCCTGGTGGCTCAGTAAAGAATTTGCCTGCAGTGCATGAGACCTGGGTTTGATCCCTGGATTGGGAAGACCCCCTGGAGAAGGGAATGACAACCTACTCCAGTATTCTTGCCTGGAGAGTTCCACGGACAGAGGAGCCTGGTGGGCTATAGTTGATGGGGTCACAAAGAGTCAGACACAACAGAGAGACTAACACTTTCATACTTAAATAAAATCTAAATATACATAAATAAACTGTACAAATCCAACAGTTGTGTGGTGGTTACGTGCCTCTCCCCATTTGATTTAGGGCTTCTTGAGGGACTGTGTTTCAGGCATTCACTTCACTCACTCGTTTGTTCACCCCCGTCCTGGGGACATGATGGTCACGGGGGATATTGGTACATGGTCTGGTGGAGGTAGGGAATACTTGCCAGCAGGTCTCTTGAGCACTCACGTGTGCTGGGTGCAGAGCCTCTGGTGGGTGGCTGTGTCAGGGGTGGCAGGGCGCTGGGAGACAGATTCGTAGTTAGCTCCGGATTGAGTCAATCACAGCACAAGGCATTCCCCACTCCGTTGTTGCTCAGTCACTCAGTCGTGTCCGACTCTTTGCGACCCCAAGGACTGAAGCACGCCAGGCTTCCCTGTCCATCACCATCTCCTGGAGTTTACTCAAACTCATGTCCATCGAGTCAGTGATGCCGTCCAACCATCGCGTCCTCTGTCGTCCCCTTCTCCTGCCCTCAATCTTTCCCAGCATCAGGGTCTTTTCCAATGAGTTGGCTCTTCGCATCAGGTGGCCAAAGTACTGNTTTTTGAGATTGCATCCAAGTACTGCATTTCGGACTCTTTTGTTGACCATGATGGCTACTCCTTTTCTTCTGAGTGATTCCTGCCCGCAGTAGTAGATATATTGGTCATCTGAGTTAAATTCACCCATTCCAGTCCATTTTAGTTCGCTAATTCCTAGAATGTTGACGTTCACCCTTGCCATCTCTTGTTTGACCACTTCCAATTTGCCTTGATTCATGGACCTGACATTCCAGGTTCCTATGCAATATTGCTCTTTACAGCATCGGATCTTGCTTCTATCACCAGTCACATGCACAACTGGGTATTGGTTTTGCTTTGGCTCCATCCCTTCATTCTTTTTGGAGTTATTTCTCCACTGATCTCTAGTAGCATATTGGGCACCTAATGACCTGGGGAGTTTCTCTATTGGTATCCTATCATTTTGCCTTTTTCATTCTGTTCATGTGGTTCTCAAGGCAAGAATACTGAAGTGGCTTGCCATTCCCTTCTCCAGTGGACCACGTTCTGTGAGCCCTCTCCACCATGGCACGCCTGTCTTGAGTTGCCCCACAGGCATGGCTTGGTTTCACTGAGTTAGACAAGGCTGTGGTCCTAGTCTGATTAGATTGACTAGTTTTCTGTGGGAATGGTTTCAGTGTGCCTGCCCTCTGATGCCCTCTTGCAATACCTACCCACTTACTTGGGTTTCTCTTACCTTGGGTGTGGGGTATCTCTTTACGGCTGCTCCAGCAAATCACAGCTGCTGCTCCTTACCTTGGATAAGGGGTATCTCCCTACCGCCACCGTTCCTGACCGTCAATGTGGGATAGCTCCTCTAGGCCCTCCTGCACCTGCCCAGCCACCGTTCCTTGGGTTGCTCCTCCTGGCCGCAGGCCCTGGCCTCGGGCATGGGTGGCTCCTCCCAGCTGCCTCCCCTGGCCTGGGGGCTTGGGGTGGCTCCTCAGGGTCACCGTCCCTGGCCTCAAGTGCGAGATGGCTTCTTCCAGCTGCCCCTGACCTCAGATGCAGGGTGTCTCACCCCCGACCTCCCCTGGCCTCCAACGCGGGGTAGCTCCACCCAGCCGCCGCCCTGTCTTCGGACACGGGGTGTCTCCTCCCGGCCGCCCCTGACCTCAGACGCGGGGTGTATCCCCCGGCCGCCACTGACCTCCGACGTGTGGTGTCTCCCCCTGGCCGCCAATGACCTCGAACGTGGGGTAGGTCCTCTCGGCCATGCTGTGCGCTGGCCTAGCTCTCACCAGCCAGATTTGTGTATATATATATATGAACTTAGTTTATAATTAAATTAATAATAAAAACCATTAGCTTATTAAATAGTACCTAGACATGGTTAAATTTTCTTGGAAGACAATATATTTCTCTCTCTCATCATAGGAAACAGCAGTGTCCTAGTCTGTAGAGTAGGACAAGAATACTTTAATAGCTATTAAAATATAAAGGAAAAAGTATGAGTTAATATTTACCTAAAATATTTTCTAAGCATAATGTTAAAGAAAACATTTATAAAAGAAAAAGACATAGCTCCACTACACACATATTTTTAAATGTTTATGAAATATAGCAAAATTTAAATAAAATATTGTGAGAAATGTCACAATAAATGACAAAATGTTATTTATACATATAAGTTGGGATTGTTAAAATCAATAAAAATACATGAATAGTACTATAAAAATAAAGTCCATGATAAAATACTCATGAATTTAAAATGTCAGATACCGCCACATGTATGAGTAAGGTTGGGGAAATGGACATGTCACATTTGCCTTTTCAGAGGCTAAATCAGTATGACTTCTCTGCAGGTTAAGTTGGTAAAAAATTGAAAAGTTTTTACATTTTTATCTTGTAATTCAGTAATTCCACTTTCAAGAATTTATTTACAAGTTATTATTAGAGATACACACAAAGGTGCATATTAAATATTAATAATATTGTATAACATCCCAAATATCACCAAGTGACAACTTAAATATGCAGCATTAAGATTTTAAATCTCTAAATTCAACAATTTCAGATGTGATTACTGTATCAGCAATTAATGTTAATTAA
The DNA here is from genome assembly GCA_006410875.1 of Neotragus pygmaeus. NCBI lineage: Eukaryota > Metazoa > Chordata > Mammalia > Artiodactyla > Bovidae > Neotragus > Neotragus pygmaeus. Next base: position 344,360 of record SJYV01034996.1, on the reverse strand, counting down.
TTGTACATGTAAGATTTAATACTAATTAAATCAAGTATATCTCTGCTACTTGAAGTAATCTTTAAGTGGCAGAAGAGCAAGTGTTTTTTTCCCCCTTTTCTATGTTTTCCTAATCCTATACAATAAAACTTTGTAAGTTATATAGTCAAGAAAAGTATTGCAAATTATGATGAATCAGAAATGATGGGTGATAGACAAGAAGCAGGATCATTTAGTTTGCACTCAAAGAAATATGTAGGAGAGCTGTGGATTGTGCAAGGACTTAAATGCCTGACTAAGGAATTTCTGTCATTGAATAGGCAGTGGGGAGCCAGTGAAGTTCTTTGAGTAGGGAATTCACACAGTCAATTTAATGATTATTTGCAAGGTTAAGTGAACTACTTTGAATCTAGTTGCAAAGAAGCCAATTGAGATCAAATTATAGTAGTTATAGTGTTGCTAGAGTTTAGAGGTCTTAATGTAACATCAGACATTTCAAGAAAATCAAACACACTTCACTAATACATAGTTTTCAAGTGAAATATTCAAAGTAAGGCCTTACTGTCAACCGCCATAAGATGCAGCAACATTTTAAGCTTTGTGTTCCCTTCAACATTATGTCTTGAAAACAGTGGCATCAAGTTCATGTGATTCTTATGAAGAAGATATCATAAGGACCTCATCTGAAATCTAGGTCCTGAAGTTTTAAACATAACATATTGAGTTTAAGATCTTCCTTTGTGGCTCAGCTGTAAAGAATACACCTGCAATGCAAGAGTCACAGGACACACAAGTTCAATCCCTGGGTCAGAAAGATCTGCTGGAAGAGAGTGTGGCAACCCACTCCAGTATTCTTCCCTGGAGAATCCCATGGACAGAAGATCTTGGTGGGCTACAGTCCATATGGTGGCACACAGTCAGACATGACTGAAGCAATTTAGCAAGCACGCAGACACGCACTAAGTTTAAGCTAGATTTCAAGGCCAGATAAAAGAAATTATTATCTCCGTTATTTCTAACTAAATCAAATCCCTTATGATTATACAGTGGTAGTGAAAAATAGATTTATGGTACTAAATCTGATAGAGTGCCCGATGAACTATAAACGAAGGTTCATGACTTTATACAGGAGATAGGGATTAAAACCATCCTCTTTTTTTGCCTTCAAGAAAGGCAAAAACAAGATGACTGGAGGCCTTACAAATAGCTGTGAAAAGAAGAGAAGCAAAAAGCAAAGGAGAAAAGGAAAGATGTATCCATCTGAATGCAGAGTTCCAAAGAATAGCAAGAAGAGATAAGAAAGCCTTTTTCAGCAATCAATGCAAAGAAATAGAAGAAAACACATAATGGGAAAGACTAGAGATCTCTTCAAAAAAATTAGAGATACCAAAGGAGCATTTCAGGCAAAGATGGGCTCGATAAAGGACAGAAATGGTATGGACCTAACAGAAGCAGAAGATATTAACAAGAGGTGGCAAGAATACAAAGAAGAACTATACAAAAAAGATCTTCACAACCCAGATAACCATGATGGTGTGATCACACACCTAGAGCCAGAAATCCTGGAATGGGAAATCAAGTGGGCCTTAGAAAGCATCACTATGAACAAATCTAGTGGAGGTGATGGAATTCCAGTTGAGCTATTTCAAATCCTAAAAGATGATGCTGTGAAAGTGCTGCACTCAATATGCCAGCAAATTTGGAAAACTCAGCAGTGGCCACAGGACTGGACAAGGTCAGTTTTCATTCCCTCCAGGCCAGGGTAGGCACCAAGTGCCCCTCCCAGCTGGGATGGAGCAGAATGGAAGCCTGAAGAGTCACATGTCACAGAAAGCAGTTCTCAGTCACGCAAAGGTGACTGAACTAAGGTCCAGAACTGAGGCCTTTTCTGTGACTAGTAACTCGGTCACTATACGATTAGTGGAAGTTGCTTTTCATTTAATTCCAAGAGTGGTAGCTATTATTAAGCACTGCCAAATCACCAGATAGGAAAGTCTCCTTTTAAGGAACGAAAAAGGGCAGAAAACTGACAAACTCTAGTTCTGTCCTCAGATGAAAACAAATTATAACCCTCACTGGCCCTGCCCTGACCAGCATGTATATCATGGCTGGCACCCTTAGCTGCAATAGGATCATCAGGGAATTTTTAAGAAATTCCAACATCCCGGTTGACTGCAGACTAATGACATCAGAATCTAGGGGTCTGAGAATGAGACACCAATACTTTTTAAAAGGAACACACAGGCCTTTGAGAAGACGAAGCAATGAGTGGACCATTAAGTGTGGTTGATGATGTTGTTCTGTTGCTAAGTCGTGTCCAATTCTTTGTGAGCCCATGGACTGTAGCCCACCAGGCCCCTCTGTCCACGGATTTCCCAGGCAAGAATACTGGAGGAGGTTGCCATTTCCTTCTCCAGGAGATCTTCCCGAGCTAGGGGCTGAACCCACAACTCCTGCATTGCAGGCAGACCTTTACCACTGAGCCTCCAGGAGAGCTCTTATGTGTGGTTCAATAAGAGTAAAATCTGCCACGTGTGTATATACATATATCAATTAGAGCGGTTGTACCTTTCTTCTGCACTTATTTTGCATAAAACTATCATTAGAGTTTGCCCTGGCTAATTTGTTGAAAATTTCCTTGTAGGACATACTGATTTAAAGATTTTGTTTTAAAAATGTAATTTCCTATAGAATGCAATCTTTAATGATAAGGTTACATAGCCTCTAAACACTTGCTTTAAGATTTAAAACTATATAAATTTATTTCTCAGATGAAGTTTATTCACCTCAAAGGTGTAAAGTACATACACACACTGTGGTAATTCTCTATCTACATGGCCTCATTGACTTTTATCCTGTAACTCTTCCATCCCTACCCCATCATCCATCCTTCTAAAACTTGACTACCATGTATTAGTTACAAAGTATCAAAACACAGTGTTGTCAGTTTCTGCCTGTCACTGATTTGTAATAAATTTTGTGATTCTAACAGATTCATTTCTTAAAAGTAACCAGTTTTTCCCCACTATCCAGCAAAGCTCTTTAACACTGAGTCTTAACCAGCACCCTGAATTTTCCAGCCGAAACCAAAAGCCAGTTTTAATTCTCTTATATGGGCCAATGAAGAGCTTTCTTAGACATATCTGAGGATATCTTANCCCTGATGCTGGGAGGGGTTGGGGGCAGGAGGAGAAGAGAACAACAGAGGATGAAATGGTTGGGTGTCATCACCGACTTGATGAACATGAGTTTGAGTGAACTCTGAGAGTTGGTGATCGACAGGGAGGCCTGGCGTGCTGTGATTCATGGGGTTGCAAAGATTTGGCCACGACTGAGCGACTGAATTGATATGAACTAAACTGAACTTCTAACTAGGCTATCCCTGGATTGAACTGCCAGAAACTCAAATATTTCAGAGTTCTATGGCAAAATAATAGTTTCACAGGGCATCTTAAAAGGACTCTTAGGTACTTAAAGCATTGTCAGGCTACCTATTTTAATGATAGGAGTTGTTATGCCATTTCTCCTGTGCCCCCTTCTTTGAACTTACTGTTCTTCCCCATAATGCTATAGGATTTAAACTGATTGCAAATTTGCTTAGCATGCTTAGTATTACAAATGATATCTTTGGATTATTAAACATACAAATTGTATCAGGTTATACAATGCAATGGTTTGAGATTTTTGGGGTCTCTATGTTTTTAAAAGAGTATCCATAATCTCATTTTTCAATCAATAGCTTCTTTGAACTAAAATCTCCTCTTCTCTAGAATGTTTCTTTAAAACTTCCTTCACAAGATTATCTTATTTTTGAACTCACATTCTCTGTCATCACTCACACTGTTTTGTCTATAGTCACAGTTTTGCTGCTAACACTGTTTTAACTGAAACCTCCTGGACTTGGAGTTCTTATTTCATTCATTTAGTATCTTCTGTCTCTCTTTTTTTAAATTAATTCATTCATTTTAATTGGAGGCTAATTACTTTACAGTATTGTAGTGGTTTTTTCCATACATTTACATGAATCAGCTCTGGGTGTACATGTGTCCCTCATCCTGAACCCCCCTCCCACGTCCCTCCCCATCCCATCCCTGAGGGATGTCCCAATGAACCAGCTTTGAGTGCCCTATTTCATGCATTGAACTTGGTCTGGTGAGCTATTTCAGATACAGTAATATACATGTATCAATGATATTCTCTCAAATCATCCCACCCTCGCCTTTTCCCACAGAGTCCAAAAGTCTGTTCTTTACATCTCTGTCTCTTTTGCTGTCACATATAGGGTCATTGTTACTATCTTTCTAAATTCCATATATATGTGTTAATATACTGTATTGGTGTCTTTCTTTCTGGCTTATTTCACTCTGTATAATAGGCTTCAGTTTCATCCACCTCATTAGACCTTATTCAAATATGTTCTTTTTAATAGCTGAGTAATATTCCATTTTGTATATGTACCACAGCTTTCTTATCCATTTCTCTGTCAATGGACATCTAGGTTGCTTTCATGTCTTAGCTATTGTAAACAGTCCTGCCATGAACATTGGGCTACACGTGTCTCTCACAATTCTGGTTTCCTCAGTGTGTATGCTCAGCAGTGGGACTGTCTCTTTTCTAATAGTTGGATTACAAACTGGCATGGAAAGGTTGCAGGAAATTGCCTACAGTTTTTGGCAAAAGTACAAAAATACAGAGCATAGTACTATTTTTGTTGTAAGGGAAAAAAAAGTAAAATGGAAAGTCTTTCTTCATTAGTTAGTAATCAAGTAAATTAAAATAATGCAATTGGACGAAGAAACCCTAAAGTTTAGAAGTAAAAACACAAGAAGTAGAACACTTTATTTTAGACCATAAAAGACCATATTCTTGGACTACAGGTTTTGAGAATTGCATTCTAGATTACCATAAAAAGAATGGGTCACTGACAGGAAAATCCTGAAATAAATCATTATAACTGCAAATTTTCTGTGTACTCAGAGATAAACAGATCGCATGAATTAACTATTACAAAATTTGCCTATTTTAAAAGTAAATTTTTATTAAAATTTGGGAAGAAGACACCATAATCATTCAGAAATTTTTCCAGATTAAAAGTAGCCTCCTTAGAAGATGAGCATTAAGAGGAAAGATGCAGTATCTTTTAAGGGATGAAGTACATTTTTTGTCTTTGTTTTATTTTTCTCTTATTTAAATAAGCAGCTTTTCATTTTCTTCTCAGCCATTACATTTATACATATCTGAAGAATAGTGTTTATTGTTATAAATCTTATATCGTCACATTTGCTTGAATGTACAATATAATAATAGCCCAATCAGATATATAATATTGAGTTATATGCATCATTAAAGTTAATAATCTCATATATAATAGCAGTATAGGGCAAAAATTATGATGGACTTCTGAGTCAGCCAGAACTTTCATCTATATTCATTTGACCACTAAGATAATGATGTCATTGACTAAGTCACCCAACTTTGTAAATCTCTGTTCTTCCATTAGTAAAATGAAGAATTTGCTGTTAGAATTAAGGAAGAATAAGTATATAAAGTTCCTCATATATGGAAGCCAGTCAATAACAGTGCCTTGCTTATTGCAGAGGTATTGTGAGGATTAAACTGGTTAATTTATGAAGACTCCTGGGGTCTTGCCTTACAAGTGGTATCTGTATACACATATCTTTATTCATGAAACATACACATGCTAAGTACATGCTGACCCATGAACAATATCAGTTGGAACTGTATGGGTCCATTGTACATGAAGTTTTTCATAAATATAGTTCACATATTATCATTTTACAGACCTTTAAATTAACTAGGTATGGGTGGAAATTTGTGTTTGATTTGAGATTTCAATATGGGAAATTAAAATAATTAGGGTTTCAGTCCTGTTCTATTCAAACCATTTAGATTTCTGTATTTGGGTGTGTCATTGACCAATTCTTTGGATTAAAGGCTGTTTTAGCAAGTTTGCAGATCCTCACCTCATTAGGGTTGGCAACCCTAACCCCATGTTGTTTAAGGGTCAATTATACCTATTTTGTGCTAGATATTTTAAGTGCTCTATTCTAAAAAAATGAGTATTTTATATAAAATACAAGATAAATGGAAGATCGCCAAGGTTATCTCAAACATTAACTGCAGTTTTGGACTTACTCTGCATTTAATGTAATAGAGGTCTATAACATCTTTAAGCAAAAAGAAGCAGGTTAACCATAGTTGTGATTATTTCATATTTTATGGTGAAGGTTAATTTGCCATCAGTTCAGTTCAGTTACTCAGTTGTGTCCAACTCTTTGTGACCCCATGGACTGTAGCATGCCAGGCTTCCCTATTCATCACTAACTCCTGGAACCTACTCAAACTCATGTCCAACACGTCAGTGATACCATCCAACCATGCCATGCTCTGCTGTCCCCTTCTCCTTCTGCCTTCAATCTTTCCAAGCATTAGGGTCTTTTCCAATGAGATGGTTCTTCATATTAGGTGGCCAAAGTATTGGAGTTTCAGCTTCAGCATCTGTCCTTCCAATGAATATTCAGGACTGATTTCCTTTAGGACTNCAATCTTTCCAAGCATTAGGGTCTTTTCCAATGAGATGGTTCTTCATATTAGGTGGCCAAAGTATTGGAGTTTCAGCTTCAGCATCTGTCCTTCCAATGAATATTCAGGACTGATTTCCTTTAGGACTGACAGATTGGATCTCCTTGGGGTCCAGGGACTCTCAAGAGTCCTCTCCAGCACCACAGTTCAGAAGCATCAATTCTTTGGTGTTCAACTTTCTTTACAGTCCGACTCTCAGACACCCATACATGACTACTGGAAAAACCATAACTTTGACTAGATAGACCTTTATTGGTAAAGTAATGTCTCTGCTTTTTTAATATGCTGTCTAGATTGGTCATAACTTTCCTTTCAAGGAGTAAGCATCTTTTAATTTCTTGGCTGCTGTCACCATCTGCAGTGATTTTGGAGCACCCCCCCCCAAAAAAAAAAATTGTCTCTCACTGTTTCCCCATGTATTTTCCATGAAGTGATGGGACTGGATGCCATGATCTTAGTTTTTTGAATGTTGAGTTTTTCATTATTTTCATTTTTTTTACTATCTTCATTTTCATTATTTTCATTATTCCTCTTTCACTTTCATCAAGAGGCTCTTTAGTTCTTCTTTGATTTCTGCTATAAGGGCCATGTCATCTGAGTATCTGAGGTTATTGATATTTGTCCCAGCAATCTTGATTCCAGCTTGTGCTTCATCCACCCCAGAATTTCTCATGATGCACTCTGCATATAAGTTAAGTAAGCAGGGTGACAATATATAGTCTTGGCGTACTCCTTTCCCTATTTGGAATCAGTCTGCTGTGCCATATCCAATTCTAACTGTTGCTTCTTGATCTGCATACAGATTTCTCAGGAGGCAGGTCAGGTGATCTGGTATTTCCATCTCTAAGAATTCCCCATAGTTTGTTGTGATCCACACAGTCAAAGGCTTTGGTGTAGTCAATAAAGCAAGTTCATTTCAGTTCAGTCCCTCAGTGGTGTCCAACTCTTTGTGAACCTATGGACTGCAGCACGCCAGGCCTGATGTTTTTCTCCTTCAAGATGGTGGAGGAATAGGATGGGGAGACCACTTTCTCCCTCCACAAATTCATCAAAAGATCATTTTAATGCTGAGCAATTTCCATAAAACAACTTCTGAACACTGGCGGAGGACTCCAGGTACCCAGAAAAGCAGCCCATTCTCTTTGAAAGGATGTAGGACAAAATGTAAAAGACAAAAAGAGAGTCAAAAGAGAGGGATGGAGACCCATCCTGGAGAGGGAGTCCTGAAGGAGGAGAAGTTTCCACACAGTAGAAACCCTCTCACTGGCAGGTCTGTGTGGAGTTTTGGAAACTCAGAAGGCAACATAACATAACTGGGAGAAAAATAAAAAAAAAAAAGAAAGAAATAAAAACTACAGAATACAAGCGTAACCGCAACTGAGGAAAAGAGAACTTTCCTGCGAAAGGCTCTGTTACTATGTAACGTGCAGCCTGACCTGCTCACAGAACAAAAGATTGAGTGCATACCAAAGGAGAGCTAGGAGGCTGCATACCAGCCCCTCCCCTCCCAGAGTCAGAGAAGTAGGCTTGGGACAGCCAGAGCTGGAAGGCAAGGGGGTGCTACAATCTCAGCCCCAGAGATGGCATCTTCCACCAAACTCTGAGCAGGCTCCCAGCTACTAACAACATTTTCTTGAGATCCTGGATGATTGACATCCACCAGGAGGGTCACAATCTGAGATCAGCTCCCCCAGAGGAGACATATGGCACATCTGAGATGGTGCTTTTGTTGCACACCCGAGAAACTGACCGTCCGGGAGCTAGGAGGTGATTAAGATGCACGGTCCACCTGGGACAGTGCCCTCGCCAAGCACCTAGTCACCTGAGTTGCTCAGACCAGGGAAGGGCACAAAACACACACCCAACTCACAGAGATTGAGCCAGAACTGTGTCTGAGTGTCTCCTATGTAGGCACAGGTCAGCAGTGGCCTGCCACAGGGGCTCTGCTCTGTGGCAGACCTGGGTATGGCATAAGTCCTCTTGGAGGAGGTCGCCATTAATCCCACTATAGAACCACCAGAACTTACACAGTACTGAGGAAACAGACTCTTGGAGGGCACAAGAAAACCTTGTGCGTACCAGAACCCAGGGAAAGGAGGAGTTGACCACACAAGAAACTGACCCAGACGTGCCCAAGAGTGTCCAGAAGTCTCTGACGGAAGCATGGACTGGCAGTGGCTGGCTGCAGGATCGAAGGCACTGCATGCAGTAGTGCACACATGGGACATTTTGAAGGAGGGTGCCAAGCAGCAGGGAGGGAACACTGTCTCGCCCATCAACAGAAAAATAGATTAAAGATTTACTGAACATGGCTCCGCCCAACAGAACAAGACCCAATTTCCTCCGCACTCAGTCTCTCCCATCAGGAAACTTCCATTAGCCTCTTGTCCTTATCTATCAAAGGGCAGACAGAATCACAGAAAACTAACCAAACTGAGCACAAGAGCCACAGCCTTGTCTATCTCAATGAAACGACGAGCCTTGTCATGTAGAGACACCCTACACGGACAGGTCACGGTGAAGAGTTCTGACAAAACAAGGTCACTGGGGAAGGGAATAGCAAACCACTTGCAGTATTCTTGCCTTGAGAACCCCATGAACAGTATGAAAAGGCAAAAAGGTATGACACTTCAAAGATGAACTCAGATCAGTAGATGCCCAATATACTACTGGAGATAAGTGGAGAAATAACTCCAGAAAGAATGAAAAGATTGAGCCAAACCAAAAACAACACATAGTTGTGGCTGTGACTGGTGGAAGGAAAATCTGATGCTGGAAAGAGCAATAATGCATAGGAACCTGGAATGTTAGGTCCATGAATCAAGGCAAATTGGAAATGGTCAAACAGAAGATGGCCAGAGTGAACATTGATATTTTAGGAATTAGTGAACTAAAATGGAGTAGAATGGGTGAATTTAATTCAGATGACCATTATATCTACTACTGTGGCAAAGGAGGCCTGGTGTGCTGCAATTCATGTGGTCACAAAGAGTCAGACCTGACTGAGCGACTGAACTGAATTGAAACTGAACTGTGGGCAAGAATCCCTTAGAAGAAATGGAGTAGCCATTACAGTCAACAAAAGAGTCAGAAATACAGTATTTGGATGCAATCTCAAAAATGACAGAATGATCTCTTTGTTTTCAGGCAAACCATTCAGTAACACAGTAATCCATGTGGATGCCCCGACCAGTAATGCTGAAGAAGCTGAAGTTGAAGGGTTCTATGAAGACCTACAAGACCTTCTAGAGCCAACACCCAAAAAAGATGTCCTTTTCATTATAGGGGACTGGAAAAAAAGGTGGGTAGTTAGGAGAAATCTGGAGTAATGGGCATATTTCACTTTGGAGTACAGAATAAAGCAGGTCAAAAGCTAACAGAGTTTTGTCAAGAGGACACACTGGTCAAAGCAAACACCCTCTTCCCACAACACAAGAGAAGACTCTATACATGGACATCACCAGATGGCCAACACCAAAATCAGATTGATTATATNTAAAGCAGGTCAAAAGCTAACAGAGTTTTGTCAAGAGGACACACTGGTCAAAGCAAACACCCTCTTCCCACAACACAAGAGAAGACTCTATACATGGACATCACCAGATGGCCAACACCAAAATCAGATTGATTATATTCTTTGCAGCCAAAGATGGAGAAGTTCTAAACAGTCAGTAAAAACAAGACCGGGAGCTGACTATGGCTCAGATCATGAACTCCTTATTGCCAAATTCAGACTCAGTTGAAGAAAGTAGGGAAAAACCACTAGACCATTCACATATGACCTAAACCAAATCCCTTACGATTATACAGTGGAAGTGGCAAACAGATTCAAGCGATTAGAGCTGAGAGAGAGAGTGACTGAAGAACTACAGGTGGAGGTTTGTGACATTATACAGGAGGCAAAGATCAAGACAATCCCCAAGAGAAATAAATGCAAAAAAGCAAAAGGGTTGTCTGATGAGGCCTTATTAATAGCTGAGAAAAGAAGAGAAGCAAAAGGCAAAGGAAAAAAGGAAAGATGTATCCATCTGAATGCAGAGTTCCAAAGAATAGCAAAGAGAGATAAGAAAGCCTTCCTCCTTGATCAATGCAAAGAAATAGAGGAAAACATTAGAATGGGAAAGACTAGAGCTCTCTTTAAGGAAATTAGAGATACCAAGGGAACATTTCATGCAAAGATGGGCTCGATAAAGGACAGAAATCGTACGGAACTAACAGAAGCAGAAGATATTAAGAAGAGGTGGCAAGAATACAAAGAAGAACTGTACAAAAAAGATCTTCATGACGTAGATAACCATGATGGTGTGATCACACACCTAGAGCCAGAAATCCTGGAATGGGAAGTCAAGTGGGCCTTAGGAAGCATCACTACGAACAAAGCTANATCTGATGCTGGAAAGAGCAATAATGCATAGGAACCTGGAATGTTAGGTCCATGAATCAAGGCAAATTGGAAATGGTCAAACAGAAGATGGCCAGAGTGAACATTGATATTTTAGGAATTAGTGAACTAAAATGGAGTAGAATGGGTGAATTTAATTCAGATGACCATTATATCTACTACTGTGGCAAAGGAGGCCTGGTGTGCTGCAATTCATGTGGTCACAAAGAGTCAGACCTGACTGAGCGACTGAACTGAATTGAAACTGAACTGTGGGCAAGAATCCCTTAGAAGAAATGGAGTAGCCATTACAGTCAACAAAAGAGTCAGAAATACAGTATTTGGATGCAATCTCAAAAATGACAGAATGATCTCTTTGTTTTCAGGCAAACCATTCAGTAACACAGTAATCCATGTGGATGCCCCGACCAGTAATGCTGAAGAAGCTGAAGTTGAAGGGTTCTATGAAGACCTACAAGACCTTCTAGAGCCAACACCCAAAAAAGATGTCCTTTTCATTATAGGGGACTGGAAAAAAAGGTGGGTAGTTAGGAGAAATCTGGAGTAATGGGCATATTTCACTTTGGAGTACAGAATAAAGCAGGTCAAAAGCTAACAGAGTTTTGTCAAGAGGACACACTGGTCAAAGCAAACACCCTCTTCCCACAACACAAGAGAAGACTCTATACATGGACATCACCAGATGGCCAACACCAAAATCAGATTGATTATATTCTTTGCAGCCAAAGATGGAGAAGTTCTAAACAGTCAGTAAAAACAAGACCGGGAGCTGACTATGGCTCAGATCATGAACTCCTTATTGCCAAATTCAGACTCAGTTGAAGAAAGTAGGGAAAAACCACTAGACCATTCACATATGACCTAAACCAAATCCCTTACGATTATACAGTGGAAGTGGCAAACAGATTCAAGCGATTAGAGCTGAGAGAGAGAGTGACTGAAGAACTACAGGTGGAGGTTTGTGACATTATACAGGAGGCAAAGATCAAGACAATCCCCAAGAGAAATAAATGCAAAAAAGCAAAAGGGTTGTCTGATGAGGCCTTATTAATAGCTGAGAAAAGAAGAGAAGCAAAAGGCAAAGGAAAAAAGGAAAGATGTATCCATCTGAATGCAGAGTTCCAAAGAATAGCAAAGAGAGATAAGAAAGCCTTCCTCCTTGATCAATGCAAAGAAATAGAGGAAAACATTAGAATGGGAAAGACTAGAGCTCTCTTTAAGGAAATTAGAGATACCAAGGGAACATTTCATGCAAAGATGGGCTCGATAAAGGACAGAAATCGTACGGAACTAACAGAAGCAGAAGATATTAAGAAGAGGTGGCAAGAATACAAAGAAGAACTGTACAAAAAAGATCTTCATGACGTAGATAACCATGATGGTGTGATCACACACCTAGAGCCAGAAATCCTGGAATGGGAAGTCAAGTGGGCCTTAGGAAGCATCACTACGAACAAAGCTAGTGGAGGTGATGGAATTCCAGTTGAGCTATTTCAAATCCTAAAAGATGATGCTGTGAAAGTGCTGCATTCAATATGTCAGCAAATTTGGAAAATTCAGCAGTGGCCACAGGACTGGAAAACATCAGTTTTCATTCCAATCCCAAAGAAAGGCAATGCCAAAGAATGCTCAAACTACCACACAATTGCACTCATTTCACATACTAGCAAAATAATGCTTAAAATTCTCCACCCAGGCTTCAACAGTACGTGTACTGTGAACTTCCAGAATTTCTAGCTGGATTTAGAAAGGGCAGAGGAACCAGAGATCAAATGGCCAACATCCACTGGATTACCAAAAAAGCAAGAGAGTTCCAGAAAAACATCTTCTTCTGGTCTATTGACTCTGTCAAAGCCATTGACTGTGTGGATCACAGCAAACTGTGGAAAATTATTAGAGATGGAAATACCAGACCACCTGGCCTGCCTCCTGAGAAATCTGTATGCAGATCAGAATTCAACAGTTAGAACTGGATATGGAACAACAGACTGATTTCAAATCAGGAAAGAAGTATGTCAAGGCTGTATATTGTCACCCTGCTTATTTGACTTATATGCAGAGTACATCATGTGAAGTGCTGGGCTGGATGAAGCACGAGCTGGAGTCAAGATTGCCGGGAGAAATACCAATAACCTCAGATATGTAGATGACACCACCTTTATGGCAGAAAGCAAAGAAAAACTAATTAACCTCGTGGTGAAGTGAAAAAAGAAAGTGAAAATGTTGTCTTAAAATTAAACATTGAGAAAACTAAGATCACGGCACCCGGTCCCATCACTTCATGACAAATACTTCGGGAAACAATGGAAACAGTGAGAGATTTTTTAGGGANAATTAACCTCGTGGTGAAGTGAAAAAAGAAAGTGAAAATGTTGTCTTAAAATTAAACATTGAGAAAACTAAGATCACGGCACCCGGTCCCATCACTTCATGACAAATACTTCGGGAAACAATGGAAACAGTGAGAGATTTTTTAGGGAGGGCTCCAAAATCACTGCAGATGGTGACAGCAGCCATGAAATTAAAAGATGCTTGCTCCTTGGAAGAAAAGCTATGACCAACCTAGACAGCATATTAAAAAGCAGACATTATTTTACCAACAAAGGTCCATCTAGTCAAAACTATGGTTTTTCCAATAATCAAGTATGGACGTGAGAGTTGGACTATAAAGAAAGCTGAGCACTGACAAATTGATGCCTTTAAACTGTGGTGTTGCAGAAGACTCCTTAGAGTCCCTTGGACTGCAAGAAGATCCAATCTGTCAGTCCTAAAGGAAATTAGTCCTGAATATTCATTGGAAGGACAGATGCTGAAGCTGTAATTCCAAAACTTTGGCCACCTGATGTGAAGAACCATGGAAAAGACCCTGATGCTGGGAAAGATTGAAGGTAGGAGGAGAAGGGGACGACAGAGGATAAGATGGTTGGATGGCATAACTGCCGCCATGTACAAGAGTTTGAGTAGGCCCCAGGAGTTGGTGATGTACAGGGAGGCCTGGCGTGCTGCAGTCCCTGGGGTCTCAAAGAGTAGGACACAACTGAGTGACTGAACTGAACTGAGATGTTTCTATGGAACTCTCTTCCTTTTTCGATGATCCAGGGGATACTGGCAATTTGACCTCTGGTTCCTCTGCCTTCTAATCTTAATACTGTATATAAAGGACAATATTGTTCTGATTCAGGAGGTACATGCTATGTTGCTTCAGTCGTGTCATACTTTGAGCAACTGTATGGACTGAAACCTGCAAAGTTCCTCTATACATGTGATCTCCAGGCAAAAAAACTGGAGTGATTTTTTGTTTCAGGATATTATCTTTTAAAATAATTAAATGATATGGACAAATCACTTACTAGCAATATGATAACATAATTATTTGGCCTGAAGATTCTTCATAATAATCAATATATAATGTTTTAAATTAAGACAATTAATGGTAATTTAGGCCAATGCGCTCAAAAGGCACTCAATGCCAAAGTTAAAAAGTTTGTTTTGCCAATTTCAAGAAAGACAAATCCAGTTAAGGGCAATAATAACGTCCCTTTTTAGAGGAAAAGCTGATCTCCATTTGTACCATTTCTATTATATAGTATATAGCTTGATACAACATTTATTACAAGAATAAAAAATAATCCACAAGGATAGAGTGAGATTGATTAAATTCAGACATATAAATATGAAAATCACCATTTCTTCATCAAACAAATCTATAATATTAATTATACTGGGTATTATATTAAACAAATGGGTAGGGACAATGTGAATATTTTAATAAATTTGAATAAATATATATCAGTTTTGCTCCAGTGAATGCATGTTTGAGAAAATATGCACTATTTTCCATTTTAATAATGTTATAAAGAATAACACTGCAGTATGAACTATTAGTTGGACACTGAAATATTTAAGCATAATTTTATCCCACTGCCATATCATATTCAGTCAATTTTAGTCAGAATCCAGTGATTTATTTGAAATAAGTGTACTCAGTCCTATGTCTGAAAAACAAATTAAAAACATGAGTGAAGAGTGAAGTCGCTCAGTTGTGTCCGACTCTTTGCGATCCCGTGGACTGTGGCCCACTAAGCTTCTCCATCCACGGGATTCTCCAGGTAAGAATACTGGAGTGGGTTGTATAATTTTTTTCAATAATAACTAATCCACTGTAAACTCTCACACATCTGTAATTTTAAAGAGGCAATGATTAATCATGGCCTCACAAGAGAAAAGGAAAAAGTGATTTTTTTTTTTGACTAATTGAAACAGAGTTCTCTGATTTTCCCTTGTTTCTCCTTCCTCTATACTTTCCCACCCTCTTCCTACTTCATGTCCATAACGTAACAATATTTTACCAGTTATGATCTTGATTTATTTTGAAGTTCTGTTTTGTCAGTGGAATTTAGGTAATGATGTGTTATGAGAATGATCAAATTAATTTTCCTAAGTAAGCCAATAATGTAGCCTTATCATGTAGTTTGGCATATTTCATTTTTAAAATGCATCTGTCTTCAATTGGTATGCTAACACAATCAGCCCAAGTCTGGACACCTTCCCTATTCATGAGCACATGTCAATAAATATTCATTACTGATTTAAAAAAATAAATAAAAGTTTTACCAAAATTTGAATCCAAGACTTTCTAACCCTTAAACAATATTTATATTATATATTTGAATAAAAATCCTATAAAATCCTAGTATTTAGTATTATACTAACATGAGAATTGTTTCAAAACTCATTTCCAGCAAGGCAAAACTGATTTTCATGCTATTTGAGAAATAGTGAAATCATTTTTGATCAAAATAATTTTAGAACTAATTTTAAAACCTGGTTCAATATTTGTTACATTTCTCTAAGTTTGGAAAAGGCTATTTTGCATCTTGAAACTTTGATTTCATATTTATAAGATGAAAAGTCAAAGCTTTTGTGATGAATCACGAGCGAAATGACAGTACACTTCTTGAAGTGGATTGTATAACATAATTATATTTAAACATAACAAGTAACCCTTACTATGTACACAACTCTTATTTTGTGTACCGCATTCCCATAACAGCATAAAGAAGTAGAAGAGTCCTTGATCTCAAGGACTTGACAATTTAGTTGAGGAGGCTTCACACACACACAAAAGAATTTAATAACACATGGACTGACAAAGCAACATCTAAGCAAATGCACATTATAAGAACCCTTGAAATCTAGGTGTTAGCTCCTCAGATGGAAAACTACATTGCAAACATGTTAATTTACAGAAAATTAAAGTATAGGAATGATTCTTTTCAATTTACATAGCATGTTGTTGTCAGATGATGAGTAGGTGGCCGTGAAATGCAAGCTGGTAGTGATGTATTTTGGAGAAGGCAATTCAGCACTCTTGCCTGGAAAATCCCATGGACCGAGGAGCCTGGTGGGCTGCAGTTCATGGGGTCGCTAAGAGTCGGACACGACTGAGACTTCACTTTCACTTTTCACCTTCATGCACTGGAGAAGGAAATGGCAACTCACTCCAGTGTTCTTGCCTNCCCATGGACCGAGGAGCCTGGTGGGCTGCAGTTCATGGGGTCGCTAAGAGTCGGACACGACTGAGACTTCACTTTCACTTTTCACCTTCATGCACTGGAGAAGGAAATGGCAACTCACTCCAGTGTTCTTGCCTGGAAAATCCCAGGGACAGGGGAACGTGGTGGGCTGCCGTCTACGGGGTCACACAGAGTTGGACACGACTGAAGCAACTTAGCAGCAGCAGCAGCAGTAGTTGATGTATTTGAATCAGGTTCACTGAGATAATTTCTAAAAATACCCAGTGAGCATGTGCCCACCTTCCCTTCTCCGTGTTAGAGGAGAAAACACTCTTGACCAAGGAAAAATTGCTTTATTTACAATGAGAATTAAAAGTTAAGTACAAACACCTGACTGTGTGTTCAGCTTGTGAGGCCTTTGAAAAAGCAATTCTAAGAGAAAGAGACATTATAAAGACACAGCCACACGGAGGAATGGTTCTTAATTGACAGTTATTGAAGCCTCCTATGCAATAGATACTATACGCATAAAATCTATTAGCGTAGTCGCTCAATTGTGTCTGACTCTTTGTGATCCTATCAACTGTATATAGCCATCAGGCTCCTCCATCCATGGGATTTTCCAGGCAAGAATACTGGAGTGAGTTGCCATTTCCTTCTCCAAAATGTATGTATGTATACACATAAAATCTGTAATCCCAGGACAATTCCCCAAGGTTGGTCTGATCCTTCATTTACAAATAACAAAGCAGGGGTTCACTGAGCCTAAGTAACATACACATTTAGGAAATTGCTGAGCCTTGACTGATACATATGTATGTCTTGTTTACCTCCTCTGACTCTAGACCTACGCTTGTTTTTATACTACTTCCCTCAGTAAAGCACTCCACCCAGTTCATTTTTATCCTGTGATCTTGCTTCATTTTCTTTATAGTGACTACAATCTGAAATTATACAATGTATTCATTCACAGCCTTCCACTGGAATGCAAATTCCTTGAGGTCAATACCTTCTGTATAACTAGAATTTAGAACACAGAGATTACCCAGTGCATATTGGTTAGCTGACTGTCTAAATAAACAATTTGAACTAATTGAACCTCATGCCCCTTTCATTATATGGCTTGCAGTTCTTTCAAATGGCTTCTTGAAATAGCATTTATTTACTTTTTCAAGGTAAACTAAAATTCTAATTCTGAGTCTCCACATAAGTATATCATATTTTTGAGTACTTTTTTTGTAAAGCAGGCATAACAAGTAAATTACATACACTTCAGATGGCAAATAAGGGAAAAAATGAGTCTAGTAACACATGGACTGGCATGCTGCAGATAATGTATGGAAGATCATATTTGAATCATGTGCTGCTGCATTCAGGGGCAGAATCCTTGTCCATGATATATGTGCAGGTTAAGTTGCTTCAGTTGTGTCCAACTTTGCTAGTTTTAATCCCTTATCCACAGCAGATCCATCCTATTTTAACTCTCTATGAACACTGCTCTTTCACTCTCAGCATTAGAATTCTTCCAGGGAAGGAATTTTCATGTGTCTTGATCTCCTGTGCCTAATATGACATGTTAACTAATTAAGTATCTATCAAAGAATATAAGTGAAGCTACAAATTCTCCAAAAGCTCTTTACAATAATGAATAATAGTTCCTGTTGTTTGACTAAAATGCAAAAATGTGTAAGGCATATGCAAGATAATATCTTGCTTCCATTTGGGTCTTCTTTGAATTGTGACTTCAGCCCAATCTCTAGAATATTTAATTTTCCAGTTAAAATCATGTTACTGATCTTTGTGTGATCTTTTTCCCTACTCATAGACTCTAGTTCTCTATTAATATTTTGCCTTTGGGCTGAAACTTTATTAGAATTTTGAATCTATAATATAATACTGAGTAAAAGTATAGTACCCAAATGTAGTAATGTAGATCAAATCAGTGTATATCTTAATTAGATAGATACGACTTTATCCAAGCAAAAACCACACAAAATAACTGTGATGATTTTTCTTCTGCCATTATCCATAAAAAATGGCAAAGGAAAATTTTTTTTACATCCGTAATGCAGGTTTCCTATGTCTTAAAACTTGAAAATGCTGTCAGGTTTGGGGAATATTCCTCAACAAACTGCAAATGATAAAATTGCTCTCCCTTCCATCATTAATAATTACTTTTGCTCCATATGGTAAGAAGAAGAACACTTTACAGGAGTTTATGCATTGCCAGATGATGTTTCCTTCTGATAGAGTAACTGCCAGAACTTCACCCATCAAACACCTGGATCATACGGAAAAAATGCAGTCACTGAGGGAGGCAATAGAATGTACTTGTTTTGCTGGATAGAGCTAATTAAAAGTCAAGGTGTTCAATTTGGAACATCAAGAGAGAAAAGCTTTATACCCTGTAATCCAAGTTTTATTTATTTCCTTTTATGAATCAAATTAGAAAACATAACATAGTATAATTATAATTTATCAGAAAAGTTTAAGTTCATTCTGCTTAAAATTAAAACAATTGATTAATTCAATGTAAAAAAAGTGGACAAAATTATTTATTGACAATATTATAATTTACTATTCTGTGAATTACAAGAGCATTCAGATTGTCAGTCTTTTCAGTTCATTTATTCTTTTAGTAGCCTTTTAAGACATTTTTTCCTAATTTTCAACTCCATGACTTTTAATATTATAAAGTATATATCTGTTTCTGTAAAGTGTATAGATATGTGCTTTTATAATAGGGAAGAATAAACCTGACTCCATAATGGATATGTTCTTTTTACTTTAAATTTCACATTCTATTGCTTTTGCAACATGTTATTCACTAAAAGGGTATTTTCAATAGCTTAAAGTATACACCATGGTCCATCTCTGGGAACACTGCCTCCATGCCTAAGCATTAAGCTAAAATATCTTTTTGGGGGCGGGGGGGGGGCGCTTCCCTGGTAGTTCAGCTGGTAAAGAATTTGCCTGCAATCTGCAGGAGACCCGGTTCATTTCCTTGGTCAGGAAAATTCCCTGGAGAAGGACTAGGCTACCCACTCCATTATTCTTGGAAATGGCCCAGATGATAAAGAATCTGCCTGCAATGCAAGATCTGGGTTCTATCCCTGGGTTAGGAAGATCCCCTGGAGGAAGGCATGGCAATCCACTTTGATATTCTTGCCTGGAGAATCCCCATGGACAGAGGTGTCTGGCGGGCTATGGTCCACGGTGTCTCAAAGAGTCAGACACGACTGAGTGACTAAGCACAGCACATTTTTTTAACTCCTGGTCAGACCCATCTGTAGGAAAATAAGAAATTAACACATCCTCTCTAGAGTCTGGAAATATTTGCAATAACTTATCCTTTTTACTTTACCTCCTCAGCTCCCTGCCTTTGTTGTATAAAAGAAACCACCATTCCAACCCAGAAAAGATGGTTATTTGGGACACTAGTCCACCATGCTGTAAGTCTGCTGGCTTTCTGAATAAAGTTGCTAGTCCTTGCCCCAACATCTCATCTCTCAATTAATCAATTGGCCTGTCCTGTGGGGAGCAGTATGAGTGTGAACTTGGTAACACTTTGTACATGCAAAGAGTAGAAATTTTTCACCCCTCTGCTCCTGGAACCAGTTTTAGTCCCCTGAGGGCTATATCTCCTATTGAAAATGGATGCTGTGGACAAAGTTAAAAGTTTCAAATTGTAGAAAATATATTTTAATTTAATTTTGGTGAGGTATTTGCCAGTTTATATAGTTTAAACTGTTCTTACAGTTTTTTTTTAACAGAAAAAATTAAATGAAAGAAATGAGAAGTGAAGAAAAGCAGAGAATCAGTTATTGAAACCAACTTTAAAGCAGTATTCCAGAAAACCAAGATATTTCTGAATGTAAGATTTCAGCTATATTTAAAAATAAAGAGTTTTAAATTAGAACTATTCAAAAAAAGGTCCCTTCCTGCATATTCCAATTTTGCAAACTATAGGAGAGGTGGAAGAAGAAAAGAAAAAAAAAAAGAGGGAGAAGGTTAATTATGAATATATCTATGTATCAGAAACTTTGTTTATAGGTAGAAACACAAAGAAGATTAACTGGAATTTTGACTTTAGTTATAGTACTGTTAGAAATTGTCTAATTTTTATTATAATTTATATGAAAACATTGTGAAAGACTTTGAAATTTGCTTAGTGTCCTAACTCTCATCCATCTGCATTACTTCCATTTCATTGTTATCTCATTGTCTATGTTTTGTTTTGTTTTTTAACGGTTTTGTACAAACAGAATTTAAACTGTAGAAAAATGATTATGCATAGCATGGGTTAATTTCAGCTGTTTTGGCTTGACCATGCACAGATTCCCATGGCTACTGATCCAATGCAACAGAATTTATTAACTAAATAGAAATCCTAACTAAATCCTATAATCATGAGTCTATATGAGTTTTGGAGTCAGCTATATCAAGCTGTTATCATATCATTCTTAACAAGAAATAAAATTGGATTTATGCTTTGCATCTAGTTTTGATGAAGCTGTGGTGAGGCTTCAAAGGTTAATGCTGGTCATACAGCAAGGATGTGCCTTTGTGAACAAAAAGTTTCTCATTATGAACGGACTGTGGGCTTATTGACATAGAGATACTTTGCGTATACCCCTGTGGTGGTCCTGGAGACCTTGTCCGTTTTGTGCAAACTGCCCAGGAATGGGAGGAAAAATGCCTAATCCCTTTTCAATGCAAATCCTTCTGCTGCTGCTTTGTGTCTTCTGTCTGTAGGGAAGATGTTCTTGCAAGTCCTTTAGGCAATGGGCCACTTAAAAGGAGATTAATGTGTAATTAGTACAGATAGTAAAATATAATTCCAGTCCATAAAAATGCAGATTGAGTTCACTAGAATACAGTTGATTCTACCCTTAGAATATTGACCTGTTTTGTCAGGTTTTTATTCATTTGTAAATTTACTTCAGCATTCCTTATCTTATTTTAATGTGTGAAATTTGGGGTTCTCCTTTAGACCAAATGTAATAAGTTCTTGATTCCTTCCTTAATGAATACATTAAATAAAATCTTTGGCATGTTTTAATTTTATACCTGGATGAGAGTAAAAATTATATCCTAATTTAAATTTCATTCTTTCTGAACTTAAATGTAGTGTAGTAACATGGCATAGTCATTAGAATCAAAGGCACTAGTGAGATCATATGGATTAGAATCCAGAATGGTGCCAACTATGTGATTTTAGCTGTTATTTATATCCTTCAAGTATACATTTCAGTAAAGGGGTACATAATATAACTTCCTTATCATTTTTAAAATCAATATGCCTTTTTTTACTGTCAGCAAATGGAAAGACTGTTCCCAGCTCACAGAATCTCAAGATGAGTAAATGATAAATCGATGCAATGGACTTAATTTGGCAAATAGTTGGAGCTGAATATTAGGAACAACTCAGAATAGTAAAGAGACTAATAGTATTTGATTTGCTCTCATCTTGTTCCCCGCCCCCCCTTTATTTTTGGACTAACACAATTTTGTGATTTTTTTTCTCTTGCCTTATTCCAACCTGGTTTAAGTTGCTCACCTCCTAGGAGGAATGATACAATCTGTCAAATCATATAACTTCTTTTGTCTTCCTTCTTTCTCTTAAATCCTGATATTCAAAGACTGTCTTATTTCTTTTGGAGTGTGAAAAACTCCCCAAACCTAGTTGGAAACTCCCAAACCAAGATATCTTAATACAGCTAACAATGTTAATCAGAGATTGCTAGAAACATAAATACACATCAGAAGAAGTTTGGTGAAATAGTTAAATTGGATTAGAAGGATNTACCTGGATGAGAGTAAAAATTATATCCTAATTTAAATTTCATTCTTTCTGAACTTAAATGTAGTGTAGTAACATGGCATAGTCATTAGAATCAAAGGCACTAGTGAGATCATATGGATTAGAATCCAGAATGGTGCCAACTATGTGATTTTAGCTGTTATTTATATCCTTCAAGTATACATTTCAGTAAAGGGGTACATAATATAACTTCCTTATCATTTTTAAAATCAATATGCCTTTTTTTACTGTCAGCAAATGGAAAGACTGTTCCCAGCTCACAGAATCTCAAGATGAGTAAATGATAAATCGATGCAATGGACTTAATTTGGCAAATAGTTGGAGCTGAATATTAGGAACAACTCAGAATAGTAAAGAGACTAATAGTATTTGATTTGCTCTCATCTTGTTCCCCGCCCCCCCTTTATTTTTGGACTAACACAATTTTGTGATTTTTTTTCTCTTGCCTTATTCCAACCTGGTTTAAGTTGCTCACCTCCTAGGAGGAATGATACAATCTGTCAAATCATATAACTTCTTTTGTCTTCCTTCTTTCTCTTAAATCCTGATATTCAAAGACTGTCTTATTTCTTTTGGAGTGTGAAAAACTCCCCAAACCTAGTTGGAAACTCCCAAACCAAGATATCTTAATACAGCTAACAATGTTAATCAGAGATTGCTAGAAACATAAATACACATCAGAAGAAGTTTGGTGAAATAGTTAAATTGGATTAGAAGGATTTATTCATATAAATTTCTTTTAATTATATCTCTTATTTTAAAAAGCATATCTCTTGTTCAAAAGGAGATTCTGACAAAGTTGGCTACAATTTCCAAAAATCAACTCATGAGTTTCCCAGCTTCTTCACAAGTTTATCTGATGGAAGAGGAGTGGGAAGAGGAAAAAAGACTAACAAAACCAGAGGAAAGATGGTGCTAAACACTCCCACTCTTAGATGTGAACAGGGTAAATTATTGTTGAATTCAACTTGACCAAAAAAAAAAAAAAAATCCTCTTGGGAATGAGGCTTAGTGAAGCAACTTAAAAACAGATGCATGAGTAGTCACTGCTGTTTTCTCACTCAGCTGAAGTGACTGAAATAAGGCTAATGATATTGATAAAAGGAAACATTCTTTGCTCTACTCCTCTTAAATAGTCAAGGCGACACTTAAAACCATTATGTTCAAGGTGTGGAAAATAAGAGGTTAATTTAACATTCTGTGCTCTATTGAATCCAATATATATACTTTCCCCAAAGCACCTCAGAAATGCAATCAAGGAATCAAACCTATTGTACTAAATTTACTGTGCCAATCCATTATTAATGTTACCTCTCAGGTAGTTCATATTTCCACAAGAGCTAGGCCAAATATTATTCACAAATTTGTATTATCATATTTTACTATTTCTATTTCAAAAAAGAAAGAAATTTATGTAACAGAGAAGGGTGAACTTTGAGGATATGCTCTGAGAACAGGGCCAAACTTAAAAGGAAAAAAAAAAGAAAAAAGTGTCTCGCCAAATTTGTAAAGAATTCATGATACTGACACTAATTGATGGTAAATTTGACAGGTTAGAGATAAGTAAGCTGTCTCCCTTGAGGAGCAATTTTGTAGATCCGTTTTTCTGTATTCCTTTCCACGCCAATCACTGAAAATGCCCGTTAACGGGCCCAACTGAATTGAGCCATTGAAGGCGAGAGTAGGGAATTAATTGTGTTCTCTTGCATCTTTTCCTATTGCCAAAGAAAAGCCCTATTGTCCTCCTTGAAGGATTCCCTTTCAGCCTTAAGGATCACTGCCAACTCCACTGAGAAAGTCAAACCACAAATCCAAGTGGAAATGAGGGGTTCACATCCAGCTTTGTTCTTGGGGGAGGGGGGAGTTGGATGGGTACTAAACACAAGCATCTCAGAACATCACATTTTCAGTTTACTTTGAAAGCAGCTTTAAGAAAAATAAGAAACAGAGAAGTAAGAGTAAGAAAGGGAAAAGAATAAAGTACAAATTTATAGCCTGAAAAAAAGTTACACTGAATGCTATTTATAATGTTCTCTATGTATGTATGCTATGAAATTGCACTTGTTAAATGCATCCGAGTCTCTGAACCACAGAGAGCAATCTTATTTGAAGTAATAATATAAATGTCCACTTTCACAGATGAATGGCTACATTAGATTTTTTTTTTAAAGCACTTTCCTTAATGTGACCTAATTAAGGGTGTAAATTAAAAAGGATTTTGAGCTATAAAAACATCAGCTCTCAAATATAACTTATTTGAGGATTTGAAGATAGACCACATAAAATGCAAGAAGTGTTCAATGACTCCCCAAAGAAAAGGACAAGCTTGTATATTTCCATGTGGAACATGGGTAAGTTGACTAGGTGAACAAGGTTAGAATATGTGGAATTTTAAGAAAAGCACATCATTCCATAAAGGAAAAAAGATATTATCTTTTCAACATTGCTTGTCTGAACTCAGTAAAATTTACCTGCCTAGCTGGCAGTTAAGAATTCATATAGACAATGTTAAATAACTTAAAGATAGGAAAGTACCTACTTTCTCTTTATGGATTTTATGTTGCAAAACCTTCTGCTGTGAATATTGGCAACAAAATTCACTTATTACTCCTGAACAGACAGACTGTTATATTCACTAGGTTAAATGTCTTTATAGGTCTTTATACTTGTACCAGGATTGGGAGAGAACTAGCCTATAATTTTGTTAACTATTCTAGCTGGATTTCATTTTCTTATGCTTTCTACAACAAGAACATATTGTTATTTTTTTAGAAGTCTCACCAAATAACCCTACAGGAAACTTCTAAAAACATTGGCAATGTATACTAAAAAACTATTAAATGAATAATCCAACAGTTTTATTTGATAATAAATTTAACTGTATGATACAACTGCCACATGGCACAGTAGATTTGTTTGTTTATCTGTGCTTCCTTAAAGTGATCTCCCAGCATTTCCTCTTGCTGGTGAAAGATCTATTCTGAACATGACTTCCTGAAAGTCAAGTAAGGTGAAACATACACACACACCTTGAAATTAACTTTCCAAGTGGCCATAGCTGTTTGAAAAGCAAAAAGCCATAGAGTACAATATGATCAACTGAAGACTGGCCTGAACTCAGAATCAAAATTTAATCAAGCTCTCAAATATTTATATCTTTGGCATTGCAGCATCTTCACAATGAAACCTATTTATCCTAAATACCTTTGAATAACAAGTAATTTTCTGGATGTCACCACAGTTTACCAGGGTCAGCATCCAAATGTAGAACAAGTAATTTATTTGAATTAATTTATTTG
This sequence comes from Neotragus pygmaeus, assembly GCA_006410875.1. Lineage (NCBI taxonomy): Eukaryota > Metazoa > Chordata > Mammalia > Artiodactyla > Bovidae > Neotragus > Neotragus pygmaeus. The sequence continues at coordinate 318,737 of SJYV01034996.1, read as the reverse complement.
GTCAGAGAAAAGCTATATGACCTGGCATGAATCATATGATTATTAATTTAGTTGTGCTTGGGATCTGAAACATCTTTGCAATAGCAGGAGGTTTATAACAGTGAATTAAAGCACAAACAGTTAAGATCATGTTTAGAATATATCAAGTAAGAAACAGAATGTCCTTCTGCAAGGCTGTAGAGAATGGAAAAATAAAAGGCTACATCCTAAAATCCATTCTGGGCTTAAAATCTTATGAGGTTTAGATGTTTGCTTTTGTTTTTTCTTTTCCCTTTTTGGGTTTGTTGATTTTTGTTATTATTATTGTTGGTGTAATTATCATCATCATTTAATCAAATAGATTTAGAATTCTCAGACCTTAACCTGGAATAACCTGCCATTTTCCTTAACCAGTCATTTATGAGAGCTTATACTTGTTCTGGTCACCGAGAGCCAAACATTCTGGAGTGGGAAGTCAAATGGCAATTCAAGTGGGCACTGCTGTTAATAAAACTAGTGGATGCAATGGAATTCCAGTAGAGCTTTTCAAAACCCTAAAGGATGATGCCATCAAGGTGTTGCATTCAATATGTGAGCAAATCTGTAAGACCCAACAGTGGCCACAGACTGGAAAAGGTCAATCCTCATTTCAATTCCCAAGAAGGGTAGTACTAAAGAATGTTATAACCATTGGACAATTGCACTTATTTCCCATTCTAGGAAGGTCATGCTTAAAATCTTGCATGTTAGGCTTCGGCCTTATGCAAACCAAGAACTTCCAGATGTCCAAACTGGGTTTAGAAAAGCAAGAGGAACCAGAGATCAAGTTGCTAATATTCAAGGCATCATAGAGAAAGCAAGGGAATTCCAGAAAAACATCTACCTCTGTTTCGTCAACTATGCTAAAGCCTTTGTGTGGATCATAACAAACTGGAAAACTCTTAAAGAGATGGGAATACCAGACCATCTCACCTGTCTCCTGAGAAACCTGTATTTTGGTCAAGAAGAAATAGTTAAGAACCCTGTTTGGAACAACTGATTGGTTCGAGATTGAGAATGGCATAGAAAAGGGCTGTCTGCTGTCACCCTGTTTACTTAACCTATACACTAAGCACATTATGAGAAATCCTAGGTCGGATGAGTTACAAGCTGGAATAAGACACACAGGAGAAACATCAACAACCTCAGATATATGGATGATATCACTTTAAGGGCAGAAAGCAAAAAGGAAAACTAAAGAACCTCTTGAGGGTGAAGGAGTGAAGTGAAAGAACTGGCTTAAAACTAAATATTAAAAGAAGCTAAGATCATGGCATCTGGCCCCATTACTGCATGGCAGATAGAAGGGTAAAAGGTAGAAGTAGTGACAGATATCCTCTTCTTGGGCTCTCAAGTCACTGCAGATGGTGACTGCAGCCATGAAATCAGAAGACAATTGCTTCCTGGCAGGAAATCTATGACAAGCTTAGAAAGTGTGTTGGAAAGCAGAGACATTACTCTGCAGATAAAGTTCGGTATAGTCAAGGCTATGTCTTCCCAGTGATCACGTAGATTGTGAGAGCTGGACTGTACAGAAGGCAGAACGCCAAAGAATCAATGACTTGGAGCTCGTGTACACCTGTGGTGGATTCATGTCGATGTATGGCAAAGCCAATAGAGTATTGTAAAGTAAAAAAAAAAAAACACAGTAGATCTAATTACAAGCTAACACATTGAATTCCCAGAGAAGGCACTGGCACCCAACTCCAGTACTCTTGCCTGGAAAATCTCATGGACAGAGGAGCCTGGTGGGCTGCAGTCCATGGGGTCGCAAAGAGTCAGACNAAAAATAAAAAAAAAAAAAAAAAAAAAAAAAAAAAAAGTGTGGTGCTGGAGAAGACTCCTGAAAGTTCCCTGGAGAGCAATGAGATCAAACCAGTCAAACTTAAGGGAAATCAACCCTGAATATTCATTGTGAGGACTGGTACTGAAGCTGAAGCTCCAGTATTTTGGTCATCTAATGAGAACAGCTGACTCATTGGAAAAGTCCCTGCTGAGAGCAGAAGGAGAAGAGGGACATCAAAGGATGAGATGGCTAGATGGTATCTCTGATGCAATGGACATGAACTTGGGCAAAACTTTGGGAGATGGTGAGGGACAGGGAGGTCTGGCATGCTGCAGTCCACGAGGTTGCAAAGAGTCGGACACAACTGAGCAACTGAACAACAAATACTTATTCTGATCATCACAGCACCTTTCTACCTCCTCCTGCACACTATCATTGCATGAGTAAGTAAGGAAAGATCACACATTTCCTTGTCAATCTTACTTCTTTTAAAAATGAAATAGGACTATTAAAATGTATTTCAAACAGATACTTAGATTAGTCTGTACTACCTAATGTAAGATAGATAAATGAATATTCTGCTCAGCAACAAACTAGCATGGAAAAGAGTCATGGAACAACATTTAGAATGGGAGATTTTGTCAAAATCTGTGTAATCTGAAGTGTGGAGACTTACATAGGGAAATTTCACAAATTCACTGGTTTCCTCTGGATAGAACTTAGACCCAAGCATCAGTTGGCCAAAAAGTGTAATTTAACCCTGCCGGGGGCCAGCATGAGAAGCTCTGCTCATGACAAAGGTCATGAGGAAGGAAACTTGGCATACACAAAGGCGTGATCAAGCCTCAGGAAACCTCCTGTTCCCAAGCATCTACCCCTAAAACCAGAGTACTTTACAGGGAGCTTTCCCCCCCATTTCTCTCGGAGGAGTAAACTTGCAGCTCCAAGGTAATAAAAATTGCTGGGCGTGACAAGTGTTTCAATTTACAAACTCTGAAGGTTCTCTGGCCTGCCTGATCAGGTTCGTGATTGTTTACAACCCCCCAACTGTGAGAGGCACGGGATGCTTTAAAACTTTCTAAATACAGACTCTTNGCGCTGGCGTGGGCCCGACGGGGACGTGCGAGGTCTCCGGAAGGTTCGGCGCCGCCTCGGCTTCTCGTTTGGGCTCCCGGGCTTGAAGTGGGGGCGGGTCCTCTCGGCTTGCAGCCGGGGGCCGACTCCGCGTTCCCAGCTCCCTCCGGACTCTCGGGATCGCGGGAGATGAGACAGCGCCCGGGCTGAGGGGCGCTAGGCGCGCCGGAAGCCCGCGCCTGGGCGCGGAAACCCTCAGAGGCGAGCTCAGGGCTGTCCGTGAGCAGGCGGGAGTTCGAGGCCGCCTGCCGCCTTCGCACGGAGAATTTCATTAGGCGCCGATGCGATGTTCCGATATCCGCGGGACTCAGGTGCCCAAGGCCCNGCGCGGAAACCCTCAGAGGCGAGCTCAGGGCTGTCCGTGAGCAGGCGGGAGTTCGAGGCCGCCTGCCGCCTTCGCACGGAGAATTTCATTAGGCGCCGATGCGATGTTCCGATATCCGCGGGACTCAGGTGCCCAAGGCCCGCGCCCAGAAGATCACAGGAGGGCCGCTTGGTGGCATTGAACCCAGGGGCTGGTACTAGATGGCCTCTCGTGAGAGTATATAACCTGCTGTGCCCAAGTTATGTCTTCGTGCCTGGGTGACGATGATGTAGCCGTTGAGTATTACGGAGCACACACGGCTGTCTTCAGCCATGTATCTCAGGAAAATATTAATAGACGAGATCACCCAGCCTTAAAGAGGATTCTCCGGATCACTGGGAGTTTTCCGAGGAAACCTACCATACACTAAGTCATAGAATAATTCCAAAATGTGCAAAAATATTGCTTTTTGTGAGGAGTTTTGTTTTCTGATAACAAGACTGGAGTTGTAGAGGTGTTTTGTTTTCTGTTGGAGCGCATAGTTTGCAAATTCAAGGACTATGGACAGGAAGACATGGCATGCTTTAGAATGAGGGGAACAACAGAGAACCAAAAGCCCTAGGAAAGGAGATAAACTGCTTATTTCAGTCCATAAAATGAAAATGTGGTCAGAGCAAATNTTTAAGGGAAACATTGGTGAAGGGTTTTCATTTGTTGGACTGATGTTTGCTGCTAAATCTCCATATTCCCTGCCCTTATAATGAATATAACTAGCATATAGGAGAAATAAGTATTAACCTTTAAGATTAATCATGTTAAACCTTAGGTTAAGTAAATTCCTTTCTTGATTATAACTCACTACACCCTCACCCTATAGGAGTGCAACTTTATTTGGAGGGTGGCACCTGATTTAAGAAAAAATCACCCCTGGAAAAATAAGTTTTCTGGTAAGTTTTCTGGTTAACTGACCAGTATCAGAAAGGGCCATAAAATGTCAGCAGACCTCATGGCCAGAAGATGATGTAAAAAACCATAAGACCTTTCTATAATTTTATATGAAGCACCTGATTGTGACAAGGGTCAGGTCTGCTGAACCCCGCGTGACTCTGTATTCATCCCTATGTATAACAAAAGGTATATAAACAAACCTGAAAAATAAAGAAATCAGATCAGTTTCCGGAAAGACTGATTCCTTCATGTCGTTCTTTCTTGCTCCCCATTTTTCTGCCTGAATTCCCATCTGGACCATGGGTGCCCTCCAAGTATACTTACCTGCCCCAGTTTTCAAGCCCATGCCAGAAGGAGCCTAAGGAGGGGCACCTTCCAATATTCAAGTAGCACTGGTGGCCCAACGTAGATGGTGCAAATTCCTTGTCTTGCAATTTTATTGGTATCCCATGTAAGCCAAGTTATTTAGCCCTTTTTCTCTGCTGCTATTTTCTGGCCAAATTCCCATCTGGTTCATGGGGACCCACCAAGCCTGCTAATTTTGCCTGGGCTTCTAAGATCGGACCGGCGGGGCCTCAGTGCCTCCTCTCCTTCAGAATGGGAAGACGCCTGCGGCCTACGTAGGTGGTGATTGGTATTCCATGTAAACCAAGTTATTCAGCCTCTTTTTCTCTGCTAATTTTCTAATTCCTCTCTATCTGTAATTAATTAAGTTTTTTCCGAGGACGCCAACTCCGTCCCTACCTTCGAATCACCCTGGATCCACCGGGGCTGGACCCTGGCATAACCCCAGAGACAGAAACCTACATTTTAAAAAAGAAATCTACATGTATGCATGAGCAACAGTTTGCAATGGTTCTTAAGCAATAAGAAGAGAGTATGGAGCAGGGAGCCAGATAAGTATCTTGAGCACCTCAAAGAATGGTGCAAGTTGGTTAGAAAGATACTGAGTCATGTAGTCATGAGTAGATTGGGCAAGCGACACTGTGTGGTTTTTGCTTTACATTGCCAGATCTTTTATGGTCGGTTTATATTTTTTTCAGAAAATATGTAAATACATGCAGAAAAGGATTATGTATTCAAAAGCAGANATACTGAGTCATGTAGTCATGAGTAGATTGGGCAAGCGACACTGTGTGGTTTTTGCTTTACATTGCCAGATCTTTTATGGTCGGTTTATATTTTTTTCAGAAAATATGTAAATACATGCAGAAAAGGATTATGTATTCATCTCCCTCTAAATTTTTAACTCTGTGTACCACTTCTTTAATACTCAAATACCATTCCTAAAAACAGAAAATATATTTAAATATAGGAGGAATTTTAGAATGCTTTCTCTTTTTTTCTCCAAGCCTATAGTATGTACACAGTGTGTGAATTAAAAGTCTTCAAATATCTACTGTTTATCACACCTATGCTTTAAGAGATAATAAGTGTCCATACAAATGCCCCAAAGAAGGCTGATTGTGCATCCAGAAAAGGCATTTATATTTATGCTAATGTTCTTAGTCTAATGTTCTGAGTCTATTGCAATTATATATAATTACAATTATATATAATTATATATAATGAAATGTACCTTTAGATTTTTCTCTGTACACAGAACACCCCTCTGGACCCAGGTATTGTCATGGATGTGAGCCTTCACTAGTCTCACTCAGGGCTAAGTGAGCCCTTGGAATAAGGATTATAATTGAGTGATTTTATTCCTTTTTCTGCCACCCAACAATTTGGTTTCCCTACCTAATTCTTCTTTTACTTCTCCCCTTTAATCTTTGTATTAATGCCACTCAATCTTTAAAATCCAGTTTAAAGTATGACTTCCAATGTAATTATCTTTAACTTTTTTCTGGCACAGCAAACTCATTATATATTCTTAAGTAGCTGAATAAAACATCTTATTTGAGGTTATTATTTAGACCAATGAGCATAAAGCCATTGCACTGAAAAGGAACACTCCACTGTTAACAAAATTTATCTATTTATTAATCTACTTACTGACTTCTTACTTTAGACTATGCTAGATTCTGAAGATATCAATTAATGACAAAGTTAGTCTCTCAAACAACTTGGATTGAGCAGTGGGACAGAAAAAACTATTATAAAATAATCTTTATTTGTTTCAGAGTACTCTTTGCATAAACATTTGTTTTTAAATTTGGTAATTGTTACAAAACACAAATCATATTGTAGTGATGTGGAGGAACCTAGGGTCTGTCATACAAAATGAAGTAAGTCAGAAAGTGAAAAACAAGTACTGTATATTAATACATATATATGGAATTTAGAAAAATGGTACTGACAAACCTATTCACAGGGCAAGAACTGAGATGAAGGCATAAAGAACAGACTTGCAGACATGACACGTTTGCGGGGAAGAGAGAGGATGAATTGGGAGAGTAACATTGACAGATATACACTACCATGTGTAAAATAGCTAGCTAGTTGGAAGCTGCTGTATAGCACGGGGAGCTCAGCTGGGTGTTCTGTGATTATCTGGCGGAGTGGGATAGGGAGTGGGGAGGGAGGCTCAAGAGGAAGAGATACATATATACATGTGGCTGATTCACTTTGTTGTACAGTAGAAACTAACACAACATTGTAAAGCAAAGATATCCCAATTTTTAAAAATGATCTCCAGAATTTATGTCAGTCACACTTCAATAAAATGAATAAAAAATAAGAATCATTGTATACAATGAAACTTAAAAATATAATTTATCTTGGCCCTAAGGGTAGTCTGGGACAAACAGACTCTTATTTCTGCTTTTCCTGGAGGCTTCAACTATTTGTCCCACAAGCAGACAATGAGCAAGATCTGTCATTTTGGAATGCATTGAACCTGCAGCTCCCATGAGTTACTGTGTTGAGACTGGGGAAATCTGCTCTGTGTTCTGTGAGAGAATTACAACATATTGCCGCCTGAAGCAATGTTAACTTTTAATGTCTTTGTTGTAGTATCTTAAACTTCTTTTCCTTCCATCATACGGAATAATTATTGTTCTCTGCCCTTTCCCACATTACTTTGTATTGCACTCTCTAATCTTTTTTACATATTATCAGCCATCTCAAGAGAATGCTGCTTAAACTTATACCCCTTTCAGAATTTTCAGTTAGGAAAAGTACTTGTGTTACGGTGATGAATACAATCTTTTTGATGTAAGATCATTTGAACATTTCTGTCTGTAAGAAAACTCCTTTGTTTTAAAGTGAAAAGTGGTCTGGACTTGAAAGTCCAAAAGATTTGGACTATTTGGGCCCTGCCATTAAATAAATGAATGTCATTTTATAAAAGTCATATCATTGCCCTGGGCTTCAATTTCCTCACCTACCTCTGGATTAATTGTTGTGCTCAGTTTTTTAATATTTTTAATTGGAGAATAATTGCTTTACAATGTTGTATTGGTTTCTGCCACACAACAACATGTATCAGCCATAAATATATGTATGTTCCTTCCCTCTTGAATGTCCCTCCTACCCCCATTGCCCTATCCCACACCTCTAGTTTGTCCAAGAGAGAACCTGGTTGAACTCCCTGTCTTATACAGCAGTTTCCCACTAGCATCTATTTTGCATATGTAATGTATATGTTTCAGTGCTAGTTTTTTAATGCTACAGTTTATCATAATGAATACACTCTAAACATTCTGTCTTAAAAAAGAACTTGCATGTATTTTAAGATGGCCAAGTTGAATTTACTGACAAGGCCTCTCACAATGTATGTTACTTGGTCTGGATTCCTGATTTCTTTTTGTTCTTTCTTATTTATGAATAACTGAATTACACATGTGACAACCTTAACTGCAATTAAAAGATTAGTGAAAAAGTGAGTGAAAGTGTTAATTGCTCAGTCGTGTCCAACTCTTTATGACCCCATGGACTGTAACCCACCTGGCTCTTCTGTCCATGGAATTTTCCAGGCAAGAATATTGAGGTGGATATACATTTCCTCCTCTAGGGGATCTTCCCAACCTAAGGATCAAACCCAGTTTCATCTGAGCCACTAGGGAAGCATCCACATAAATAAGATACAGTACTCAATTGTAAGCACAAAACATTTTCTTACATGGCAGAGATGCTTGTGAAAAGACCTCAGTATTCTTAAATGTTTTTTCATCTCCATGGTGTTATACATATTTTCTAGGTTATTTCTAGCAATAACCTCATGAATAACAAGTTATCACCATTTTACAAATGAGAAAGCTGAGGTTCAGGGTGAAATTAATAGTTAGGAAGCAAAGATCCTGTTCAACTTAATGTAAGTGTACCACACCAGAAAATTTCCCAGGAGATCAGGCAAATAATATTGCTTTTAATGTGTAACTTAGGTCATCCATAAAATTAATGTGATTCTTTCTGAGAGACAGTTCTGTCATTACACTTTTAGTGACACAAACATTGAAAAATATTACTCAATAGAGCTAGTCAAAATTAGTAGGCAAATGCCCTAATTTTACTTTTGCTTTATCAATGGTTCATTCCTTCCTTCATTTGTGTATTAATATGCTTTCAAATTAGTTTAATTCATCCCTTCAAATTTGGAAGGACAAAATCTATTTACTTTTACAGACATATTGCAGTAAAGGAATCTTTATATCCTTCCCTGATTAACAAAAGATAAGTTCTTAGGGTCAGAAAGCAAATAAATAAACTATATGGTTTGCTACTTTCAGATGGACATATATGGCAGCATATTTCCTTTCAATGCTGACAGATGTAACCACCCAGAACTCCTTCTTTCCTCTCTTCACCTTGCCCCAGTAAAAGCAAATCAAGACCTGTCTGTGCTTCAACATATCACCTCTTGTCACACGTCTAAGGTGAAGAATGATGCTCTTCATCCTCTATAACCATACATTTGTTAGGAGAGAAGAGCTTTCAGTAGCTATGTTTTTTACTCCTTATTTTTCATACTAGCCAAAGCTTTACTTTGAATCTTTTTTTTTTTTTCAGATATATATCTTTCTAAAGCAATTTTATGACATCCATCATTGGTTAGTATCACTTTTAAATTATGAAAGTATGATGAGGACAGAATTTATGCCTATAATTAAAATTAATATCTGTCATCTCCTTCTTGTTTAACCTAAAGAAAATGCAAGGTATTAAGGAACCAACTTGTTTTGAATACTTGCATGCATGCTAAGTCACTTCAATTATGTCTGACTCTGCAACCCCATGGACTGCAGCCCATAAGGCTCCTCTGTCCATGGGATTCTCCAGGCAAGAACTGGAGTGGGTTGCCATGCCCTTCTCCAGGGGATCTTCCTGACCCAGGGATTGAACCTGTGTCTCCTGTAGCTCCTGNTGTCTGACTCTGCAACCCCATGGACTGCAGCCCATAAGGCTCCTCTGTCCATGGGATTCTCCAGGCAAGAACTGGAGTGGGTTGCCATGCCCTTCTCCAGGGGATCTTCCTGACCCAGGGATTGAACCTGTGTCTCCTGTAGCTCCTGCATTGCAGGCAGATTTCTGAATAATTAGAAGAAATTAAAAGTTTGTGAGAAGTAGTGAAGAGAAAAAATTAAATAAGTTATTTGATTTCCATACTTTTTTTCATAAAACACTTAGTCACTAGTTATTTCCATGTATGTTGTATATGTGTTGTATATTATTGTTCAAAATTAGTTCAGATTAATTAACTAGACAGCATTAAAGAATCAGCCCAAACAATATCTTAATTTTCAAAATATGAGTCATCTGAAGAGTTAAAGGCAAAAGTAACAGGATGCTTGCTACTATGCCTGACTGAATATGGGTCTTTAGTTGTAATTTGCACAATTATTCTGAATTATTTTTTGAGTCATTTTTGTTTTTAAATACTAATTAATAGTGAATCCATATTCTCAAGAAAGCCAAATGCAGGAATTTCATAACCACCAATTATAGTAGCTTCCCTGGTGGCTTAGACAGTGAAGAATCTGCCTGCAATGTGGTAGACCTGGGTTCGATCCCTGGGTCGAGAAGTTACCCCGGAGAAAGAAATGGCAAACTACTCCAATACTCTCGCCTGGAGGATTCTGTGGACAGAGGAGCCTGGTGAGCTATAGTCCTTGAGATCTCAGAGTTAGACACTAATGAGCCCCTAACACTTTCATTTTCTAGTGTCATCAAAGCAATGGCATCTGCTACCCCTGGAAACAAGGAAGATAAACTGAGTTTAAGTATGTTCAGGTCTTTGCTATTCATGACATATATTTACAACATAGTGAAAGTGAAGTCGCTCAGTCATGTCCGACTCTTTGTGACCCCATGGACTGAGGCCTACCATGCTCCTCCCTCCATGGGATTCTCCAGGCAAGAGTACTAGAGTGGATTGCCATTTCCTTCTCCAAGGGATCTTCCCGATCCAGGGATCGAACCTGGGTCTCCCGCATTCCAGGCAGACACTTTAACCTCTGAGCCACCAGGGAAGCCCAAATTACAACATAGGAATTCTCTAAAGTCAAGTGGATAAATGACTAGAGAAGGCATCTCAAATGTAACAGATATATGTATTCATCTGAAGACTTTAATATACACTTACTGGATACCCAACATGTCTAAGGAATATAATAGGTATAATGAAAAATGAGTGTATAAATAGCCTGTTTTCTTTCCTCAAGCATCTTTCAATCTTGTAAAGTAGAAAAGGATGTTAAAAATTAATTTTGTAACAAGGTAGAAGATCCTACGGGGCTTCTTAATCAGTTCTTAGCTGTAAAACAATAAACATATTGTTGGCTGCCCAGTATTAATTTATGACAAACCCAAAGCATTTTTCAAGCTACATTATTCTTTATTAAATTTAATAACCTAACATCTACTAGTGTATCACCCCTACCTTTCTTGTGCTATTATTTGTTGATATAGATCATTGACCTCAGCTGCAGTAATTCTTTCTGGTTTTGATTAAATTTTTGGAGGAGGACCAAAAGGAGTCTTTGTTTGAAATACACAGTGAATTAGAAGTGGGAATAGAAAACACATTTTGGATTCTTTCTGATTTTACATCTTTTCCCCCTAAGGTCATTGCTGTATAGCGTAGATTTCAGTCGTCCCAACAGAGTAATAATTGTTAAGGAAGTTCTATCCCTGCGGGATGAGAACCATTTCACTAATGTTAAGAGATTTCTGTGCATACACCTTCTGTGGGTTGCATTCATGTTGATGGCATGAATGTATTCCATTTCAGCTCATTGAGTTTTACTAATTTAGATAGTCCCAGGATCCAGATAGGTTCCGGTAGACTCTCTAAATCAACATTTCAGGAAAGTGACTTGTTCTCGTCAATATGTCCGTGTGCTTAGTCGCTCAGTCGTGTCCAACTCTTTGTGACCGCATGCACTGTACCCCGCCAGGCTCCTCTGTCCATGGGGATTCTGCAGGCAAGAATGCTAGAGTGGGTTGCCATGCCCTCCTCCAGGGGATCTTCCAAACCCAAGGATCAAACTCAAATTTCCCACATTGCAGACAGATTCTTTATCTTCTATCCAACAGGAAAGCCTAAGAATACTGGAGTGGGTAGACTATCCCTTCTGCAGGAGATATTCCTGACCCAGGAATCTAACCAGGGTTTCCTGTATTGAAGGTGGATTCTTTGCCAGCTGAGCTACCATGGAAGTCCTGGTAGTATAGCCAATGTCATGTCAGTATAGCCAATGACAAGCCTGAAACTAGAAATCAGTTTATATACAAGTGAACAGGTGTTAGGTTTGGAGTCAGTGCAGAGTGCAAATCCTGCGTTTGAAACTCACAAACCCTCTGACTTTGGGCAGGTCTTTGAGCCATAGATCCTCATCTACAAAACTAGGGATTCTCCGAGAGTTGTGGAAATGTAGTGGAGTAATGGCTGTAAAGTGTCTGTGTCTGAGGCAGGCTAGACATTCATAAAATGTTCACCCCTATTCTTTTCTAGTTCTAGATTGGTACTCTTCATGGTGTGCCACTAGTCTCAGATGGATGTGGATTCAGGGTCATCTTTTACAGCTCATCCTCCCTGAACATAGAGCATACGCATCAGTATATGCATCCCTAACAACTTTGTTAAGGAATGATAAAAATGTTTCTTCTTTGCTTTTTATTCTTAAACCATATCCTCCTTGTCTACCCTTAGTATAGGTGTAGTGTAGAGGACTGACATGGCTTAAAATAAAACTCTGTGACTTTGTCTTGCCAGGGGTAAGATAGAACAAATTTCTTTGTTACAGAAATATTAAACTACAGAAAAATCACAACATAATTGTGGATATGGCATAATGAGGAAGGATAATTAATAAGTTCTGGGAATTTTTGAATCTGTGTTGCTTACCTCTTTCAAAATCAATGAATATCTCTACCATCCAGTTATGACATACTCAGAATTTAGTTCTTTTTAGTTTTGAACTCAATATAATGTAGATAAATCACTCATAATCACCTCTAATATATTTCAATGTGCTTGTCTCTCATATTCTCAATCTCATATTTTTACATGTTTTCTGCCTTTTAGGGTCATTTTGAAAAGATTCTTCTGGTGTTACAACGACAATCATATTGCAGCATATAAATGTATCAAATCAACATTTTGTGCACCTTCAATTTACACGATATTATATATCAAATATATTTCAATTAAACAGAGTTTCTTCTTAAAGTCCATGTCTATGTATGTATAATTTTGTATAGTATTAATCTGAGTTGAGAACAAAGGGAATATTATTTAACATGTTAAATATTCTAATCTTCTCTTGCTACAATATTTTTTATATTTTAAGTTAAGAATTTCAGAACATCTCTTTATACATTTTTCCTTCATGTATCTAAATATAAAGAGTTCAGAGTTTGAGAGGTATGACAACCAAAATATTTACATAATAAAATAGCTATCAAGTTCAAAATGAGCCACCTAACTTTTAAATTAAATATACATAGTTTCAATAAGTTAACAGTATTAAAAATATATTAGTACTACTTACAAATATATTTAAATATATGTGTATAATATATTAAATTCCTCGGTGTTGTTGTTATAGTACCTAAATTGTGTTTTATTCTTTGTGACACCATGGACTGTAGACCACAAGGCTCCTCTGTCCATGGGATTTCCCAGGTAAGAATACTGAAGTGGGTTGCCATTTCTTTCTCCAGGGTATCTTTCCAACCCAGGGATCGAACGCACATCCCCTCCTTGGCAGGTAGATTCTTTTCTGCTGAGCCACCTAAGAAGCCCTAAATTCTTCAGTATAATCTACAAAATTTCTTTCAATATTTAATGTGAAATATAGCTCACATTTATTATGTGCTTATCATGCACCAGTCATTCTTTTAAGTCTATTTTTTGTACGAGTTCATTTAATATTCATAGTGGCCTACTAACATCTCCATTTGCCAAATGAGAAAACTGAGGTGCAAAGAGGTTTAACAAAATGTAGACATGTCTGTCATATATTTAGTATTAATAAATAGTGTTGAGATTCAAATTTGACTATCTGATTCCAGAGTCTAGGCTTTTAGATACTACCCTATAGTAAGTTAATTATCACAGTGAAATTATTTTATTTAACTATTTTAATCAACCAATAATATAATTCTCTAGTGGACTCTAGTACACTTATAAACAGAGTGAAATTTTACCTCTTCTAAATAAACACTTATTAGATCAATATAGCCAAGTTTATAAATGTTGGTTTTTTAAAGATTTAATTTGTAGATCAGCTGTTCAAATATGGAAACAATATTATAAATGGTGGTTAGATATCAATGATAGTTACAAAGTCCTGTCTAATCCAATATTAACTAAGTAATCATTAAGGAATTAATATTCCTATATCCTGGCAACAGTGAGGCAAGTAGGCAGAGAACACACATTTCTTCCCTCTTCTAAGGGGAATAGGGCTGACTCAGGCACAAATTTAAAACAGTTGAAGTCTGACTTTTGTGCTTCCCAAATATCCCCAGTGTCCTAGACCATGGTATTTCATTTTCACGGCAATCAAAAATTTAATTTCCTTAAGTCAATTGATCTTTCCTATGTGTTAGGTACGGAACATGGAATTTAAATGAATAATAATATATAAATGATATTTATCCCATGATGGACCCGAGATATTTGTATTATAAAAAGTTAATCCTTTCCAAGATCAGTAGTAAATTAATTGAATTTGGTCTCTAAATGAGGAGAGACAAATCCAGATGACCCCAGAGGCAGATTTTCTTGCTGCTTTGGGTAGTTTCATAAGAACCTGGTTCAACAGACTCAATGAGATGAATGGAAGGGCAGGGTGACATGGAGCTTCCTGAAGGCATCACCCTCCAAAGCCACCTTGCTGACAGGAAATTCTAGATGTACACAGTTGTCTAGACATTGTCCCTTGGTCTCTGCTATATAAAACATTGATGGGGTGAGCAGCATCCTCATGGGGCATTTTCTCTGTTGTGACTGGTCTAGCTATATGTAACCTATGCATCTTCTCTGTGGAATAACAAGAGTTTGGGAAACCTGGGTAGTAACTAACTCTTTCCTTGATAACCTAATACACTGCAGCGTGCCTCTGCGTGTGTGTGTGTGTGTGTGTGTGTGTGTGTGTGTGTGTGTGTGTGCATGCTCCTGCATTCATCTGTGCATCCTCTGCACTACAACAGGACAAAGGCTTGTGCTGTGGGGAAGGGCATTTTGAACTGTCCTCCAGCTACCTCTTGAGTCAACTCCCCTGTACATTTCAAGGTTTTTTTGTGCTTATTGGAAATATGGATACATGATATATCAAAGCCACAGTTTTTCTAATTGCACTAGTGTGAATACCAGCAACTCATGTCATCTGTTGCAAGGGAGTCAGTACAGGGGACAAGAGCACTTTGTCCACAAGAGATCATTTGTCAATCAGTTGTTTCTATGTCTAGTGTTTTGTTAATGAAGGGAATGCTTTAGTATTACTGTTTTTCCCAGATGAAGTAGATGCTTTGGGATCTTCTTAGTGTCACTTGTCTTTGCCAAGTAGGAGGATATTATGCAGGTAGTTTTATCAAAGTAATTAGGTTGTTAGCTATGCTCTGTGTGTAGCAGTTAATGTGATACATTAGTTAAATTGTAGCCCCAAAGGCTTGTGGGATCAGAATTGCAAACATAATCTGAGTTCCCAAGTCCTATGAATCTACCCCTTTAGGATATACTATTTCATCTATAGTGAGAGGGAACACTGTAATAACTAACAGATTATCATCATAAGAGTCTTAGCTGATTCTCCTGGAGAAAACACTTGTGTGAAGACATTCAGTGTTTAGAGAGCACATTTGGATGTGATGGAATTTTTCCATAACCCCCAGACATGCCAATCAAAGATAACACAATGCAACTACCTCTGAGTGACACTTGAAGCTGCATTCATAAGCAACCTGCCTCATTCAAAGTCAATGAAGAGACAGGACTCACAAGCCCATGCTGAAAAGTTATTGAAATGTGACTGACATCTCAAAGAAATGGTGTCAAAATGCTTACAGGACCCAGTGCTGAAACACAGTGGGGTTAGTCAAAGCTGTGGCAGTTGGGTACCACAAAGGTATTCCCTAAGTTGAATTATTTATTTTATTTAACTCATATCACCCAGTGGGTCTATTGCCACCCTTCTACTTTCCTCCTCTAGAATTCAGGTCCCAGTTTGTATTACTGGTTGAAGCCTTTACTTTGATTACCCTTTAAAAAGGAGGAAGTGTTAGTGAGACTTCTGTGTATTAACACTGGTATTATATTACATCTCTTTCTTTTGCCTCACTTCCCTAAGGAAATATTATGTTCCAATACAGAATACATCTTAGGAGAGGAGGATGGAGCAGCTATTGACAACCCTGCTAAAAGCTTTCACTAGTACATGAGTTAGATGACTTACTGAAGCCCTTTGTTGTTGTTGTTTATTTTTGTTGTTTAGTCACCAATTCATGTCCAACTTTTTGCAACCCAGTGGATTGTAGCCTGCTGGGCTCTTCTGTCCTTGGGATTTCCCAGGCAAGACTATTGGAGTAGGTTGTCACTTCCTTCTCCAGGGGATCTTGCAGATTGAAGGGTCAGACTCACATCTCCTTCACTGGCAGGCATTTACCACTGAGCCATGAGGGAAGCCCAGTGAAGACTTGCCTACTCTCAGAAAGACTCAGGAAGGGGATGGTAGAGATAAGTTTGATCTTAGTCTATTAACTCATTGTGTCTCTTCTAATAGTGGACATATTTTACTGCTGAGTGATAACTACTAGACTATTTTGTTTTGTTTTCCTTTTTTTACTCAATGCCACCTCAGGACACAAGTCAATCCTCTGAGAAAAACCATATAATAACTATGAATAATAGTTATTAGTAGTTCTGTTTTATATACATATATTTTATGAGGAATGTTTTCATAAGTCCTCTCCAATATCATTGTAAAATACAGAAGGTATATCATCATCATCTGACAGTAAAAGTAGCTAATAACTATGCCTAACAATAGTAAGGAAGGAGAGAAAAACTTCTCTGAGATTAACAAAATCTGGAAAAGCTATAATTATGTTCATGGTAATTATGCTCATGGTTGACAACGTGCAAGCAGTTATGAGCTATGTTTATACATGTTAGAAGATAATAATGCATGATGGAAATTGTATGCATGAAAAATACACATGTACATTTCAATCCAATTTGCTGGTCTTATTTTAATTCTGAATTTTGGTTCGATATATATATTGGCTTTTTTTCCTTTGTGAATCTATTAATAATAAATCATTAGTTAAAATAATATAGTCACAAATTTCTATATGATTGACTGCTAAGTCAAACATCTGGTCCTCCCTAGAATCAATCTATCTATCTGTCTATCCATCTATCTATCTTTTTTTATATCTACATATTCTCTATCTTACAGAGGATACATATGTACAGATTATATATGCATTTCTTATAGCTAAGAATTTTGCTTTTCTATCCTGCCAGACAAGTCTACAAAAGAACACTACAAAATAAGTGCTAGGTCTGATAGTATCAAATAAATGATCTATTCTGGAATCAGTCCACAATTTATATTAAAGTCTCTCACAATAATACAAGGAAAAAAAGAGAAAAATGACAAGAAAATGACTGCATTCCTTGTTATTAATAATTTTAAAAATATTAAAAAGGGATGAGAGTTCGACTTGGGAAAGATCACCTTGGAAAGAAAGTATATCAAATATGACTAGCAATGGACTTTTCTTTCATGAAGAATAATGGTTTAATGTTTAATTAATCTTATCCATTCCTGCATTTATGGGAAGGCAGAGAAGAGTCTGCTTTATAATGTAGAAAATTAAATATTAAAAACTTGGTGCCTACCAGACTTACATTTTCTTATTATGAATGAGCATTTTCACTTTCTGCACACACAAAGAAAGAAACAGGAGATAGATATAGTTACTTAGCTCTACAGGAAAGGATTATTTCAATGTATCTCTGATATCATCTTGCTGATAAAAACAAAACATGTCAAAGATGAATAAACGTATAAAACCAAAACAGAAAAATGCAAAAATATAAGATGACTATCATATATTATATAATCCTTAATTCTAAATGTAGCAAACAAAGCAATCCTTCATCTTTTTTTTTCATGTGTGAATTATCTAAAATGCATAGATCTAACACTGCAAAAGGGTATACTGTTTACAGGATATTACAATAGTTTTCATATTTTATTAAGCTTTTTCCAGTGATAATACTGAAGTAAGGTACTAATTTAAAATAATAAAACACTGCCAGATTAAAACACAGAAATAACAATTGAGAACAATGAAAAAAGATCAGATATTTAAATGTTTAATTCAAATTGTGTCTATTTCTGTTACTTATAGTTTGGGCAAGATGATATATTTTGCAATTTAATATGAAATTTTAACCTATATTTTAAACTTCATTTGGACCTTTGTTCTCCAATGTGTTACTTATCACAAAAGAGGGATTGTAAAAAGGGTCAAGAAAGTGTCTATATCAGAGGAGTACCACCTATTTGGAGATGGATGTGAAATAAATTAATCTCCACTGATTGTCAGAGATTGTTTACCCCTCCATGTCTGGTACATCACTCCTGGAAAATGGAATTGATTTGAAAGGAAAAAAAAAAGGCACACTTTACAAATATTATTCCTAAACTTAATGTATCAATATATGCAATTTAACTTGGCAAATTATTCTTTCTGTGTGCATTTCTGAACTTGCGGATATCTTGAATTTTAACCCTACAATTTGTTGCCTCTAAGGTTAAGCTAGGATAGAAAAAAAATTACATTCATAAAATATCAGCAATTATATTCGCTCATGATTTTTTCACCATCACTATTAGAAATAATTTTACAGGGAAATTTAGTAGAAAAATTAAGGGAACTTCATACAAAGTGGTATATTGTCAGCCTGCTTATTTAACTTATATGCAGAGTACATCATGAGAAGCGCTGGATTGGAAGAATACAAGCTGGAATCAAGATTGCCAGGAGAAATATCAATCACTTCAGATATGCAGATGACACCACCCTTAGGCAGAAAGTGAAGAGGAACTAAAAAGTTTCTTGATGAAAGTGAAAGTGGAGAGTGAAAAAGTTGGTCTAAAGCTCAACATTCAGAAAACAAAGATGATGGCATCTGGTCCCATCACTCATGGGAAATAGATGGGGAAACAGTGGAAACAATGTCCGACTTTATTTTGGGGGGCTCCAAAATCACTGCAGATGGTGACTGCAGCCATGAGATTAAAAGACACTTATTCCTTGGAAGAAAAGTTATGACCAACCTAGATAGTATATTCAAAAGCAGAGACATTACTTTGCCGACTAAGGTCCGTCTAGTCAAGGCTATGGTTTTTCCTGTGGTCGTGTATGGATGTGAGAGTTGGACTGTGAAGAAGGCTGAGCACCGAAGAATTGATGCTTTTGTTGGAGAAGACTCTTTTTTTTTTTTTTTTACTTTATTTTACTTTACAATACTCTATTGGAGAAGACTCTTGAGAGTCCCTTGGAATGCAAGGAGATCCAACCAGTCCATTCTGAAGGAGATCAGCCCTGGGATTTCTTTGGAAGAAATGATGCTAAAGCTAAAACTCCAGTACTTTGGCCACCTCATGCGAAGAGTTGACTCATTGGAAAAGACTCTGATGCTGGGAGGGATTGGGGGCAGGAGGAGAAGGGGATGACTGAGGATGAGATGGCTGGATGGCATCACTGACTCGATGGACGTGAGTCTGAGTGAGCTCCAGGAGTTGGTGATGGACAGGGAAGCCTGGCGTGCTGCGATTCATGGGGTCACAGAGAGTCAGACACGACTGAGTGGCTGAACTGAACTGAAGATGCAAAAAAGGTGATCTGTTCATTATTATTTCAGAGGCTAGAGAAAAGAACAGCAGATACAACTAACAGAGTTGATTTTACCTTGACTGGTAACTGAAGCCCCATAGTGAAATAAGCTCATCCTTAGAAAAAACGAGTTTCAATTATCTGGATAAATTTGCATAGAGGTTGAATGACATTGCAAAGAATTCTGGGTCAGAATTCCTACACTGCTTGGAAAGTTGGACTACAAGACTACAAAATGTCCTTCAACTCTACAATTTTATAATTTCAAATTTAAATTCTATGTCATAACATTAGAGAAGAAAACATCCCCTTTTCATTAGTTTAGTGTTCTATAGAGCACTGGTCTATATCAAAGGGAAATGAAAGACTTGCCCAGGAGGAGAATTGGAATAAATCCAAGTTCCCTGGCATGCAGTTTGTGTTTTATTTATTGACTGTATTACCTCTTCTTGTGTTCATTTAGAAATGAGAGGTTATAAAAAGACGTTACAAAGAAAATATCAAGGTTAGACTAGTCATTTAATAAACTAATCAAAAGCTAGAAAGAGGGACTGTTTAATGAACTAATTTAGTTCAGGGATACATGAAGTCTCATGTATTCCTTTTAAAGGTCCACCTTGAGAGTAGTATGGAATAATTTCTACCTAAAGACACCTGTGAATGTTCATAGTCAGCTGGGTCTCTTGAAAGATGTATAGAAATGAAATTTATTAAGGTGTGAGAGGAAAACTCAAGTTTTTGAAACTTTACCCTGTTCAAAATTTATTTGCATCAATATACTTTGATGAATTTAAAGTATTTATACCCAATAATTATATTTTCATTATGAGCAACTGAACTTCTGTAGAAGTGACTATTTTTAATAAAATCTTCTAGGACAGCCTCCAGGTCTTTTCAGAATAACTATGAAAGCCAATGTTGACAAAAATACACAATTTAAAAAACAAAAGCTCTAATGGTGGTATAGTCTTCTTTTTTCCATTTTCAATATAGCAGAGATTAGGATTGAGGAGAATTTAAAATTCAAAATACTCCCTGAGGTTCTTAGATATAAGTCATTTCATTTAGATAAAAACACAAACTTGTAATAAGTAATATAATTCACTCTTTATCACAGAATTAGCTGTTTTAATAATCTAGAATAAGTCCTTCTTTTTGACACACTAATTCATGACAGCTCATATACATGCCCACCCCAGGGGGACCTCGAATCACTAACCCTGCGGCTCACATAGCATTAAAATGACCCTGGAGAATCAGAGCCACTGAAATTGTGGTTCCACAGCCAATCTCTGGCTGCATTTTCCTTTAACATATGCGTGCTTATTCATTTAAAGTTTTTTCTCTCTCTTTTTTATTTTTAACTCAAAAGGAATATAAGGCTGAATTTCAGGGTGGCTTGCTGCTGTAACACATTTGAAAAATTACCAAAAAAGCAACATATAGAAACTGAGCAACAGGCTTGAGAGCAAGCAAGACATCTATAAACACACTCTAGGAGATTCTAAAACAATGCAGAAGTGGCATCTGGCATGGGTGAGATGGCAATTTAAGCTCTTCAAGTCTTCATCCAAATTGATGTTTAAGACTCTTTCAAACAACTGATTACTTAAAGAGAAAAAGAAATCATGTTGTGTTGGTTGATTTTTCTGCCATTGAAACTGAACTGGAAAGAAATTGTAGTTATTAAGTAGCCAATGACACATGAGGAATGAGAACTGTCCAATCCCCTCTAATATGGATTGGTTTAAGAAAATCATTCCTGGGTAGGGAAGATTATTATTAAATATTATTGTTAATAGTAATGCATTTCATTGATTCTAAGCTACCCTCAATTGTACAATGTATTAATACTATGAATTCATGGCCCATTAAATATGCTATCAATATATTTTAAGATGCCATTGATTGTAATATGCAGCACAAATTCAGAAATATCAAAAGGGCTGTTGTGAATTGTTAGAATAAAATGATAGTGTTTTCTAATTCCTATTTCGTTTGCTGTTTTATGGCACTGACTTGAACCAATGGAAACACTTGAGGGTATCATAGTCAGAACAAACTGGAAATCTGACTTTGGATATCAGCTTGTGTGTACTCAATTTATATTTTCTACATCTCCCTTCATTTGCTTTCTACAGATCTCAGATTATAAGGAGCATTTCCTGTCTTTTTTTTTTCCTCTTTTCTTTCTCTTTCAGTCCATCTCTCTGATAAACATAAAACTTAAGGTTTTCTAAAATTATTAAGCAGAACATCTAACCAAACACCAGTACTTCACAGCCTAGGTACTTTCACAACAACACTGGTGGACAGTATTTGGGAAAGAGATACAATTAGTGGTTTGTAAACAGCAATATTCTGAAAGGAGGATGTACAATGAGACTAATCAAAGAGAATTTGCAAATATATGCAGTAAAGTTGTCAGGAGTCAATTTGAAAAAAACGCTTGTAGAAAAACCCAACTGGGAGAAATTATAGTACATTTTCAAATTGGAGCGAGGTGTTGGCATGTTTTCTCATGTTTTTCTCTCGTATAATACTGTCTTGGACAGTGGGAGAACCGGAGAGCTGGTAATGCTGATTGCTGTGAAGCTATGCTGTCCTTGTTTCCTGATACTAGAAAGCAAGAAAGGGCTTCCCTGACATATCTATGATGCTGCTTCCTTGACTGCTCTAACTTCCTCTCTACCATGCTGAAAATTCTTAAACTCTAAGCATAAGTGATAAGGTAGAGTGAATCAGTGCTTCAGTGCACCACCTGTTCCTCTTCAAGAGTCTTGTGTTCCAGATGGCATCATAGTCTAGGCCTGTGTCCTTTGAGTATGTTTCATCATCTAATGCTAAAGGTAAAGAATGCTGGAAATGGGTCTGAGTACCTGCTTTGAGAATTGAATATGTTATATTTAACTTTATTTGCTAGAAATTAAGGGTAAATAAACAACTTATATAAGTGCTCTATTTTATAGCACTGTTTAATCCCTTGATGTGGATGCTAAAATTGCACTTGGAATCAATTGTGGGGACCTCAATTAGACGTTTTACAAATTCAGTTTAGTTCAGTCACTCAGTCATGTCCAACTCTTTGCAACCCCATGAACCACAGCACGCCAGCCAGGCCTCTCTGTCCATCACCAACTCCCGGAGTTCACCCAAACCCATGTCCATCGAGTCAGTGATGCATCCAACCTCTCAACCTCTG
Source organism: Neotragus pygmaeus (assembly GCA_006410875.1). Lineage (NCBI taxonomy): Eukaryota > Metazoa > Chordata > Mammalia > Artiodactyla > Bovidae > Neotragus > Neotragus pygmaeus. The sequence continues at coordinate 296,045 of SJYV01034996.1, read as the reverse complement.
TTGTCCCCTTCTAATCCTGCCTTCAATCTTTCCCAGCCTCAGGGTCTTTTCCAATGAGTCAGCTCTTCACATCAGGTGGCCAAAGTATTGGAGTTTCAGCTTCAACATCAGTCCTTCCAATGAACACCAGTGATAATAATAGGGAAGAATACTAAAATATTTGTGGCTCCATTTTTCTGTGCTGAAATTTTATACAATGTGTTCATGAAAATTCTATAAAATGACTGATGGCAATTACTTCTATATATTTATCCTATATTATTATTGTATAGCAAGGTAAATAGCAAGGAGATCTCATTTATTCATTTTACTCAGCAAATATTTTATCATTGTCTAGGGCTTCTTAGTTGGCGTTAGCAGTAAGGAACCCACATACCAATGCAGGAGATATGAGAGATGCAGATTTGATCCCTGGGTCTGGCAGATCCCCTGAAGAAGGGAATGGCTACCCATTCCAGTATTCTTGCTTGGAGAATCCCATGGACAGAGGAGCTTGGAGGGCTGCAGTCCATAAGGTCACCAAGAGTTAGACATGACTGAAGGGACTTAGAATGCATGCATTAAGAGGACTGATACTTGCAAGCCAAATCATATTCTGATAATAGAAGCAGACTGGTTGGTAATCTATTTAAATCAAATCTTGTCTATTGAAATCTCAACCATAAATTCAATGAACACACCAGAATATCTATCACTATTTCCTCAATCTGCTTTCTCAAGTGCAATTTTGTTAGGTCAAAAGTTTGGGGTGATCCTCTTGCCTCCATCATAAGGATAAAAATATAACATGAATTATCTTTAGTGATAAAGAACAGTTACCAAAATAGAGATGATTCAACTCTTGCACAGTGAGCTATGTTGTAATGGAAATTGGCTTTCAGGTGCCTTGACATGTAATTTTATAATACATTTTAGAACGTTTAACCTATCCACGTTTTTTTCAGCTCTGTCTGCAATAGTGAGAGGTACTGCTATTGTCACAGATTTTGCTAAAGCTACTTATGTGCTATTAATATACAGGAATAAAATGGAATTCTTTCTTCTTTGGTGGTCTCTTCCAGATACTCAAAATCATCTTGGCCTAAAAATGTCATCGACCACAAGGATTATTTGATTTTCTTTGTCCATAATTGATTACTTGGCTTTTACTAAAAAGTACAATTTAAAAATGCCTTAAAAAGAGAGAAAATCTGACCAATTCCATGTCAAAAATTCCTAAAATTTTCTGAAACTGAAAGGAATGTCCATAAACAACCTAATTCTAGTCTTATTTTCAGTAATCATGCATAGATCATATAGTAAAGGAAAATGAAATTTTCTATGAGAGAAAGAGAAAGAAATCACAAATCCATTTTATTAATAATTAAATGAAAAATGCCTAAACTTCTTTTTATATAAAGTGGCCTTGAAGCCTACCTTTACCATTTGAGAGATTTTGAGCAAAATACTCTGACTTATTGAGTATCATCCTCTTAAAAATGATGGAAATACACATGCTCTTTTCATTTCAACATTGTGAAGATGACATGGTCTGATATATTCATGTTTAGCATATTGTGTGCACATCATGAGCACTCAAAATGGTGCCCATTATTTAAGCAAATTGTATAAACTGCGTGAAACGTTTAAAATATGGTTAGGATGATTTTCATGTGGCCATGCTTTATTTACAGTCCATGCCACTTGTTGACCTAAAGTACTGAACTTAATGGTAATCTCTTAAAATATCTTTGAAGTAACTAAATACTTTGACCAAATCATGCAAATTCTCCCAGGAAACAAAATGGAAACAATTATGATTTAAGTAAATTAATACAAACCAATATCAACAATATGAATATCGATTTGATGGAGGAAATGGATTTCCCATAGTGAGAATCCAAATCATTAACACCTGTATGAGGAAGGAAATGCCACTCTCTCACCACTCCACTCCCAGTTTTCAAGGGCAAATCTCGAGACAGTGCTCTCATATGTGCATCTTCTTCTGCCCTGACATCTGCATTGTCCCATTTTGCATAAGCCCTGATGGATTCTCTCAAATCACACAAGTAATAACATAACCATCTGAAACAATAACAGAAGACTTTCTTCTGACATCAGCTGTCACACTATGTGTGAATTAAATTTGCTCCATTAAAACAATTTGGTTTTGTTCTGACTGTTCAATGTTGCCATTCAAATCTGTGAGCAGTCTTACTGCCTCTTCACCACTATTAACAAGTCTTAATCGTTCAGAGATTCAGCACAGTTGGATATTGCAAACAGAGCAAATTCCCCATTTGATTCCAGCACAGAATTTACCAATGAAACTAGCAGAGTGTTCATATAAAATTCTCTAACTTCATCTCCTTTTCTCCCAATTCTTTGTGAAAAAAAAAAAGCAACTATATAGGAAATTATTTGTAAGCTGTTATTTCTTGAATTTGCAGTGGCTGTTAATATCCAGTATTATTAAGAATTTGAACAGATCCCAAACATGTGATTCTTACTTTAAAATCAAAACTGTCCTACCATCCTGAAAATCAGCAGATTTGCTTCTCAAAGTGTATGACTAGTACATCTGGTTACCCAATCCAGTGGGGAGGAAATCGCTATAATAGGTTCAGGATGTACATAGCATGACATCTGCTCTCCAGTACCCATCTGACTCTGAATATGAGCCCTTCAAATAAGTAATCAAGCTTTCATTAACTCTAAAATAGTTCCCACATTTGGTCACAGATAATAAACAGTTAACAGCTAAGTCAACTGACTCATTTTCATGTAGTGTTTGTTAGTTTTGTGACAAGGTTGAATATTTATCTTAAATACCACATTTGTCAGGCAATTCATCAGCTGATTTCCCTTCTGCTATTGGAAATGCTATTTTCCCTGTGGCCTTATTTTTTTTAAAACAATACTATTCTTTGAGTTTAAAAAAGAGTTAAATCATAAAAGAACATGCTTGCTAATGTCAATGTCTAGAGATTTATGACAAGAGCACTTTTAGTCAATTATTGTCTGAAAGACTAAATGTTCCTCCTGGGGTCCAGAATTTAGTCACATAAAGTGTCTGCCTCACGTTGCCAGAACTCATTAATTATGAGGACCACAGGTGGCAACCCATGTATATCTTAGCTTTTTCTGAAAATGTGCAGCATGAGAGCTATTAGAGGTAAAAGTCCACTGGTGGAAGAATAGGGGGAAAATATTGCAAAATGATATATCCTGTAAAGTATCTAAGTCAAACTCTGATTTAGAAATCAGAAAACCCAAGGGAATCATACTGACAAGCACATACACCTGGTATTTAGCTGCTTCCAGTCCAGGGTTCAGCCCTCTCTATTCTAGGAAGGGTCTTCTCAACACTGAGAGCACATTATAATCATTTTCAGTGCTTTTAAAAAATAATTTTGGATTTACACCCACAAACATATATAATTGATCTGGAGGGGATCCTTTAACTGGTGTTTCTTAAAAGCTCCCAGGTAATTCCAATGTGGCTTCTCCATTGATGTTTGTTGTAACATCAAAAAAAAACACTTATCTTAGGATCAGAGATAGTTTGTTCTTTTTTTGAGAAATGCATTATTCTGTCTTCATCACTGGAAAACGTAAAGTCCAATGTACAGTGAAAGTTGTTTGCATGGACCTTCAGGCCATACATTCTCTTCTGATTCAAAGAATCAAAAAATCATTCTCTTCTGATTCAGTGAATGGTAGTGCCATTCAGTTTAATGGCACTGCCTTTTCTTTCTTTTGCATTTTTTCCATGTATGTAATACATATTAACTGATATTTTAAGTTTTGTTAGGAGTTACCTTTTTGGTACAACACAAAAGATAAGGAACACGATCCCAAACAATGGAGAAAGAAGAAGACAAATATATGATTAAAAGTCATGAGAGGCCTAGTGAAACAATGCCTTTATATATCTTGCTTGAAATTCCACAAACCCTTTAATATGGACAATAAAAAAAGAAAGATAAGAGCACATCTGAAACAGGAATGATGGGCTAAGTGTTAAGAGTGAATGAAAAAAGGAAAAAAGTATTGGAAGGCAGAGATATGAAAGTTGAGTAGTGGTTAGAAGGAAGCTGTGGAAGCAGAGGGGTATATCAGTTTGGGATGATATAGGCTGGATGAAGTATAACCTGGAATCAAGATTGCTGGGAGAAATATCAATAACCCGATAACCTCAGATATGCAGATGATACCACCTTTGTGCCAGAAAGCAAAGAGGAACCAAAGAGCCTTTTGATGAAGGTGAAACAGGAAAGTGAAAAATCTGACTTAAAACTCAACATTCAGAGAACTAAGATCATAGCATCCAGTCCCATCACTTCATGGCAAATAGATGGGGAAACAATGGAAACAGTGACAGGCTTTCTTTTCTTGCACTCCAAAATCACTGCAAATGGTGACTGTAGCCATGAAATTAAAAGACACTTGCTCTTTGGAAGAAAGGCTAAGACAAATCTAAAGGGCATATTAAGAAGCAAAGACATTACTTTGTTGACAAAGGTCCATCTAGTCAAAGCTGTGGTTTTTCCAGTAGTCATGTATGGATGTGAGAGTTGAACCATGAAGTGGCTGGGCACTGAAGAAATGATGCTTTTGAACTGTGGTGTTGGAGAAGACTCTTGACAGTCCCTTGGATTACAAAGAGATCAAACCAGTCAATCCTAAAACAAATTATTCCTGAATATTCATTGGAAGGACTGATGCTGAAGATGACACTCCTATACTTTGGCCACCTGATACAAAGAGCTAATATTAAAAAAGACCCTGATGCCTGGAGACATTGAAGACTGGAGGAGAAGAGGATGACAGAGGATGAGATGGTTGAATGGCATCACTGACTCAATAGATACGAATTTGAACAGGCTCCAGGAGATGGTGAAGGACAAGGAGGCCTGGCGTGCTGCAGTCCATGGGGTCACCAAGAGTTGGACATGGCTGAGCAACTGAACAAGGGTTCTGAATCTCAACAGCATGATATACCACCTTTATTGTTCCTTATTTTCTGGCAGCACCAATTTGCAGCCCCATCTGCCTCAATAACTCCTTATTTACAAAATGCCAGTATTTTTAGTAGCTGAAAGACTTGCCTCTGAACCATCAATAAATGTGGGATTTAACATTTTATGTGAAGCAATTTTAGAAAAAACCTAAATGCACTTTGAATCAGAAAATGCTGTGGTGGTACTGGTGACTGATATTTTATGTTACCATTAATTGAATAAACAAAGTTGCTGATGTGAAAGCCTAGGGAAATATATGTAAATATCAAAATATGTTCATTTGACTCCAGGATATGGACAGTTAATCCCATTTCATCCCCTTGTTTTGATACTATTCATTTCAAGAAAATCAAACAGAATTAAACTTTGGTATGGTCTAGCAAATTTATAAGTTTTAATAAACTTTTATATAGTTCCATTTATCTATATTAATTGCCTCAGTGAAGATCCTACTTTGATTCAATATGGAAATAAAATCGCTTCAAAGACCTAGAAAAAGTGCTCTGATTCTATATAAAAATAAAAGTTAAATAATTATGGCTAGTATTTCATTGTGGTTTTGTGGCTTTTAAATAAACTACAGTTTCAATAACCCCATTTATACTTGGTATTTGAACTTTTAATAAAAATTAAGGTGACAGACTAATTCACTTCTCTCTACCTAGCAGTTAAGAGTGTTTGGCAGTGTATGCTAAAGGAAAGTGAGCATAATGAACATTGTTACATAATGAACATTGAAAACATAAGCTTGATATTGCAGAGTGATATTAAGAAAAGATAAAGTTTAAATATTTAAAATTACTAGATACTAGAATATTTGTTTGGCTTCTGAAATTGAATCTTTGCAAATTTTAGAAATGATTGATAAATGTTATGACAGTAAATGAAATGAGGAAAAAGACAATGAAGAATTAACTTATTTTCCTTAAAATATATTAAATACATCAAAATAAAATTGTTTCATCAACTACATCATTAAAGGAAATCAACTATGAATATTCATTGGAAGGACTGATGCTGAAGCTGAAACTCCAATACTTTAACCACCTGATGCGAAGATCTGCCTCACTGGAAAAGATTGAAGGCAGGAGGAGAAGGGGACGACAGAGGACCAGATGGTTGGATGGCATCACCCATGTAATGAACGAGTTTAAACAAACTCTGGGAGATAGTGAAATACAAAAAAGCCTGGTGTGCTGCAGTCCATGGGGTCGCAGAGTCGGACACTTCTTAGCAACTGAACAGCAACAGTAACATCATTAGTGTCATGGACAGCAAAGGACTATATTATATTTATTTTAATAATTCATATTTACAGAATTCTACTCTTTATACATTTCTACAAATGTCCCCATCTGAGCTTCAGAACAGTCCTGTGAGGTAGACATAGGATATATCATTAAGGAATCTAAGACTTAGAATTAAGAAACAAAAATTAAACTGGATTAATTTTGATCAGCTCAATGTTTGAACAGTTTGTGTAGTGTTCCTTCCCATAGTTATTTGAAAAATGTTTCTGGTCACACCGACTTCATAATGCAGATGTTTATAAAACAAAGTAAAAATACACTTAGTATAAACCCATCTAGCATAATATATGTCTGTAGTATTGCAATTGGAAAATGCAGGAGAGCTCTCTGAAGTTTTCCTTCTTGTTGGGCTTACAGCTTTAGGAAAGTCACAGAAGATATAGCAAGAAGGCAAGGAAGGGGACACTCCTGGTCAGACAGAGTAACAGACCACTGGGAAAGTTATGAAAGGGGTGAGATATGTCATATACACATCCCTTTCTCAGGGGCAGTGTTCCAACTGAAATCCTAGTCAATGTAAACTGATTTAAAAATATTATGGCAGTTGTATCCTTCAGGTAAGCTATGAAAGGGAAATTGAAGAAGAAATTCATCCTTCCAGATAATTAGGTGAGTCCTAAGCATTATGCACCTTTATATTTTGGGACAGTGAACACTGCCAGACACACTACTCATTTCTTCCCTTGAGGAAATAGGCCTATGTCTCCATGAAGGGCAATAGTAATGATCACAGAGGAACTGCTTTAGTCTCTAAGAAAGGTAAATGGGTGCATTTTAGGAGCTTTCTAACATAAAAATGTGTAAAGAGAAAACTCAAATATAACTCTTTAGAGTAATAATCCCAATTCCAATTTTTCCACACAATTTCTAAGAGATTTTTAATTTGTTCTAATGACAGCAGTCTTATTTGCTAGGGAACAAACTCAGGATGAAAATGTTTTTAAAATGAAAGACAAAGAAGATGTACAATTTACAAAAATTGTAAAAAATTTAAGTAACTGTCTCTTCGGAACAATGATCTTGTTTTCCATCCTAATTATTAGTGTTCATGAGCGCAGAAGAGCCTGGCTGTATATAATATTCTATTATTGGTGTTATTATTACTAAACTAAAGAAAATATGGTCCAAATAAAGAACTAGTGTCAATTAATCTTGAACTACCTCAGTTAATTAGCAAAACATTCATACATTATAAAATATTCATTCTAGAAATATCTATAGTTCTGGGAACAAGTACACGAATTAAATGTGTAAAACATTAGACACTTGCTATATAGCAAACTGACATTGAGAGAGTAAAAGTGTCAAGGCTCCTAAATCCCTGTATGAAAGACTTATCATTCACTGTAAAAGAATGCTTATAGTGTGTCCAGAGAGTACTTGGTACAGCAAACCCAATGCTCCTTAGGATTCACTCCACTTACATTTTAACATTGTTGATGGAGCGTGGGTGTGGTATGCACTGGGGAGGACATGCAGATGGTCCTCACTTCCCTTCTACAAAAATAGGATGAAATGGGAAATGCTGTCTCAGTATTTGCATACTTTCCAACTAAAACCCTCTCATGTTTATCAGTTATTTAAATCCCATCTGTCACTTTGACCCCCTTAATTCCTAAAAAAAATGTTTTCTGTACACATTTAACTTCATGAATTGTTCTATTCCACAAGTATCTATAGATTGAATTAAGAGATGAGGGTATTCATAGAGTTTTGGATTCCCTGTCTTCTTTGGTGATGGAAATTAAAATAACAGGAAAATGAAAGTTCTGTTAAATCAAATATTTCATCAGTCTCCATAACTGGTTTAAAAGGGAAAATCTATTTCATACAGTTATAAAATTCAATGATGACAGTCAAAAAATATCCACCCCAGCCTGCACTGCTTGATGGCTGTCCGATGCTCTCTTTGAATGACTGTCTAGATATTAGTAACAAACACCAAAGAAATAGAATTATTCAAGAACTCACTATTTGATCTGAATAAGACACTTATAAATGAAGTGCATCTCTATTAAGATTCTTAGTTTTCTTCCAAGTATTCTGAATTGATTATTTTTACCTCATCACATTTTTTTTTGTTCTTTCTTTTTCATACATGATAGGAATATTGAGAGATTTAAGGCATCTCATTTAGTACCACAGAACCTCATCTTAATTAAGATAAAATATGATTTCTCAATAACAAGACTGTTCATGCCTTATAGAAAAGAATATCTTATCCTATTAACTTATTATCATTCACATTACAGTTTATGCTATAGGCTTTATAGTATAAAATAGTAGCCTACACAAAGAATACCTTCTGAAATTTCAGTCAAACACTGAACTATGTATCCCATAAGTTTTCAAATCCAGAAATGAGTAACAGGAGTCTTTTATGGATAGAGAGTAAGAGAAGCATTAATATAAACTAGATCAGTTCAAAGTCAAATTACTACTTGATGGTTATAGCACTATTTTTATAGAATATAAAATATACTAGTATAATGAATGAAAAGTCTTTCTAAGGTATTTAGAAAGTCACTTCAATGACATTCCTCAAACTTCAGAAGGGATGATATATCTGTCAATAAAATGACACCAAAATCATATTTTATAAGGATTTTATATTAACATGTGCTTTTGAAGAATGACATTATATGGTCTTAATCTATAATCAGAAACTCTTTTGCTCTTAACTTGCAAGGCAATAAGTCTAAGAATTAATTTTGTCTGCTATAAAGCTGGCTTGCCTTTAATCTTCAGATTTAATAGTTCTCTTTTTGCTGAATGTTTTAGGCAGGTAATTGAGGAAATAGTCCACGTTCCATCTCAGTCAACATAAAATGACATTGGAGTGTCTTCAAATGTTTCCAGGAAATTCATGCTAAACAGTCTGTCTGTTATGTTTGATATTGAATAACAGCAGAAATCCGGGTATCTAAAGAAGACTTTCCTAAGATTCTATGTAATGAAGCTATATGCTCACGATAACTAAGATGTTACAAAATTAATCATACATAAGATCCATATAAATTAATTCGTGGATATGTGATGATTTATACAAAAGAGAATACTACACGTGCTGTATGTTCTTTCATCCAAATGAAATTTCTTACTGTTATTTTGAGGCCAAAACAAACAAAATAAAATCAGTGTCCTTGGTTTTCTCTCATGGGTATTTTGATTCAGGCTTTCTGCCATTATTTATGTCAATGGAAACCCTGAAAAATCATCTGCTGACTAAATTTTGTAAAGTGTACAGAAATAGGCATGGAACATCGGAAACCAGAAAATGACCCTATCCAAAATAGATCCTTCCAGGAATCTTTGAAACAGTTCACATTTAGAAGCGGCAGTGGTTACACTAAGGAGTTATGAAAGGGTTCCAATTCTGAAATGCTTTCAATGCAGTGGGTAACTGGCAAGTTCTTTCTCTTTTATTAAAAGTACTTGGCCAGAAAAGCCTATTTTAGTCAAAACAAACTTCCACTTAGGACAGAATTTTTTCTAAATATTTTCATAAAGTAAATACTGAAGCTTTTTTTTTTTTAATTCCTTTTCTATCTTTTCTGATAGGAAGTGAGATTGCAGTTTGGCCAGGAACAACTATGATTTTGGTTTTCTTAGTTATTCTTTCATGGTTCTGAACTTTGCTATATAGGTGCCCAGAGGCAAGTGGGAGCATTTTTATACATACAAAGTAGATAAACAAGGTAGGAAAGAGGCTTTAATGGACCGTTTCTCTGCTCTCCTCATCTCGCCTACAGCGTTTTGTCTGATCAGCAAGTATTACTGTTCATCTGAAATGGCTTCTTATATCGTTGTTTTTAGACCAATAGTCTTTTGGATTCAATTTCTTATATTTAACAGCTGAAAATAGGATGCTTAAACTTTCTATTAGACCTTCATGTTTTGAATTAGAAATTGAATTTTTGAATAAATAAAATGGTTTTGTCTTTGCAATTATTCAAATCTACTGATGGCATATATATATATATAAATTTGAGGTGGGAGTTTGGTGAAGAGGAGAGTGAGAAAAAGTCCACATCACAAATTAAAATTGTGATGTGGATCCACTAGGATAGCAGTTACATGCTTTTTGGTCACGTCCAACTACACAGTCTGTGCTATTCCTAGGGGTGAGGGTGGCGGGCGCAGGAAGCTTGCTTTATTTTAAAAGGACCTCATTCATTGGCTAATGTTCACATCTGTGTCAATAAGCTTGAAGAGAGAGCTACATCCAGTGTTTTTTAACTAAAAGGAATAACCGTGATCAAGTGATTTTGAAAGAAGGCAAGGACATTTGGGGTCTATTCCACGGTGGCTACCTTTTCAACACTTGAAATCGTGTTCTCATATTTCAGGGGCACGTTTACAGAAACTGTACACTGTTCATTTTTTTTTTTCCCTCATTAGGAATTAGAATGCCTTCACAGATGAATTGTTAAGAAATAGCTGGAGTCTGGGCCAGTTCTCCTGTGTTTTGGTCTGTGACCTCAGTCAAAGTGCTTCATCGTTCCCTGCCAACCCCTGCACACCCTTTCCCTGCTTGCCCCCAGTTGAGTATGCATTACATGCAGGATATAACTATCATATCCTTAAACAAATGTCCTTTTCAAAAGTGTAATATAAAGCAGACCTAGAAAGTCTGCTGCTATAATGATTTCATGTTTTGCTGATCCTGGTCTTTTCTTCTGAAAGGCTTTTTAGTGGTCCCCAGTGAAAAGTTGAGATCAGCATTTAAATGCAGGTCTACCTTTTTAACATACTTTAAGTCTTCAGAAGTCACTAAGTCTCAGTGGCTTAGAGAATTTATAAGCATATCTAGGATGTTAAAAGTTACCTTCCATGTCTTTTTTTTTTCCCTACAAAATTACATTAATTGGAATTTGTATTTTTCCTCCCCTTTGTGATTTGAAGGAAACATACTACCAAATAAGATTTGTTCAAGACCATTTCTTTGTGTGAAACAACTCTCCCTAGACATTTAGGGACCAATTATAGGAATTTCTTGTATTCTTCGGATTTTTACAGCTGATATATACTGGTTCCTCTCCTAAGTAATAGCAGCACGCACATATGTATTGAGACACAGAAAAGAAAAAAAAAAAAGAGAGAGAGAAAGAGAGAGAAAAGAAAAAAGCAATTATGTTATTCTTTGTTATACGCAATTACCAGCATTTGGTTAGAATGCCTGTGCGAGTTTTAATTCTAAATGAAAAGATTAAGGCAAAAGAAGCCAACATTCTCTTTAAAATTACCACTTTTCTGAATCAATCTACATATTCATTTGCATTTAAAACTTGGCATTTCTTGCTTCATTCATATTTTGCTTCCATGTCCTTTGAAGTCCTTCTCTATTTTCTTTACACTTGTCATAAAGACAGTTTTATTTACCATTAAAAGCCTGAGAAAAACTGATCAAGGCCTGAAGCTTTCATGTTCTTAAAAGTTTGCCTCTACAAATTAAATTGCAATAATACAGCCACTGAAAACTGTCCAACGATGAATACAATAAATAGCCAAGCTCTTTTGATCTTTAAAAAATGTATTATATAAGGTTTTTTATTTCTATGATGTAGAACTATTGCATGACCTTGTCAGTTCTTATTGAGAATGGAATTGCCCAAAAGAAAGAAAGAAAAAAAAAAAACCCTCACATTTTTATATTTTTATTGAACATCTACTATGTGCTACAACTAGAATAAGGCAAAATTTAAGGAGGTTTTCACCCTCTGGTTTATGCTCAAACTTGAATAGCCAAATCCTTGCCCTAATCTATTCTGTGACATCAAAGAGACTTCAACTATTTATACGTTTATAGACCAACTCTGAGCTAGTAATGTGATCAGGTCTTTTGAAGAAATATTAAGGTGGATAGTTATGTGGAAAAAGTCCTAAGACAGAGAGAGACCTGACCTCCTAGAGTTTGTGATCCTTGGAAACCTACCTATCAGTGTGAAGACAGTAAATACAAACTAGGAAGAATATAAACTCCTGTTGCTGACCATTTGAGTGGGAATTCTAGTTCACTCTGTAGTCCTGTAATACAAGACACATTATTTTTAATACTTCTAAATCTCACTTTATTTATGAAATGCATACAATAATAGTGCCCACTTTACAGATGTAATGATGCTACATATATGCAATGTATGTACATTTAGATGTTACAATAATATTACAGATGTAATAAGGTATCTTATTTTAAGTGTAAAGCCCAGTATGCTGTTAGGACTTGATAGATGTTGTTATTATGATTATCATCATCATAATTTTTATAAGAAAGGAAAGAAATGAAACTGAAAAAAAATTTACTTTTATACCTAATGAAGGAACATTAAAAGGAAAATCAAACTATAAATACTAATGGCCAAGACTTTTTATTTGATTGTTTTATGATTACCTGTTACCCTAAAAAATTACAAAGAAATTGCAATTTTACTTCCAGGAATAAAATTACTTTAAAAGCTTATTTCCTATAAAAATCTAAGGTTATTCACATGAAAACTAGGTAATAGCATTGAAATAAAAATACATTTGTGTAGTGTTTGCATTTGTAAAACTTTGCTTTTAATTGAGCTCTTTCACACAAATTGGCATATTTAGTCTTTCCAAACACCCTTGAAGAGTATTTTTATCCCCATTTTACAGATGAAGAAACTAAGATACAAGGTTATAGAGCTTTTTAGTGGCAGAGGTATCTAATATTCACTTTTGAATAAAAAATTCTATAAATCAGAGTCTTATAAGGATAGTAGGGTAGAATATTTTCAGTCCACCTTTATGGTAACAATAATTTCAGATTTAATAAAAAAAAATCCAAGGCATTGCTTTGTATAACAAATCAGTAATAAAATTATAACATATAGAAATTATTGCATTTATTAAGCCTGTTATGATTACATTGGCAAGAATGAAGGATGCAGAACTAAGATACTTTGCACAAATATTAATCAGAAATACAATTGTTGGCTTCATATTCTTTTAACGGCCCCATGCTGCGGCCCTAACCATCCCCTTGGTTTGCTAAATCAGTAAGTGTTATTTAAGTCATGCTATTCTTAAACATAATACAGCAAAAATAAGCGCTTTTCATTATACTGACGAAGGAAAACACTAGTCTGTAAATAGAGAACCATTTACAACTACAGTTGACCCTTGTTAAACCTCAGTGTGATGTTTAAGGGTCTACTAATACGTGGGTGTTTTTCAATAAATATGTTGTATACTACAACATGCTCTGTGTTTTTTATTTACAGCAACAACAATCACACACTAGGAAACAGAGTAACTAGTACAGGCAGTGGGTTTCCCAGGTGGCTCAGTGATAAACGAATCTACCTGCCAACACAGGAGATGCAGGAGACGCGGGTTCAATCCCTAGGTTGGGAAGATCCTCTGGAGAAAGAAATGGCAACCTGCTCCGGTATTCTAGCCTGGGAAATTTATGGACAGAAGAACCTGGGTGGGCTAAAGTCCATGAGGTCGAAAAAGAGTTGAACACAACTGAGCACAGGGCATGCATCAGAGATGTTGCAGATTCAGTTCCAGACTGTCACAATAAAGGAAATATTGCAATAAAACAAGTCATATTAATTTATTTTGTTTTCCTGGTGCATATAAAAGTTATGTTTACACTATCAGTTCAGTTAAGTAGCTCAGTTGTGTCCAGCTCTTTTCAACTCCATGGACTGCTGCACGCCAGGCTTCCCTGTCCATCACCAATTCCTGGAGCCTACTCAATCTCATGTCCATTGCGTCAGTGATGCCATCCAACCATCTCAGCCTCTGTCATCCCCTTCTCCTCCTATCTTCAATCTTTCCCAGCATCAGCATCTTTCCCAATGAGTCAGTTCTTCACATCGGGTAGCCAAAGTATTGAAGCTTCAGCTTCAGCATCAGCATCAGTCCTCCCAGTGAATATTCAGGACTGATTTCCTTTAGGATTGACTGGTTGGATCTCCTTGAAGTCCAAGGGGTTCTCAAGAGTCTTCTCCAACACCACAGTTCAAAACACCAATTCTTTGGTGCTCAGCTTTCTTCATAATCCAACTCTCACATCCATAAATGACTACTGGAAAAACCCTAGATTTGACTAGATGGAACCTTTTCTGGTAAAGTAATGTCACTGCTTTTTAATACGCTGTTTAAGTTGGTCATAACTTTTCTTTCAAGGGAAACTTTTAATTTCATGGCTGCAGTCACCATCTGCAGTGATTTTGGAGCCCCCAAAAAGAAAGGTTTACACTATACTGGAGTCTATTAAGTGTGTAATAGCACTGTGTCTAAAAAGTGTATGTATTTCAATTTAAAAATATTGCTAAAAATGCCAATAATCATCTGAACCTTCAGAGAATCATAGTAATTTGCCTGGATATTGATGGCTACTGGCTGATAAGCAAGATTGCTGCTGAAATCTGGTGTGGCTGTGGCAGTTTCTGAGAAAGGAAGAAAACAATGAAGTTTACCACATCGATTGACTCCTCCATTCCCAAATGATTTCTCTATAGCATGCAATGCTGTTTGATGACATTTTACCTACAGTAGAGTTTCTTTCAGAATTGGAGCATATTCTCTCAATCCATGTTTTTGCTTTATTAACAAAGTTTCTGTAATATTTCAAACCCTTTGTTGTCATCTCAATAGTGCATTGAAAGTCTATTATTTAGTGTAGGCACTCCATGAATCATCTTAGCTAGGTCTCCTGCATAATTTGCTGCACCTTTTACATCAGACTTTGCTGCTTCATTCTGAAATTTTGTTATAGAGAGGACTTCTTTCTTTAAACCTCATGAACCAACCTCTACTAGCTTCAAACTTTGCTTCTGTAGTTTCATCTCTCTCAGCCATCATAGAATTGAAGAGAGTTAGGACCTTGCTCTGAATTAGGTTTTGACTTAAAGGAGTGATGGGGCTCTTCTAATTGGACCACTAAAATTTTCTTCATATCAGTAATGAAGCTGTTTCACTTTCTTGCCTTGCACAGTTTACTGAAGTAGAACTTGTAATTCCCTTCAAGACTTTTTCCTTTGCATTCAGAGCATGGCTAACTGGCATAAAAGGCCAAGTTTTCAGCCTGCCTTGGCTCTATACACACTTTCCTCAATAAGCTTAATTCATTTTTAGCTTTTGATTTAAAACAGAGATGTGTGACTCTTCCTTTCATTTGAACACTTAGAGGACACTGTAGAATTATTAACTGACCTCATTTCGACACTGTTGTGTTTCAGGAAATAGGCAGGCCTAAGGAGACGGCAGGAGACTAGAGAGACTTCTGGGAAATGGCTGGTCAATGGAACAGTCAGAACACATGTATTTGTTGATTAAGTTTGCTATCTCAAATAGACACAGTTCTTGGCACCCAAAAGCAATTACAATGGTAACATCAAAGATCACTAATCATAGATCAGCATAATAAACATAACAATAATGAAAAAGTTTGAAATATTATGAAAATTATCAAAATGTAACACAGAGACATAAGATGAATAAATGCAGTTGGAAAAGCAGAACCCAGAGATTTGTTCTATGCAAGGTTACCACAAACATTCAACTTGTAAAAAATTCAGTACCTGCCAAGCATAGTAAATAAAGTGCAATGAAATGAAGTGTGGCTGTACTGTATTGCTCTCTGTAATCATAGCATTCAGTGCTGTTCACTCACCTAATAGAACTCCAGGAAGACTGTATCTTTCTACTGCACAACTATTTGCAAACTAATCCCTTTTAATCCAACTTACTTACTACAATCAGATTAATCTTCTTATCTCACCAATTTTCACTGTCACTCTCCCCTTCTCAAGGCCTTCAACTGATTCCCACTGTTCACTGAATAAATAGAAATGAATTTATAGGAAGACTGAATTCAACTTTCACCATGTATGAATTTTGCTTTACACTGTCTTGTCCTTTGCCCTTACCTATTTAATCCAGAAACTTCTCCATCATTTTCAAAGTCCACTGAAAGGGTTATCACTTTTTTGAGGATCTCTTTGTGCATTCTATTAAAAACTATTTCTTCTATGAATTTCAAGACCAAATAGCTTTCCAATCTTCTAGAAAGGAAGTGTTCCCCATCTAGAGTCCCTTGTCTTTATCACATTTATGGGCTTTATCTCTGTACTATCTTGAAATAGGGCCATTTGTTGTTACGCTTTTTCTGCTACTAGAGACAGACTTCTGGTAAGTAAGGTGGATTTTTTTTTTCACTTTCATGTTTCCCAATCACAATTGCAACTTAACAAAATACATAGCAGGTAACATACACACACACACACACACACATATATACACACATAAAGCATTTTCTTATATATATATATATTCTTGTCCATGCTCCTGTTCAGTTGTGTCTGACTCTTTGTGACCCTTTGGACTATAGCCTGCCTGGCTTCTCTTTCCATGGGATTTCCAGGCAAGAATACCGGAGTGGGTTGTCATTTCCTTCTCCAGGAGATCTTCACGACCCAAGGAACAAACCTACATCACCTGTGTCTCCGGCATTGCAGGCAGATAAGATTATACATATACTTATAATCTTACATACACACACACACACACATATATATTATAGCATTTTCTTCTTTCAGTTCAGTTCAGTTCAGTTGCTCAGTCGTGTCCGACTCTTTGTGACTCCATGAATTGCAGCACGCCAGGCCTCCCTGTCCATCACCAATTCCTGGAGTTCACTCAAACTCACGTCCATTGAGTTGGTGATGCCATCCAGCCATCTCATCCTCTGTCGTCCCCTTCTCCTCCTGCCCCCAATCCCTCCCAGCATCAGAGTCTTTTCCAATGAGTCAACTCTTTGCATGAAGTGGCCAAAGTATTGGAGTTTCAGCTTTAGCATCAGTCCTTCCAAAGAACACCCAGGACTGATCTCCNAAAGCAATTACAATGGTAACATCAAAGATCACTAATCATAGATCAGCATAATAAACATAACAATAATGAAAAAGTTTGAAATATTATGAAAATTATCAAAATGTAACACAGAGACATAAGATGAATAAATGCAGTTGGAAAAGCAGAACCCAGAGATTTGTTCTATGCAAGGTTACCACAAACATTCAACTTGTAAAAAATTCAGTACCTGCCAAGCATAGTAAATAAAGTGCAATGAAATGAAGTGTGGCTGTACTGTATTGCTCTCTGTAATCATAGCATTCAGTGCTGTTCACTCACCTAATAGAACTCCAGGAAGACTGTATCTTTCTACTGCACAACTATTTGCAAACTAATCCCTTTTAATCCAACTTACTTACTACAATCAGATTAATCTTCTTATCTCACCAATTTTCACTGTCACTCTCCCCTTCTCAAGGCCTTCAACTGATTCCCACTGTTCACTGAATAAATAGAAATGAATTTATAGGAAGACTGAATTCAACTTTCACCATGTATGAATTTTGCTTTACACTGTCTTGTCCTTTGCCCTTACCTATTTAATCCAGAAACTTCTCCATCATTTTCAAAGTCCACTGAAAGGGTTATCACTTTTTTGAGGATCTCTTTGTGCATTCTATTAAAAACTATTTCTTCTATGAATTTCAAGACCAAATAGCTTTCCAATCTTCTAGAAAGGAAGTGTTCCCCATCTAGAGTCCCTTGTCTTTATCACATTTATGGGCTTTATCTCTGTACTATCTTGAAATAGGGCCATTTGTTGTTACGCTTTTTCTGCTACTAGAGACAGACTTCTGGTAAGTAAGGTGGATTTTTTTTTTCACTTTCATGTTTCCCAATCACAATTGCAACTTAACAAAATACATAGCAGGTAACATACACACACACACACACACACATATATACACACATAAAGCATTTTCTTATATATATATATATTCTTGTCCATGCTCCTGTTCAGTTGTGTCTGACTCTTTGTGACCCTTTGGACTATAGCCTGCCTGGCTTCTCTTTCCATGGGATTTCCAGGCAAGAATACCGGAGTGGGTTGTCATTTCCTTCTCCAGGAGATCTTCACGACCCAAGGAACAAACCTACATCACCTGTGTCTCCGGCATTGCAGGCAGATAAGATTATACATATACTTATAATCTTACATACACACACACACACACATATATATTATAGCATTTTCTTCTTTCAGTTCAGTTCAGTTCAGTTGCTCAGTCGTGTCCGACTCTTTGTGACTCCATGAATTGCAGCACGCCAGGCCTCCCTGTCCATCACCAATTCCTGGAGTTCACTCAAACTCACGTCCATTGAGTTGGTGATGCCATCCAGCCATCTCATCCTCTGTCGTCCCCTTCTCCTCCTGCCCCCAATCCCTCCCAGCATCAGAGTCTTTTCCAATGAGTCAACTCTTTGCATGAAGTGGCCAAAGTATTGGAGTTTCAGCTTTAGCATCAGTCCTTCCAAAGAACACCCAGGACTGATCTCCTTTAGAATGGACTTCTTCTTTAGGGATGTTAATATTTAATCCAGTGAAGGAATAAAACCTTGTTTCTTACCCCCGCTTGCCATTTATCTTTATGGGTTGCTGGGTGTGGGTGTATGTGTCTGAGCAATGCCCAGGGACAACGGTCAGGTTCTTCTGGTAAATCAACAGCTGCAACTGCTTTGATGATTTGCTTGAAAAAAACCAGGCATGATTCCAACTTGGGTAGGAAATCTAAGGGGAAGCACAGATTCTAAAATTCTACACTTGTAGATTAGAACTAGAAACCCCATCTGATCCAAGGACTTCATTTCATACAGCAACTAACAATGGGGAATATTTCTTTTCCAGAAACTGGGAAAGCATTTTGCTCAAAACTTAGAGGAAGAAAAAATTTCATAATTTTTAATCAATTGATCAAAACTAAGGCAGATAATAATCAGAAGGAGAAAAATATCATTAAGTTCTGGTATTTTAGGCTTTTAAGGTCTCATAAAAGCCTCAGGAAGTAACAAGCAGAGTAGAGCTGCAGGCAACATCACTCAATTCTGGAACCATTTTCAAGGCACAATGACCTGGATGCACTCAAGAGTTCCTGTATCCTCATTGTGCCTAAAAAGAAAATTCTTTTGTTGCAAGGTGATGTGAGAGAATGAAAATAATCTTAGAGATACCTTTAATTTCCTAAAAAACACACATCCTAAATTATATGAAATTGTAATATTAAACAAATTCTCCCAAATTTCATCTTATAACTAAAGACATTTTTGTGCTATACTTGTTTTAAGAAGTATATGTTTTATATGAAATAAAAGAACAAGCTGCCTTTGGAAGTGAGAACATTCCATATCCCCAGAAGAAACCTGTATGTTTTATTGTTGATAGGAAAAGGAACTCTGCCAAGCAGTGAACTAATGAATTAGAGTTTGGCAGCACTCCATGCCTGATACAATTTAGTTTAAATTTATGAAATCTACCATTTCCAGAAATCCACTTCTGCCTAAGGCCTCTCTGTACTTTTCAGAGTAAAAAGCATAACATTGCTAGACTTCTAATTTTGTCTTACTGATAAAGAAAAAATTATGAACAATATGTTTTCTAAACTGAATCTCTAACAGTTTCTTCAATTTTCCAACAGCAGCAAATCAGTTGAAATCAGCATCTCTCTGAGTAGATAGCAGAATATTTCTATCTCTTATTAAATTAAGTCCCCTTAGACATGACAGGCCTAATCATCTCCAGAAAATGTCTGCTGCCTCCCAATGCTTGACACCCTTTTAGAAAGGAAGGAATATCAGCTCTGTTCAAAGGCAGGTTGTCTTCATATTCTTTAAGCAAGAACAACACCTTTTTTCACACCAAGGGAAACAATAATAATAAAGTCTTCTATTAGTCATTGTGAAAAAATAATTATCATTAATGGTACACTAAAACTCACTTTATTTGGAGGAACCTCTTTCAAAATTATAATTTAGAAATGAGCAAGGGAGGATGAGAAGGTTGTACATTTTAAATTCCTAGGAAGAAAAAACCTGAGACGCTAATTAGAGGACTAAGGCACAGATCTCAATAAAGTGATATCTTCTTTCTAAATGCATACATAATTATTTCTCTTTCTTTTTAAGTGGCTGAGATTAGCCAACATCCTTTCACTGCATTCCTGATACTTGCCCAACTAGCGCTGATCGTAGGCCGCTGGAACTGCTCTGCAGGTTCTCATAACTGCCGTCATGGCCACACTTACCCTGCTAGTCCTCATGTATGTATGTCCCTCTGCCCCAGTCCTAGCTCCTTTTTTCAGCTTTCTTCTCTAACAGAATCAGTTGTCCCTTCCACATAACATTTTAAAGCTATTTTATGGCATTTCTCACAATACCCTTAAATACTTGATTAAACATATTTTCTATTTGTAAAATGGTGAGTTTTTCACCTACTAAAGCCATGCATTTTTATACTTTGAAATGCCTTAGAACCTTCCATATGTGTTGATAAAATCATACAATTAAGTCAGTTATTAAGTCAGTTTGTTGGAGGCTGGGGGTAGCGGGTGGATGGAGAATCCTTAAATATCTACTCCCTTTGCTTACCCAGTTTCCTCTTCTATGATGCTTTTATTTGCAGTTACTGGTGATTTACCATTTGCTAAAAAATATATTTACACTATAATAAGCACTGATGAAAAATTTAGTTCACTATGAAATAACTGAATCGCCACAGGAAATCATTTTGTATGAATGACTAAAGCAATACCAGTCTCATTTGGTCTTGTTGTGACCTTAAAATTAAAAAGACACACAATGAATACACACATGTACTTTGGCATCTTGCTCAAGGCATATCTTGGTTTATGGAACTAATTTAAAAAGAATTGGTGTGAGAAATGTAAAGTAGAAAAAATTTAACAGAAACTTAAAATGACAAGACCTCTTTATATAAGACATAAAAAAGTAAATAATCTATTTACACAGAGTTGGTCACGACTGAAGCAACTTAGCAGCAGCAGCAGCAGTTTAGAATATACAAGAAATACTATTTTGTTTTAGTAACATGCTGTATTAAGAAATGTTTTCTATCCTATAATGATTTCTCTGTATCCCGTTTTCATTGTATTCACTTAAGAGATGTCTTTCATAGAAAGGGTCTTACTCTCTGTACTTTTGACTTTTAATTTTGTATTTTGGCATCCCATTTCAGCTTATCAGATATTTCACAATTTCTCACTAACTTGCTTTTTAAAACTCATATCAGTTATTTTTCAGAAGCAGACTAGAACTCTATCTGGAACTGAATACAATAGACCACCAGGCTCAAGTAATTCCAGTATCATTTCTAAATCATTCAGGTTTTTCAGAGATAGATCATTGCTTCAGGCTTTTCTAATATCTTATAATCTGTTATAAGGCTTTGGTTTAGTGATTACCTGATATTATTGTATCAGAGGCTAGAGCATTTCATAAGCATGGGGAGATTTCCAAATAAGAAAGAGATATAGAAAACAAAATCTATTTATGTTGAAACTGGATCAAAATTTTAAGTGGGAATTACCAAATGTATGAGAGCAAATATTCTTGTATTTTTATAACAATGGAGCATATGCTAGGTGCATGATGTGCTCCATTTAGGCAATTTTATTTTTAAGTCATCTCTTTAAGTCCCAGAGGCAGTCTCCTTTCTCCCTCTGTATTTGCTGAGGAATTACTCACTATTGTCAGAAGCTAGATACCCTAAAGGAAATCTGCAGAACACTAAGAGCTGTACAAAGAGGAGCAAGACATTGGACTCATTCTGATAAAACAAAAGGAAGCTGCTTTGTGGGAATTTTTTTAAAAAAGCAATATCAATCTTATTTGGACTTTACTTAGATGTCTAAATTCTATCCATACCTTAAAACCCACTCAAATCCTAGCACAGCTGGCAAACCTAAGCCTGCTTCAGAGCCTTTAGGTCCCCTTTCTGCCTGGAACACTCATCTCTCTTATTTTCATATATCTGGTTAATTTCATCCTTCAAGCTTCAGCTCAAATATTATATCTTTAAGGAGACGAGCCTATATAATGGGCTTCCCTGGTGGCTCAGACCAGGGAATCTGTAAAGAATCTGTCTGCAGTGCAGGAGAGCCAGGTTCAATCCCTGGATCAGAAGGATCCCCTGAAGAAGGGAATGGCAAACCACTCCAGTGCCTGGAGAATTCCATGGGCAGAGGAGCCTGGAAAGCTACATATAGTCCATGGTGTCATAAAGAGTTGGACATGACTGAGCAACTAACATTTCTACACTTCCATATAATAAATCTCCCTTTCCTATTACTCTCTAACACATTTCCTCAGAGTTCATAACATTACTTGATATTATTTTTTCTTTGTTTCCTTCTTTGCTTTATAAAATAGATTACATTGTGTTATCACTTATATCCTTGCTGCCTACATCAATGCCTGACATATATTAAATAAATATCAACTGGTTTAATGAATGAAGAAACACATTCCTTTCTGAATCTTAATGTATCTTCATTCTGTCTTATCTCTGGTCTTGATATTCACCCTTGCCCCAAAACTGCATATATCTCACTTGGCCACTTTTCATTCTCAGAATTTATGTAATTTAAAAATATCCTACATTAACCTACAAATTTCTAAATAGCTGGATTTTATTTATTTTTGAAATAGGCATACATACACTAAGTACACAAACAATATTGTTTGAATGGGTGGATGTAAATTATATCAATGGCAAATTTAAGATTGAGTATTTCTATCTTCCTCAGCAGCTTTAAAATGTTCAATTTTCTAAAGTCTCTGAGATGCACCTCTATGAATATAGCTTGGCCTGCACTATGGGTAAATGCTACTGACCTTCAAACACACACAAGCCATGCAAAGGAAAGTGCCTATAGCCCCAAATAATTTCTTCCATTGTGTAAGAATTGGATAGGAAATAAAACATGCCAACTGAGACAATAAAATGGACGTGGTCAACTTTTAGCCATTATATTTATTAAAGATACTTCTCTAGTCATCAGAAGAACCTTTAGCAGAAGACAGCTTTAAAACTCTTGCATAAACAGATAGAGATTTTGGGAAAGTTTGAAAGCTGAATTTGAGACTTTAGTGGGCATCATCACTTCTTTATTGCCAACATAATTCTCTCAGTCTGGGCTCTGGCAGGGAAATCAGACAACTCTCATTGCAACCTGGGGGTTGACATTAATTAAAAACATAAAATCATAAAGCATCTGTGGTGAATTTAGATGCCAAATGAGATGGACCAAGTTTAAAACTAAACTTCTTACAAAGGTAACTGAATGTCAGAATCATGTTTTTCCCAAAATAACAATAATTACAATGTCTTTCTATAGTACATATACACATTCTTATAATTGACATAATTGGTATAACTAGACCTTTTAATGTTCCTGTGAGCAGAGTTACAAGGGCATAGGTGTTAATGCTTATTTTAGATCCAAAGAAAATAAATCTATTTCTTTTTTTTTTTTCATAGAATAAAGGCTAATAGAACAAAATGTCTACTTATTTCCATATACCCTTGGCTTGAATGTTTATGTAGCTCACAAACAGGAGGAATGAGAAGTGTCGACCTTCTTCAGTGCATTTTATCCCAAAGCATGAAAGACCCCGATGCACAGATACAAAATAAATAGTTTTTGTTACAGCTTTACCTTTATGATATTTTGTAAGCGGGCCTTGTCTTCTATGGGTTTTTTTGTTTTGTTTTACCATACCTATGTAATTAATGAAACACTAAATAAATGACTTAGGCATAAGATACACAAGCAGTCATTTGAAATCACACTAATTTAGCTTATTTTCTATCAGCAAGTAGAAACAACAGTCTTCCTGGAGTACAGAATAGCATCAAACTCCAAGAGGAAAGGTTTCACTTTATTCATGGGCAATAAGACTGACCCAGTGACACTGTATTTCTTTTTCAAAATGGACCATGAACAGATATGCTATTATCATTCCCTATCCTAAAAATAAAAAAAGTTGAAGATCAGCAAAATAATATGATTTCTTCAAGATCATAAACATGGAAATTGCCAGAAGGATAGAAGTGATTTGAATGGATGTAAGCAGAAAACAAAGATCATGGCATCCGGTCCCATCACTTCATGGGAAATAGATGGGGAAACAGTGGAAACAGTGTCAGACTTTATTTTTCGTGGCTCCAAAATCACTGCAGATGGTGACTGCAGCCATGAAATTAAAAGACACTTACTCCTTGGAAGAAAAGTTATGACCAACCTAGATAGCATATTCAAAAGCAGAGACATTACTTTGCCAACAAAGGTCCGTCTAGTCAAGGCTATGGTGTTTCCAGTGGTCATGTGTGGATGTGAGAGTTGGACTGTGAAGAAGGCTGAATGCTGAAGAACTGATGCTTTTGAACTGTGGTGTTGGAGAAGACTCTTGAGAGTCCCTTTGACTGCAAGGAGATCCAACCAGTCCATTCTGAAGGAGATCAGCCCTGGGATTTCTTTGGAAGGAATGATGTTAAAGCTGAAACTCCAGTACTTTGGCCACCTCATGCGAAGAATTGACTCATTGGAAAAGACTCTGATGTTGGGAGGGATTGGGGGCAGAAGGAGAGGGGGATGACCGAGGATGAGACGGCTGGATGGAATCACTGACTCGGTGGACGTGAGTTTGGGTGAACTCCGGGAGTTGGTGATGGACAGGGAGGCCTGGCATGCTGTGATTCATGAGGTCGCAAAGAGTCGGACATGACTGAGTGACTGAACTGAACTGAACTAAAGAGAAGACTGCTATGTAGAGTGGTCATCTGTCCTGGTTGCCCAAGAACTGGACTTTTGGCTATATCTTGGGCAAAAGATAAAAGTGGGGCACCCTAAGTGAAGATGCTAAATCACAAGAAGTTTAGAATTTACTCTAAATTCAAATGTTTACCATTGATGTGTTTCAATACAGGAATGGCATGATTTCCCTTGAGGACAGTGCAGAGTGTCGCATCTGGCTCACTAAGGACACACTCAAGCCTTTATAAGACATATAAAATCAAATGAAACTTAAAAAAGGAAAAGCAATAGAGTGAGTTTTTGGAATTCAAGGAGGAAATAATGGCTATCAGAGAAACCAGACTGGGCCCTGCAAAATAAGAGTAAAAAAATTTTAGTAAAATGCCCTTTTAGATTTACTATTTACTGAAACATTTGTAGTTAAAACCTTTAAGAATACTGGGGAAATGACTGGAAGGGTAGGTAGGTAGTGGATAATTTTTTGCCTAACAAGTGGCAATATATCTTAGAGAATTTAATCAAGTAACTGACTCTTAGAAACAAGTTTATCCATAAAAAATAAATAAATAGGTAAACCTGACATTGAAATTATGTAGCATTTAGTGCAAAGAAAACTAATATTGTAATAAAGAAATAACTAAACTATGAAAAAATATGCTATTTAATAAGAAAGTTGCCTTTACTTGCTTATTTTTTTAAATCATTTTTAACACAAAAACTTTAAGGACTTGTTTGTAACTCTGTAAATGAATCAGTTCCTGACATGAACTTCCTCCCTGGTTCTTTTTTGAATGTACTTCAGCTCAGAGACCTTCTGAAGGGCTTCGTCAGATGAGCATCACCGCCATCTGGGAAATCCTGACTCCTCTGTTTTGTGACTCATTTCTCTTCAGCCTTGTAGATTTCAAACAAAGAAATCATCCATAACAGCAACAAAAACAAATACTCCAAAAGTTTCGTGGGTTTTCTTTTCTATGGTAGAAAAAAGACCTTCATATTTCTGTGAGATTAAAAATTCAATCTTATGTCATCTCATGCTGTTCTTATGTTAAGGTTTATGTTTTAAATACTATGTTTCAGGTCAACAGTCTGGTTGTAATACTCTCTACACCACTGTGCTTTATCAGTTATAAATTAGCCAGTTACTAAAGTATCATGGGCCGTAAGTATTATTCAAGGATCCCCTCTTAAGAAAAGCACCTAAGAGAACCATTTGTCCTACTCAGCTAGAATTAAGATTCCAACTGAATATCCATGCAGCACTGAATACAATTGGATTCTTATACCCTTTGAATTAATGTAGTTAGGAGTTAGTTTGTATAGCAGTCAAGCAGTTTTCCTAGCCACTTTAATATTTTAAGCATTTCTGAAATCCAAGTACCATGGGAAAATTCACTTGAAATTTCAGATAATTTAAATGGAACAACAGTAGTAAATGAGATAAATAGGGAGATTCTTGAAAAGAATCCTTTCTTGGGTGTTTTTCATCACTCTTTCAGTTCACAAGACAATTCATGGAATAAAATGATTTAACAATCTGGGTGTCTAGAGGAAACCATTCCAAATATCCTTCCTGATTGCAGAATGAGCCAGAATTGTTAGTCAATTCTCTGTCATTTTACTTCAGCTGTAAATTTCTGTTCAAATACAAGGAAATACTCAGGGAAACAAAGCATATGCAAACAGACAAACCTCCCAGTTAATGAAATGCCTCCGTGAGGATTGCAATCAATAACAGTATAATCTATGTTCATAAATAAAAGTATGGCCTCGAAAGAGGAGAGGGCAATGATGAATTATTCAGGAGGTCTGCAGTGCTGCAAGTTCCAGGCTTAAAGCTCTTCAGCAGCACAACACCTGGCTTAGCACTTGCTGACTTCAGCCTCCTTCGAATAGCTAAATCTCTTTCTTCTTGCCCTGAATATAATTTATCCAAATAGCCCAAGACTCTCGCATTTTATCTGAGGTCAAGCTCCACAGAAAGCCACTGAATTCCAAATGGAGTAAGTCACTTTTGGCAGGTCCCCCACTCATATGTAGAGCTGTTATTTAAGGTGGGGAACCATTGACTCTAGAAAGTATCACTGACTGTATATAGAAGACTGGGACCTCATAAACACTTTAATTTCTAAAGACTGTCAGGCAGGGTTAATGTGAGAGGGAATTAGTAGCTAATAAGGGGGAATAAGAGAAAATGAAACCATTTCCCCTTGCCAGATGTCTGCAATTTTCTGCCTCTTCTCCATTAGTTTCACAACCAGAGAAGATGTTGTAATAATAGCAATCACAATTCCTCCAAGGATTATAAACGATTTTGCTCCCTCTAGACTTACTAAAATAATAACAGTGATATGCTATATGCAGTAAATAGTGTTTGGGAATTGGAGAAAGCCAAAGTTTATTAGCTGGCCAAGCCCACAGTCTAAGCATCATGATCAAGTCAGCCTTAAGTGACCCTGGGAGGAGAGATTTTGCCACATCTTCTGGGAAACAATTATAAAACAAATAATGTTTACAATTATTAATTTTTCATATTCAGGCTAAATTTTCCTTGGCTTTATTCCTTCTATCTGTTAATACTTATTTGCCTAAATAGTTACCCTAAATAATTGACTTTGTACAAAGCTAACATTTTTAGATTATAACACTTGATAAAATAGGAAGATAATTCTAGTCTCTTTTTCAAATTGAATTGTACCAATAGCTCAATTTTTTCCTACCTAAAATAAAAACATTTCAAAAACATGTCAACTTTCAAAGCACCCAACTTCCAAAAACTTCTATCTAGAATTTTAGTTTTAAAACTTTAGATGATTAAAGTGGACTATATATATATATATTCTCATAGGAATTTTTTGATATGAAATATTTTTATTAAAGTTCACACACCAAATACCTCAAGCAGTGTTGATTTCCACTTGCTGGA
This sequence comes from Neotragus pygmaeus, assembly GCA_006410875.1. NCBI lineage: Eukaryota > Metazoa > Chordata > Mammalia > Artiodactyla > Bovidae > Neotragus > Neotragus pygmaeus. The sequence continues at coordinate 268,141 of SJYV01034996.1, read as the reverse complement.
CTCCAAACTCACAGACCACCATCAAAAGCCTTTCCCATCTGATCACCAGAAGAGATTGCTCACAGAAGAAGGTCAGCAGATTTTGACCTAGTTTTTGGTCTGCAGGAGTTTCCATCAGAAAATAAAATTGGCCATACTTCAATGCCCTCTTCCAAAACTCCTGAATGAGTAGAGAAGATGTGTTGCTTCAGTCTTTAGCATCTTTCTTCATGTCAAAGGAAAAATAAGACTGATGGAGCATCCCCTAGACATGACTGTTTAAGGAATAACATGTTCGGAAAAAAGAGAATTGTCAAATATGCTACTACCTGCACTATTCCAAACTGAGAAATTGGAACTTAGGTTTGAGGCCACTAAAAGAGAAAATCTTTCTTAAGTTTATTATTACATTTTGCAGTTAAATTCAGAAATTAATGAGAAACTATGGACAAAATCATGTATGTACTTTGTGGTTCTCCAGCTTTCCCACATTTAGATCGTGATACAAAATAGCCAGGACAATTAATTAGCTACCATACATAAATAGTAATACTTTTAACTTCAGCATATAAAATCAGAGAAGTAACCCAAAACTGGGCTTTCAAAAGTTTGGTTACTATAGCAACTCCATGTGCATGAAAGAAAATCAAAAGGAATCAAATATAAAGAAGCACATGCAGATCTTTCTCAGCCATGATAAATAAAATGTGGAAGTAAAGACCATAGCCCTAAATTAAATTACATAAATTGCTCATAGTTTCTTTTTGGAATTAATCAATTTTATTATTTTAATATTATAGCATTATAAAATCTATTTGTATTCTTTAAAAAGTTGTATTCTGGAAGGAACACTTTATATATCTACCCTCTTAGCACATTTTTAAGGGTACAATACTGTTGTACAGGACTGTCTACAGGACTTGCCTGGCGGCTCAGATGGTAAAGAATCTGCCTGCAGTATAGGAGATCCAGGTTTGATTGCTGGGTCAAGAAGATCCTCTGGATAAGAGAATAGCAATCCACTCCAGTATTCTTGCCTGGAGAATTCCATAGACAGAGGAGCCTGGTGGGTTCCATTGGTTCACAAAGAGTTGGACATAACTGAGTGAATTTCACTTTCACTGTTGTTTATATACACAATATTTTAGCTATCTGCTGTAAACCAGTTGTTCATGAATTAGTTCTTAGTGAAGAGGAATCAAGCTACTCTCAAGTATCATTGCATAAAAAGTATCTAGAGCCCATATTTAATATATTTAATGAATATAATATAGTATAGGATCTTGAACAGTGCTTTCAGATGAGATCACGGGCATTCAGGGTGGTATGGCCATAGACCAAACACTGCTTTCAGAAGATAGATTAGATACTTTAATTTCATTTGGCAAATAGTTATTAAAATTACCCTTGCTATGTGGTCTAAATTTTTCATCTTAAATTTGCTTCTTTGTCATTATATTTCAACCATTTAAAATTCCAATGTAGGTTTTCTATAACAACATTAAACTACCTAACTTCTAATCATTGTAACATTTCATTTTCTTTTGTAGGAAGATATTCAGGTAGTAACTGTAAATTCTGGTTTTGGTTATTAATATGCTAATATAATTAGATTTTTAAAAGTTCATTTTTAATCCCAAATAATTGAAGTTAAACACTATTTTTCAAGGATATATCATTGCTTGTAATTTCATATTGAAGTGGCCAAAATATGTATATTCAGCCAAAATATGTACATTCTTTAAATGATAGTGACTTACACATAGTCAATAAAACTATCAATAAACACGTCCAGATTTACTAGTGATCTGAAACCAGGCCATTACAATAAAGAGAAGCATAGTAACAGCCTCTAGGAATTTTAAAGTAAAAGATAAAAGCAGTTCCTGAAGTTTGTGAAGGGAATAAATGACATGATTTTCCCTTACCTCACTGTAAAAATTAATTAGCTGAAAGTTTAAATGAATTAGTTTTCAAAAAGTTATTAATCCACTCAAACATAATTATATGCTTTGATATCTTCTAGTCATTGCCCAAATGCATGTGCATTTGCACATAATGCAATTATAATGTATCTACCAGTTCATTTACTGCTGTTTTATTTTGTCCACAGACATTTTTATGTTTGTTATTTCTATTAAAAATAGATCTGTATTTTAAAAAGATATATATTTCAATTAAAATATTTGAAAATATATAATATGTCTAGTGTAGAAAAAAAAAAAAAGNTTTAGTCACCAGGTCGAGTCCAACTCTCTTGTGACCCTGTGGACTGTAGCCCACCAGGCTCCTTGTCTATGGAATTTTCCAGGCAAGAGTACTGGAGTGGGTTGCCATTTCCTTCTCCAGGGGAATCTTCCCAAACCAGGAAGCAAACCTATATCTCCTGTTCAGCAGGTGGATTCTTTATCACTGAGCCACCTGTGTATATCATGCAAATTGTAAAGGTGCTGAATCAAAGGTAACCTAGCTGTTTCCTTTGTTACTTCTGATAATGTCTGTTTAAATAATTCAGATATGAACCTCAGGTTACGTCTTAAATAGTATTATGAAAAGGCTTATCTTTATGTCATTTTGCTTGTTTAATGCTTAGACTTTCGAAGGGCACGAAGCATCACTGACATTTCTTATTTGCATTTATTATATACTATTGTTCACATATGTTGTCTCACTTAATCGTTAATACAGACAGAATGGGTGTTCTAGGGCCCCTAAATGACTGATGAGGAAATTGAAGGGCAGAGAAGTTCTATCAAAGACCTGACATCCTAGTTTCACAGCCTTCCTCTCTTTAAGTCAGAATACTGCAATCCTGGTATATAAACCACTTGGCATTAGGGCCGGGTCATACTGGGGCAATTTCTGACACACAGAATACTGAGCACCTCCATGATCACTGGTTAAAANTTGCTCATAGTTTCTTTTTGGAATTAATCAATTTTATTATTTTAATATTATAGCATTATAAAATCTATTTGTATTCTTTAAAAAGTTGTATTCTGGAAGGAACACTTTATATATCTACCCTCTTAGCACATTTTTAAGGGTACAATACTGTTGTACAGGACTGTCTACAGGACTTGCCTGGCGGCTCAGATGGTAAAGAATCTGCCTGCAGTATAGGAGATCCAGGTTTGATTGCTGGGTCAAGAAGATCCTCTGGATAAGAGAATAGCAATCCACTCCAGTATTCTTGCCTGGAGAATTCCATAGACAGAGGAGCCTGGTGGGTTCCATTGGTTCACAAAGAGTTGGACATAACTGAGTGAATTTCACTTTCACTGTTGTTTATATACACAATATTTTAGCTATCTGCTGTAAACCAGTTGTTCATGAATTAGTTCTTAGTGAAGAGGAATCAAGCTACTCTCAAGTATCATTGCATAAAAAGTATCTAGAGCCCATATTTAATATATTTAATGAATATAATATAGTATAGGATCTTGAACAGTGCTTTCAGATGAGATCACGGGCATTCAGGGTGGTATGGCCATAGACCAAACACTGCTTTCAGAAGATAGATTAGATACTTTAATTTCATTTGGCAAATAGTTATTAAAATTACCCTTGCTATGTGGTCTAAATTTTTCATCTTAAATTTGCTTCTTTGTCATTATATTTCAACCATTTAAAATTCCAATGTAGGTTTTCTATAACAACATTAAACTACCTAACTTCTAATCATTGTAACATTTCATTTTCTTTTGTAGGAAGATATTCAGGTAGTAACTGTAAATTCTGGTTTTGGTTATTAATATGCTAATATAATTAGATTTTTAAAAGTTCATTTTTAATCCCAAATAATTGAAGTTAAACACTATTTTTCAAGGATATATCATTGCTTGTAATTTCATATTGAAGTGGCCAAAATATGTATATTCAGCCAAAATATGTACATTCTTTAAATGATAGTGACTTACACATAGTCAATAAAACTATCAATAAACACGTCCAGATTTACTAGTGATCTGAAACCAGGCCATTACAATAAAGAGAAGCATAGTAACAGCCTCTAGGAATTTTAAAGTAAAAGATAAAAGCAGTTCCTGAAGTTTGTGAAGGGAATAAATGACATGATTTTCCCTTACCTCACTGTAAAAATTAATTAGCTGAAAGTTTAAATGAATTAGTTTTCAAAAAGTTATTAATCCACTCAAACATAATTATATGCTTTGATATCTTCTAGTCATTGCCCAAATGCATGTGCATTTGCACATAATGCAATTATAATGTATCTACCAGTTCATTTACTGCTGTTTTATTTTGTCCACAGACATTTTTATGTTTGTTATTTCTATTAAAAATAGATCTGTATTTTAAAAAGATATATATTTCAATTAAAATATTTGAAAATATATAATATGTCTAGTGTAGAAAAAAAAAAAAGAAGAAGTATTAAGAAGAGTTAATATTTGACTCCAGCTATCAAATCCCCACTAGTCTTCTAGACAGCCCACCCTGCTAGGGCCCCTTTCCCATTTTTGCAAGGCAGAGCCTCTTCTTCCCTTTGGGCCTTTGACCAGATTGTTGTTCAAATATGTTACTCTTATCATCTTGGCCTCAATTTATTCTTAAACTTTTCAGATCTTCTCTGACTGTGCCTTATATATAGGAACTTTTGTCTTGTTCCCCCAACCTAGTCATTTTCTATCTCATTATTCTGTCTTGTGTCCCTATAGCAGTAACCCTAGAAATTGCCTTACAAATAAATTCATTTACCTGCTGACATTACACCCGGGTGAAGGTACCATCAGACAGAGGACCTGATCACCTTACTGTCCCTGGCAAGGTAACACCTTGCACAGAGCGTTACCAAAGCAAAGCTACTTAATAATGTGAGCTGAAAAACAATGTATGAAGGGGAAAACTGAATTCAAAAAACAGAAAAGTCTCATACAATCCTATCACTCATAAGTAAACTCTTATTTTAATATTATGTATCTCTGTCACTTAATTTGATTCATTAGTGAGCTATGATAATGAGTAGAAAGACAGAAAGTGAAGTCGCTCAGTCGTGTCCAACTCTTTGTGACCCTGTGGACTGTAGCCTACAAGGCTCCTCCATCCATGGGATTCTCCAGGCAAGAGTACTGGAGTGGGGTGCCATTGCTTTCTCTGCCCATCCCTCTAGATTATCCAGAACATCAGGTTAAGCTCTCTGTGTTGTACACTAACTTCCCAATAGCTATCTATTTTATACACTGGTAATGTTTATGTTTCAATGCTATGCTCTCAGTTCATCCCAACGCCTCCTTCCCCCACTATACCCACAAGTCCATTATCTATGTCTTCATCTCTATTCTTGTTCCATGTTGGTTCTGTTGCTTCTTGATCCACGTGCAGGTTTATCAGAGACAGAAGTGTGATTTGGTATTCTTATCTGTTTAAGAATTTTCCATAGTTTGTTGTGATCCACATAGTCAAAGGCTTTAGTGTGGCAGATGTAGATGTTTTTCTGGAATATCCTTGCTTTCTCTATGATCTGACAAATATTGGCAGTTTGGTCTCTGGTTTCTCTGTGTTTTCTAAAACCAGCTTGTACATATGGAAGTTCTTAGTTCACATACTGCTTAAGCCTAGCTTGAAGGATTTTGAACATAATCTTACTAACATGTGAATTGAGTGTAATTGTACAGTAGTTTGAACATTCTTTGCCATTACCCTTCTTTGGGATTGGAATGAAAACTAACCTTTTCCAGTCCTGTGACTGCTGCTGAGTTTTCCAAATTTGCTGACATTGAATGCAGCATTTTAACAGCATCATTTTTTAGGATTTTAAATGACATAATTGATATTTTGTGTTAAATGTATCTACTTATTTGATTAGACTCATAAAGCATGGTCAATAGGAATTTTTAAGAATTTTGAGTTTGTATCATTTTGTTTTTGCTTCATATTCTATACCGGATTATTATAGTAGTAATAGGAGAAGTAAAGTTACTTTCCATGATTAGGATTAAGAAATGTATAATGTTGAAACAAAATGCTCTACAATGAATGTTCAAAGTATGAAAGTTGCTCATTTGTGTCCGACTCTTTGTTACCCCATAGACTATACAGTTCATGGAATCCTCCAGGCCAGAATACTGGTGTGGGTAGCCTTTCTCTTCTCTGGGGATCTTTCCAACCCAGGGATCAAACCCAGGTCTCCCTCATTGCAGGCAGATTCTTTATGCTGAGCCACCAGGTAAGCCCATGAATGGTTAAATTTCATGTTTATTTCTGACTGTGTTTCTACATATGAGACCACAACTTTATAATTATTTCTATTATCTGAAATTTTCAGTAATAAACTCACACTGGAAAAGGTATTTGCATGACACTAATAATCACATTAATTTACTGATCATTGCAAAGTAAAGTTCTTAACATGGTCATTAGTGATTAAATTAACTCTGCCTTAAAATAATATCTTTCCCTATTCTATCCTAAAGATATAAATTAATTGTGATTTTTTAATCCTCTGTACAATCTAAGTGTAAAATGTTAAGATTACATTATTTCACTTTAAAAGGGGTCATGTGTGTCATTAGACAACATAATAAAACGGTTAAGAGCAGAGAGAATCTGGGACCAGACCATATAGGTTTTAATCTGCTTCTACTAGTTAATAACTGCATCACTCTCAGCAAATTACTTAAACCCTTTGGGACTCTATTCCTCCTTATTTAAAATGAGGAAGATAAGAACTATATTTACTTCATAGTGTGATTGTGAAGATTTAAGTTGTTAATATAAGATACAATTAAGGACAGTACCTGACTTTGGTAAGGAATGTGTCATATAATTCTTTAGTACGTAAAGTCAAATTTACTGTTTCATAAAGGGAAAAGCCACTCTTTATCAACTTTCACTTAACCATAGAAAAGCTTGTGATGTAGCCTTCTAACTCATTTGCTTCAAGTCAACATCTTTTTCTTTATAAGTGCTGACATTCCCCTGTGGCAGGAAAATCAACATTTTCAGTCACTTGCTTTAAATAATGGACTGAGGCTCAGCTTCAGCATCTATCCATTTCTAATTTGCTTCCAACAGCCTTTTAAATATGTGGAAGTTCTAAGACCCACTTTATCTAAATATCAGGATTTTTTTTTTCTTTTCTTCATGATCATGTCACAAAATATAGTTATTCTGCTATAGTCAAACTTAGAATATACCTGCTGTCTGGAGTTATATTTATAACCCAATTTGTTCGCAAAAATATTGCAATCAATATAGAGAGGAAATATAGATATGTATGAAATAGTCAGAAACCACATTCCTTCCAATACATCCATGGAAAAAGAAAAAGAGGCAGAACTGTCGTTTGGAGCTTGGGGTGACATCCCTACTACTTCAAGCAGAAAACAAATTGTTTGCTTTACTGCAATAGATAACAAAAGCTTGTATTAAAAATGACAAATACAATGCCAGGAGAGAAGAAAACATACTGATAAAGGCAACCATGTTGTAGACAACTTCTCTAGAAAATCACTTGTTATCCAAAGCAGGTGGCAATCTATAATCACATTTATGACAAGTTGTGACAAAACCTTTATTCTTTCAGCCTTCTTCTAATGTAAGATATCTGATTTGAAAATGATTTCAATATATAATCTCTCTGCTAAGCCTCGGCATCATATCACCGTCTTATATTGCTATAGTTCAAGAACATTGATTCTAAAGGGTGATACAAAATGTTCATAACTATGGGGGAATAAACAGGGAAGAAAAGGAAATATGGGAGAGAAATAGATCTATACCAAGAATACTAAAAAGGATCTCAGTGACTCTCAAAAGGAGTACTAATAATAAAGAAGAAAAATATACATCCACACATAAAAGACTACCAATTGTCAAACACTGTTCAAGGTTCATTTAAAACATATTTCAATCTTTAAATTTTCTTATCTCTGACTTGAATGAACTCAACTTCCTCTAAATCTCTACAATTCATAAAATGACTTTTAGGGCCCACTTCATGAATAAGTCTGAATCTTTGTCATATGCCAAAAATGAGCAACACTTCTAGTATTAATAGATGTTAAATAAGTTTGTTGAATAAGTATGTGTTAATATATGCTTTATCTACTCTTCTACCCCTCACACATTCACAAGTCATTGTAAACTCTTCAAGTGTAGAAACATAATCCTATTTCTACCAGTGACAATGACAGTCGTCAGTGTCATTGAAGAAAATCAGTGATTGTATATGAATGGAGACCACAGATAATATATTCATCACACAGATGAACTGAACTTGACATGAAAACCAAGAATGCATATATGAGGCAAGAGCTTGCAATAATTGAAAATTCACATTCTAAGAAATTAAAGCAATAGCATTCTAAAATCACCAGCTCAAATTATTTATATATATTTGCAATGCTCATGATAGTTCATGCTCAGTCACTCAGTTGCGTCTGACTTTTTGTGACCCCATGGACTGTAGCCAGCCAGGTTCCTCTGTCCATGGAATTTTCCAAGAAAGAAACCTTGAGTGGGTTACCATTTCTTATTCCAAGGGATCTTCTCAACCCAGGGATCGAATGCACATCACTTGTATTTCCTGCATTGGCAAGCAGGTTCTTTACAAACTGCACCACCTGGGAAGCCCTGCTAAAGGCAGTATTTATACTTAAATTTAACACTTCACTAAGAGAATTAAAAACTAATCCACTGATGTGTTTTAGTATCCTACTAGAGAGAAGTCATCATTTTTTTCTTTCAGGAAAACTGGCATAGATTTAACTCAAAATTATTGCTGTTTACACTTCCTTTGGTATCTTTTAAATATAATTTTATAGCAGATTCTGAAGTGTTCATTTTCTAATTATCCTCATGAAAAAACTTCACAATGGGTTAAAAAAAATTACTTTGTAAGCTAACCAATACTTTAAACTTATTTTGTAGCTACTGAAACTGTCATGTCAATGTTAATTTACATAGAATCTAAGCAAACCTGTGTGACTGAAAAAAAAAAAAACTAACAAAGTATCCATGTATTTTCTAACAAGATATTTTAACATGATACTTTTTACTCTTAAATTAATAAAGTCTTCTTTTATTACCCACTTAAAAGATATTGAGTAGCTGAATTAATCATTTAGCCCTCATTTTACTCTTCCATACTTTTTTTTTTTTTTTTTTTTTTTTTTTATTTTCTCTTTTTTTAAAATTTTATATGGT
>SJYV01034996.1:165883-258867 GCA_006410875.1 Neotragus pygmaeus | reverse complement strand
TTGCTGAAAATCTCACAGGGCTTTCTGTTTCTTTCTCTCCTATATATCACTCACTATGTCAAATTTCCTCCTGGAGAAGGAAATGGCAACCCACTCCAGTATTCTTGCCTGGATAATCCCATGGACGGAGGAGCCTGGTAGACTACAGTCCGTGGGGTTGCAAAGAGTTGGATACGATTGAGTGACTTCACTATCACATGTCAAATTAGAGTGCTGCCAACACACCCTGCTCCCCAAATCTCAGGAATAGAATTGATGTACCCCTATGTACTTGTAGAGCATTCTGTTTGAATCCCGTTCTTCTTTTATAGTTTCCTGTATAATGGGTATCTGCTTTACAGCCTGGTATCTTACTCTGAAAGTGAAAGTCGCTCAGTCATGTCAGACTCTTTGTGACCGCACGGACTATACAGCCCATGGAATTCTCTGGGCCAGAATACTGGAGTGGGTAGCCATATCCTTCTCCAGGAGATCTTCCCAACCCAGGGATCGAACCCAGGTGTCTTGGATTGCAGGCAGATTCTTTACCAGCTGAGCCACAAGGGAAGCCCATCTTATTCAAATGATACATTATTTCAGGTAAAGAACTATCTTATGTTATTCAGAGACACTGTAAAAATATCAGATTAGTTTCATTTATATTCTTTTGCAAAATAATTTTTGGTATTTATATTTGAATGTAATACTTCATTAAGAAAGTTTAAAACTTATATGGTTATGTATTCGTATGCTCATCATAAAGTTTTATGAAAACATAACACTGCTGTAGACAACCAATAACTGTTTGCTTGAGAATAGAGATTATGATTATTTACCTAATGTAGGACTGCATTTTACATTGTTTTTAAAATATATGCTAATAATTACTTTAAAATTGTGTAAATTTAATGGTAAAAGAGTTATTTCTATACAAGATATTAAGAATAACTATTTGGAAAGGATGATAAAAAGTTTAAAGTGAGAAATACTGTTTGATTGGAGAGAGGAAAAGACATTCTATGAGAGGTCCTACCTTAAGAACTAAACTTTTGCAATAAAACATTAGAACATTATAATAAAATAATAATGGGAATGCTTATAGGAATATACTTACTACAAGTAAAAAAAATGAGAACCATGGGGATAATTTAAAAGTCACGTGTGATCATGACTTAGAAATACAACCACTCTATGCCTGGAGCTATCAAAGAGTGATGTCATAAAATCTGACAACTCCTGGCCCATGCAACTTATCTCTCCTATGTTAAATAGCATATCAAAGCCCATTTAACATTAGCTGGCTCCATATTATCACTGAGGGATTTTTGTCACTTTTATTTTAACTTTTCCATGTAAATTCTTCTAAAGGGAGTGATTTTTCTTATTAATTATATGCACTTCAGCCCCCAAATTATTTAAAAGGCAAAAATGAAGATAGGGTATATAAATTAGGCAGTCAAGCATAATATGTAGGAAGGCTTGATAGTCATGTCCAACTCTTTGTGACCCCATGGACTGTAGCCTACCAGGCTCCTCCCTCCATGGGATTCTCCAGGCAAGAGTACTGGAATGGGTGGCCATTTCCTTCTCCAGGGGATCTTCCTGACCCAGGGATCAAACCTGGGTCTCCCACATTCCAGGCAGATGCTTTAACCTCTGAGTCACCAGGGAAAGTCAAGCATAAATAGCTATAAATCAGGCTCAAATTTTAAGAGGAAGGTAACAGGTGACTTTCCCAGTTTGGGGCGAGTCTTGGGGTTCTCTTCCCACATCAGCAGAAGACTTTGTGGGTACTAGATGGTTGTTTCTCATTAAAACCCTTAATCTCATTCATTCAATATGTTTTTTTTTTTCCACCGTTCTCATTGGAATTTTATTACAAATTATCATGCATTTCTCATGTTTGCAAGTTTACATTTATTTACATTATCATTTGATAGATGGTCATCTCCCTTGAAGTTGATATACTTCATAATGTTTTGCAGAAGTGAAACTGAGAGGCTTGACCCAAAACACTGAATTACCTTTGATCTCATCCAAAATCTCAGGAAGCAGAGTGGAAATTGAGATGGCTGTGATTTATCTTTGGCAGTATGGTTATATCTCTATTTATCCCTATTTTATTATACATTTCAACCAGACTTTTAATGTTGTGCACAGAAACTAGGCATCAAAAAGAACATTCCTCAGGATTTCAATCCTGCCTCAGAGACTTATTAATTTTATGATCTTGGATATATTATTGTCTGAGGTAACAGAACCTGAGTTTCCTCGTCTATAAAGTGATGATTATAATACCTTCCTACAAATTGGGAAATTGTAGAAGTAAATGAGATAACCTTTATCAAGTCTCTAGTACCATGATAGACACATAATAAGCCCTCAATAAATAGAGCAGTAGAATCAATTTCCCTGAAAGGGTTACTCTTAATATCTAATTCTTTGGTACAGGTATTCACTGACTGCTCTTAAAAATAAAGAAAGTGAGTTTTCAAAACACTAAAGGAGCACAATATAATAGTCAGAGATGAACATTCAAAACTTAAGACCAGCACTACTAGGCTTTATCACAACCGATGAAACCTTGAACTTCAGCTTCTCATCTGTAGATTAAGGCTAACAGGATTATTATGAAAGCAAGATCTATGAAAGTATGTTAATCTGTCTGAAAAAAAAGTTCAATAAGCATTAGTTTCTCTTCCAATTGCTATAATGGGAGTGTTTCAGGTAATCTTGCTGTCCTTCATCACAAGTGTGTGTCAACTGTGTCTAGAATGATTCGTCTCATCACTGCCTCTCCTGGCAGATAGTGTGAGTCTTGGAGGCAGGCTTTCTTGCTGAGGGCAGACAGAGCACCAGCATTATTCTTAATGCATCTCTCCAGGCAGCACCGATTCATTCATAAGAAATGGACAATTTGGAATGACTATGCCCTTCATACAGAATGAGTAGAAAATTTAAATGAGTTCAATGAACAGATAGTTAAAGTAAACAAGTGAAGCTAAATGGAGAGAATGATGAATAACGGTAATGGACACTTGACCTCAAGTGATGGAGAACATTTGAATTTGAGGGGGCCTGCACTACAGTTTCAGGGTGGGGTTCAATTCTAGATAGCTTTTGTGGCCATTCAAGAATTAGGATGGTGTTGCTGGTTCACCCAAACTTTCAAGGGAAGCTAAAATTTCTTAATTTTTAAATACTGGCAGCTAATTCAGACTTAAAACATGCAGGACTAAATTAAATGTATGAAATGTATCAGATCTCAGATAGAAACTCATACCTTTGTAGCCACAAGAAGCTAAAATCTAAAAAGCAATGAGTCACTTAGCTCTCTGAAACTCTGCTGCTTGTTGCTTACAGCTCAGAAACTCAAAATAATTTTTAAAAAATATTTAAGAATAAATCAGAGTGAGAAAAGTTAGCCTATTGTTATTACTTTCCACAAACAGACCAAAAAATTAGAGCATGGGGAGGGAGGGTTGAAAGTTATTTATATCAAGACTTTTCCCCACAGTGATCTTCTTGAATGGATAGAATTTGCAACTTATTAAAGAAACATAACTGATAGCAGGAGTGCCAGGTGGGGAACTATATCACCTGAGAAGTGTAGGTATTTAATCCACCTTCCTGTGAAAAATGTTAAAGTAGAAAATGTAGGGGTGAATAGTTTAGCTCCTTGAAAGATATATCTTTTAGGATCAGCAAATTATATATATTTTTTCCACCTGCAACCCTGATTCACAATCTAGGGACTCATGACGCATCTGTCAGTACTTAGCTCCATTTTCACCTCTGCCACCTCACTGCAGGAGTTTCACAAGATGGAAAATTCACTTAGGCTACCTGCTCCAGATAAAAGTCTGGAATGGTGAACTCAAATCCCAGGAGCCTCTGGTACATACTTCAGTTCGACAGAGAAAAATTTTAACTGCACTTAAAAGAAAATGACCCTGGAAAATAGGGTAGCAAGGCAGCAGGAAGCGTGTGCCTGGGTATGTTTGAATTTAGAATTCTGAGTACTCTTTATAGGCAGAAAATGCTGTTTTATGCCTCTAGCTATAAGACAAAAATAAAACAGAACCCCACCACCCTCTTATCAAACCATAAACTTTCTCCAAGAGGTTGATCTGTGGAGGAGCATGCATGAATTATTCGTGCCTTAAAAAACATTTTGGACAAAAGCAAAAGCTTTTCAACAATTTAAATGACAGATTTTTCTTGTCAATGAAGCTATCCATTAAAAGAGGTAAAAATTAACAATCCGTATAATTTATAGACTTCAAATTGTATAATTAATGTATTCATGTTATTATTTATCTTTTAGATGGAAGAAAAAGTAGCTAATATCTCGTAGACCATATGTCTGCATGACAAATTATTGCTTATATTAACAATATTTGTGGAAAGATTAACACACTCTTACGCACACACATGCACTCACACACACACCCCTCTGTATATACATGCAATTTGTCATTGTGTACTTGTATATAAAATGTTGATTTTTAAATATACTACTCATAGCAAATAGGCAGGGATGTGAATACATACATATATCCATACATACATGCATGGGGGTAGAGTGTAAGGATGGAGGGAATTTTTTGTTTAATTACAATGATCCTATCTATAGAAAGCCTTGCTATGAATACTGTGCTATTTTTATTATGGATTCTAAACATTGCTGAATTTAAGCACTCTTGATAATAAATTTATTTTTAAGTGAACCAACAACTAAAGTTACATATTTTTCAGGTAAGTAGAGGGAGAGTGCTGGGCTTGTGTGGGTCAAATTCTATAGCATTAAATATAAGGCTGATGTGAGCATCCCAGATTTCTTATTTCCTTGTTAAAATGGTCTTTTATTCATTTATTCTCTGTTAATGTCAAATTTAATGAATCACTGTAAACTTGAAAACAAATTAGTATCTTTTATGTTAGGAAAATACTTATTCAGTGGGTTAGATCTAAACAAAGCTAAAGGCTCTTTGATAAAGAGACATTTCCACAAATTGAAGGGTTGCAGAAAATTTGCTTTGGACACTTTTGCATGATGTATTGAGATATGGTCAGAAGCAAACACCCTTTGTTATTTGATTCAATACGTCTTTAATGATCCTCTAAACTTGAACAATGTAGTGCTTATGCCTGAGGGATTTATGATATTCTTTAGAGAAACCAGCTTTTAAATGACTGAAAGTAACTATTACTATTATAGAAAAGCAACTTTCACAACCCCAGAAATAAAAGGGTATTGGTTGGTTTCTACCTACTACAAACCAAGATTAATTATAAATTAGTCATGCTGATGTGGTAAACTATCTGAACACTAAAATACAAACTACCGTAACTATCCACGTGAATACCATATGCAGGGCCTGGAACCAGCAGAAGCTATAAAATGGCAAAAAGGAAGTAGGGCATATGTGTCTGTGTATGTATGTATGTGTGGATACATATATAGATACATATATCTCCCACTAAGCATCCTGCATGCATTTATATATATGCACATATAATGATGGTTGTTTGGGTGATGCCAGCTTCCTACTTCTGTGTCTATTTCCACCTGATTCCTCACTTCACACATTTGTTCAGGATACCACTCATATTAAGATCTACCCATTCAAGGTTCAGGGAGTGTCCTAGATGAATTTAAAACATTTCATAAACACAATTTCTCTTATTATAAGAAAGAGAATGGATACTTAATTGCTGCTGGAAAGGGGTTATTTGTTCAAAATGGTTATTGATAGAATAAAGTATGAACTTATTCCTATAATATCCTATAATAGCTCATTTAAGACTCATATCTCACACCTCCAGTCGCATTCCTTAACTTATAAAGAAAAGTGTGATAGTACTTTCTTCCATACAATGCCCGTACTAGATTTTAGAAAGGTACAAACATGCAGATGTAGAAGGTATGTCTAATGTTCAAATAACAGATCTAGACTGTTTCTACCACAATTCCAAGGAAGCTATTTTTTTAACTGTTCTGTTCATTCACAGCAAGAAGAAGTTTCCAACTGACTTGTTTGATTGAGCTAGCTGATAAGTTTTATTGCTCTCATGTAGACAATGAACCAAGTGCCTAATGGGGAAAATTGCATGGAGTCTGACTTGGAAGCAAAGTTGGCCTCTGGCTACTGAGTGGGTCCAGCTGAGAAAACTAGTTCAACCCCCTATAAGATCTGAAATGTAAAGCAAGAAAGAAAAACAGAAGACGGATACTTCATTAAGATAGATGAACTCAAAAAAAGCAGTGATGCAGAGAAAGTTAAGAAGGGAAATAGAGAATAAACAGTGTTGCAATTATTACCAGCATAAAGCAAATTGCTCAGGGTCCCATAAATCTTTTCAGGTTCAATCCCCCATGCTTAACCAGATGATCTGCCTGGATCTCTGCACATGCATCTTGCCTCACCCTTTTCATTTATTTCCTCTTTAACTAAAAGGTACTCAAGTTCAGTGTTGAAGTTTTTCAACTAAAGTCATTCTGTTGTCAAAACACTGTTATTAAGCATATTTTGGATTGTTTCCAAAACAAAAAGTGAAAATAAACAGTTTTTTTTTGGACTGAAAAACATATTTAGACATGCTTCAACAGCTAGTGTTACCTAGCTTCACTAATTCCTGCAGTACTAATATTTTTAGACAAACTGAATTTATACCTATAACTCAACATTAAGTAAGGATAGATTATTTCCTCTTTACCTAGCACTGTCTATTTCATTACACTTGTGGTTCTTTTGTGGAACTTCTCTTTTTCTGCACTAACACAGACATTACCTTCTTAAGAGTGTGCAAGACTACTTACGTATACCCTCATAAGATATTTTTCTTGTGATCTTATTCCAAAAATTTAATGAAAAATATGCTAAACTGATTTTCAGTCAGAGAAGACAGTACATTTATTTAGTTTCTTTCAGTTCAATTCAGTTCAGTTGCTCAGTCGTATCCAACAATTTGCAACACCATAAATTGCAGCATGACAGGCCTCCCTGTCCATCACCAACTCCCAGAGTTCACTCAAACTAACATCCATCGAGTCGGTGATGCAATCCAGCCATCTCATCCTCGGTCGTCCCCTTCTCCTCCTGCCCCCAATCCCTCCCAGCATCAGAGTCTTTTTCAATGAGTCAACTCTTCGCATGAGGTGGCCAAAGTACTGGAGTTTAAGCTTTGGCATCATTCCCTGCAAAGAAATCCCAGGGCTGATCTCCTTCAGAATGGACTGGTTGGATCTCCTGGCAGTCCAACGGACTCTCAAGAGTCTTCTCCAACACCACAGTTCAAAAGCATCAATTCTTCGGTGCTCAGCCTTCTTCACAGTCCAACTCTCACATCCATACATGACCACAGGAAAAACCATAGCCTTGACTAGACAGACCTTAGTCGGCAAAGTAATGTCTCTGCTTTTGAATATGCTATCTAGGTTGGTCATAACTTTCCTTCCAAGGAGTAAGCGTCTTTTAATTTCATGGCTGCAGTCACCATCTGCAGTGATTTTGGAGCCCCCAAAAATAAAGTCTGACACTGTTTCCACTGTTTCCCCATCTATTTCCCATGAAGTGATGGGACCAGATGCCATGATCTTCGTTTTCTGAATGTTGAGCTTTAAGCCAACTTTTTCACTCTCCTCTTTCACTTTCATCAAGAGGCTTTTTAGCTCCTCTTCACTTTCTGCCATAAGGGTGGTGTCATCTGCATATCTGAGGTTATTGATATTTCTCCCGGCAATCTTGATTCCAGCTTGTGTTTCTTCCAGTCCAGCGTTTCTCATGATGTACTCTGCATAGAAGTTAAATAAGCAGGGTGACAATATACAGCCTTGACGTACTCCTTTTCCTATTTGGAACCAGTCTGTTGTTCCATGTCCAGTTCTAACTGTTGCTTCCTGACCTGCATACAGATTTCTCAAGAGGCAGGTCAGGTGGTCTGGTATTCCCATCTCTTTCAGAATTTTCCACAGTTTATTGTGATCCACACAGTCAAAGGCTTTGGCATAGTCAATAAAGCAGAAATAGATGTTTTTCTGGAACTCTCTTGCTTTTTCCATGATCCAGCGGATGTTGGCAATTTGATCTCTGGTTCCTCTGCCTTTTCTAAAACCAGCTTGAACATCAGGGAGTTCACGGTTCATGTATTGCTGAAGCCTGGCTTGGAGAATTTTGAGCATTACTTTACTAGCATGTGAGATGAGTGCAATTGTGCGGTAGTTTGAGCATTCTTTGGCATTGCCTTTCTTTGGGATTGGAATGAAAACTGACCTTTTCCAGTCCTGTGGCCACTGCTGAGTTTTCCAAATTTGCTGGCATATTGAGTGCAGCACTTTCACAGCATCATCTTTCAGGATTTGAAACAGCTCAACTGGAATTCCATCACCTCCACTAGCTTTGTTCGTAGTGATGCTTTCTAAGGCCCACTTGACTTCACATTCCAAGATGTCTGGCTCTAGATTAGTGATCACATCATCATGATTATCTGGGTCATGAAGATCTTTTTTGTACAGTTCTTCTGTGTATTCTTGCCACCTCTTCTTAATATCTTCTGCTTCTGTTAGGTCCATACCATTTCTGTCCTTTATCGAGCCCATCTTTGCATGAAATGTTCCCTTGGTATCTCTAATTTTCTTGAAGAGATCTCTAGTCTTTCCCATTCTGTTCTTTTCCTCTATTTCTTTGCATTGATCGCTGAAGAAGGCTTTCTTATCTCTTCTTGCTATTCTTTGGAACTCTGCATTCAGATGCTTATATCTTTCCTTTTCTCCTTTGCTTTTCGCCTCTCTTCTTTTCACAGCTATTTGTAAGGCCTCCCCAGACAGCCATTTTGCTTTTTTGCATTTCTTTTCCATGGGGATGGTCTTGATCCCTGTCTCCTGTACAATGTCACGAACCTCATTCCATAGTTCATCAGGCACTCTATCTATCAGATCTAGGCCCTTAAATCTATTTCTCACTTCCACTGTATAATCATAAGGGATTTGATTTAGGTCATACCTGAATGGTCTAGCGGTTTTCCCTACTTTCTTCAATTTAAGTCTGAATTTGGTAATAAGGAGTTCATGATCTGAGCCACAGTCAGCTCCTGGTCTTGTTTTTGTTGACTGTATAGAGCTTCTCCATCTTTGGCTGCATAGAATATAATCAATCTGATTTCGGTGTTGACCATCTGGTGATGTCCATGTGTAGAGTCTTCTCTTGTGTTGTTGGAAGAGGGTGTTTGCTATGACCAGTGCATTTTCTTGGCAAAACTCTATTAGTCTTTGCCCTGCTTCATTCCGCATTCCAAGGCCAAATTTGCCTGTTACTCCAGGTGTTTCTTGACTTCCTACTTTAGCATTCCAGTCCCCTATAATGAAAAGGACATCTTTTTTGGGTGTTAGTTCTAAAAGGTCTTGTAGGTCTTCATAAAACCGTTCAACTTCAGCTTCTTCAGCATTACTGGTTGGGGCATAGACTTGGATAACTGTGATATTGAATGGTTTGCCTTGGAAACGAACAGAGATCATTCTGTCGTTTTTGAGATTGCATCCAAGTACTGCATTTCGGACTCTTTTGTTGACCATGATGGCTACTCCATTTCTTCTGAGGGATTCCTGCCCGCAGTAGTAGATATAATGGTCATCTGAGTTAAATTCACCCATTCCAGTCCATTTTAGTTCGCTGATTCCTAGACGTTCACTCTTGCCATCTCTTGTTGGACCACTTCTAATTTGCCTTGATTCATGGACCTGACATTCCAGGTTCCTATGCAATATTGCTCTTTACAGCATCGGACCTGGCTTCTATCACCAGTCACATCCACAGCTGGGTATTGTTTTTGCTTTGGCTCCATCCCTTCATTGTTTTTGGAGTTATTTCTCGACTGATCTCCAGTAGTGTACTGGGCACCTACTGACCTGGGGAGTACCTCTTTCAATATCCTATCATTTCGCCTTTTCATACTGTTCATGGGGTTCTCAAGGCAAGAATACTGAAGTGGTTTGCCATTCCCTTCTCCAGTGGACCACATTCTGTCAGACCTCTCCACCATGACCCATGTAATCTCTCATAGTCACATTTTCTTCATCTCTAACAATGAGAGCAATAATCACACTTTTATCATAGGTTGTTGTAAGAATTAAAGCACTTATTGTTAATAAGGAATATTGTGTTCACCCATAGCAAGTACTCATCTAAGTGTCATTCTTATTGCTATGGACTTCCCTAGTAATTCAGATGGTAAAGCATCCTCCTGCAATGCAGGATACTTGGATTCAATCCCTGGGTAGGGAAGAGAACGGAATGGCACCCCACTCCAGTATTCTTTCCTGGAGAATTTCATAGACAGAAGAGCCTGCTGGGCTATAGTCCATAGGGTCATGAAGTGTTGGACACAACTAAAACAACTTAGCATGCAGTCATGCACCATATTTAGTATCTTGACAGTATTTGACACCTGACCCTCTTTCATTTAGTTGAATTCTGTCCATTTCATTCCTTTCCCATTGTTCTGTCAATCTTTTTTTATTTTTTTAATTCTGTTTTATTAGGTGGACATACTAAAAACTTTAGCCTGGGAAACAGCTTTTAAGCCAGCTCTTAGGGACTGTTCCCTCTTCTGTCCATATTTACATTCACAACTCTACAATCTTACTTCTGTGTATAATCCTTAAATATCAGTGCTTATTTTCCTATGTTGTTGTTTTCCTCTTTTGTCTTCTTCTCCCTTAAGACCTCTTGCAGGAGAAGTGTTCAGTTACCATTTATTACCACTTACCACTGATGGTCCTCAAACATCTGCTTCCAGACAGGAAGACATACTTTACCAATACTGCTGCTACTGCTGCTAAGTCACTTCAGTCTTGTCCGACTCCATGCGACCCCATAGACGGCAGCGCACCAGGCTTCCCCGTCCCTGGGATTCTCCAGGCAAGAATACTGGAGTGGGTCACCATTTCCTTCTCAAATACCAATACTAGATCTCTCAAATTGAATATGTCCCAAACATCTCAACCTCAACATGTCCAAAGTTGAACCGTGATGTCTAACCTTCATTCCCCAAGTCAGTCCTCTTTCTATGTTCCCTTGCTCAGTAGAGAGAAACAATACCCACTCAACTGCCCGAGGCATATCTGGAGGTAATCTTTGAATCATCCTTCTGATTCAAACACAATATACAATCAGGTATCAAATGCCACTGACTTGTTTACCTCTCAAGCCTGTCCTTTTATCTTTATTCACTGCCAGTAGTATCTTAGCCCATGTGATATTATTTCCTGAATTCTTACCACTGCCAATTCCTATCTTACCCCTCCTCTATACACTAAGATAGGAAAAAATGTTTCAAAGAAGTTAAAGATGAGGATTCCTTTTTCACTATTGCAATTGTGTGATCTTGAGCAAACTAATTATTTTTCTGTTTTAATTTCTTCAGTTGCAAAATGAGTGCAACTAATGTCTTATGCCGGAAGGATTAAATGAGATATTGCATAAGAACTTAGAAGTACTTCGTGTACAATATCTGTTCATTCTGATTTCAGTAACTGTTCTTTACTATTGTTTTTCTACATTTGATTATGCCAGCTCTTCACACTAAAAACGTTTGATGAGTTCTCACTGCAATTAAGAGTAATGTTTACATTTTCTAGTTTAGTTGATAATTGGCCTTTTCACAAGTTCATCCTCAAAACTCTATCCCCTTTATTCTGAGCTTGTTGCTATATGCCTGTCTCTTATACACATCTCCTTTTTCTAGTCCTGTGGCCACTGCTGAGTTTTCTAAATTTGCTGGCATATTGTGTGCAGCACTTGCAGAGCATCATCTTTCAGGATTTGAAATAGCTCTACTGGAATTCCATCTCCTCCACTAGGTTCGTTCATAGTGATGCTTTCTAAGGCCCACNTGATGAGTTCTCACTGCAATTAAGAGTAATGTTTACATTTTCTAGTTTAGTTGATAATTGGCCTTTTCACAAGTTCATCCTCAAAACTCTATCCCCTTTATTCTGAGCTTGTTGCTATATGCACCATATCCAGTTTTTGTTGTTGTTGTTTAGCTGCTCTTTTGTGTCACTGTCATCCACTTCAGGTCTTGGCACATGCTGTTCCATTTTCACTTCCATCTTTTCCAGTTGAATACTACTGGATTTACAACTTTTAAATTTCATCTTAAAAATGTTAATGATAGGCAACGTTTGCTGTATGCTTATATTGTACCCAACACTGAGCAAAGATTTACAGAAATAATTTCATTTAAGTTCCTCAAAATAACTCCATGAGAGAGGAAGACTTTCCTGAGCTCCAATAGAATAATAAATAGATACCCTGGCTATGAAATCTCTTGGTACTCTAACGTAACAGAAATAGCACAATGCAAATACTTGCTTAATTTTCTTCCTGGTTCTCCTGTGATGTCCACAAGGAAAGAGACTAATATAATTTGGGCATTTATGTCCATTCCCTGGTGGCTCAGTGGTAAAGACTCCACTTGCAATGCAGGAGACTCAGGAGATGAGAGTTTGATCCCTGGGTTGGAAGATTCCCTGGAGAAGGAAATGGCAACCCACTCCAGTGTTCTTGCCTGGAGAATCCCATGGACAGAGGAGCCAAGTGGGCTACAGTCCATAGGGTCACAAAAAGTCGGACATGACTGGATGACTGAGTACGGCACCCATTTAAACACAGTTGTGTTACATAGTAATGGCACAATAAACCTTTGAGTCAGGAAGACATAAGTAAGTATGTTACTATGTCTCAGATACTGTACTGAGTTTGCTTTTCTTATGAATTACTGGTAAGAATCTCTATTTTACAAAAGAAAAATTTGAAGTCGAGAGAGCACCTAGAATTTACTGTCTAGCAGCCATAGTGATTGTAAGAGACAGTATTTATTTTCAAAACTGTCAGTTGCAAAAGTCCATGTAATTCCCAAATTTCAATCCCAGTGGGAGTTTAGGATTAGCAGATGTCAACTATTATATACAGGATGGATAAACAACAAAGTCCTACTGAATAGTACAGGATACTATATTCAACATCCTGTGATAAATCATAATGGAAAAGAATATGAAAAACAATGTATATGTATTATAACTGAATCACTTTGCTATACAGCAGAAATTAAATACAATGCAAGTTAACAGTAATAAAAAATTTTAAAGTCCACGTAGAAATTCTTTTCTTATTTAAACTTCTGCAGAAGTAGTCCTTGTAATGGTACACTGCTGCTGCTGCTAAGTCACTTCAATCGTGTCTGACTCTGTGTGACCCCATAGATGGCAGCCCACCAGGCTCCCCCGTCCCTGGGATTCTCCAGGCAAGAACACTGGAGTGGGTTGCCATTTCCTTCTCCAATGCATGTAAGTGGAAAGTGAAAGTGAAGTCGCTCAGTTATGCCCAACTCTTAGCGACCCCATGGACTGCAGCCTACCAGGCTCCTCTATCCATGGGATTTTCCGGGCAAGAGTACTGGAGTGGGGTGCCATTGCCTTCTCCATGTAATGGTATAATTGAGGCTTAAGTCAGTGACTGCTTGATTTGGAACAATTTATCGGCATGCCATCAACCAAGCCTGTTCAGCATACAACTGTTAAATGACTATGAAGTGGGTTTAAAAGTAACTAGATTATAGGCCAAATTAAGACTACAGGGACTATATTCTAACAAACCAGGTTAGGCAAAAACAGATTTCTAGTGTTAACTGCTGTTTATTTAATTTATCATAATTAGTGGTATTACATTTAGTTCTTAATGCCTGTCATTTTCTATTAGAATTAAAACTAAAAGTGCTAGAAACCATTTTGAGGTCATCATTTATGAAGTAAATATTCCAAAGACCTTCTTTAACCAAGAGTTAGTTTGAAAAAAAAGTTAAAAAATTAAACTATGTTATAGCATTTCTGCCGGGTTTCTGAGCTGTGCCCTCATTACTTCTTTTGGGAATCTGTTTCTATCATCTTGTAAAAACATATTTCATAGTCAAAGTTAAAGGGAAGAGAAAAGAGGAATAAAACAGAAAAGCAAATGTTGATTGCAATACAGATTTAAAACTGTGATTTGCTAAGAAATCCGTGATCTAACTGTAAGGCATCTAAGAAAACCCCAATCGAAAAACATCAATCCCACAAGTGCAAATCTACTAGGTAGCACAGGGAACTTAGCTCAGTGCTTTGTGGTGATCTAGATGGATGGGATGGAGGTGTGGAAGAGAGATCCAGGAGAGAGGGGATATATGTATGCATAACACTGATATACTTCATTGTATAGCAGAAGCTAACATGATATTGAAAAGTAACTATGCCCCCAATAAAACCAAGTACAACTGTCATTGCATATATTTATGGTCAGTTAATCCTATAAACTAGGACTTTTAAATCTCCAAAGAAGTTCATATCATGTCTTAGGCATTTCTGCTACAATTTTGATTTCCTGGAACGTTAGATGAATAGCCAATTTATGTATGATATATTGAAATGCTTATTAACAATATGTAATATTTCCTAGACAATCAGTTTCATCTCTTAATTACAGGTATTTTGGCTTTATTATTTCTAATGGAGAATAAAACATGGGCATGCAATGTGGATTGATGCCTATAAACCTTGACTCACAACCATAAACTATATGCTATGTAACTGGCACTAGATTTCAGGAACAGTGTTTAAAGTTACACCATTTTATAAGTATTATGATTCAAAGCTTTTATTGTCTTTAAACCTGCTGGTGAAGCTTATGGTTGAGTTCTGGTATGGTTCACCAAAAGACACGATTCCTCTGTTATTACAGGATGCCTCCAAATCCAAGAGTCACTTGTATTAAATCAACTCATCATATTATTTATGTCTTCAAGTTTCCTAATTCACTTTTTGCTATTGATTTTTGGATTTTGCTTTTGACCTGTAAGATTCTACATGGCCTCTGCACATTTAAATAACTATTCAAAATTCCCTGGTTGGTCCTTGGGAGCAGAGCCGGCTCTGTGAGCTGCTCCAAAGTCTTGTGTCATTATGATTACCCCCTAGGCTTTTCTATCTATTGCTCCTTCTACCTTCAGAATTAATAGATGAGAAAGATTAGGTCAATTGGCATTTCTGAGGCAAGTCTGAATTAATTTTCTTTGGCTTGTCTTGTTGAATTTCACACTCCCTGAACATTTCTCACTGATAAGCAGATTATGATGCTGGCTCATGTTCAGGATAGCAACTCCAAATGTGTTTACAGGGTTGTATTGTTACCTTTTAGCACCATCAACTGCAGTGAGCATTATCATTTATAAAGTTAAAGATCTTCATTTAAAATTTGTGTCAAGAGACTAATATAACTGTGATTTTAATTACTGAAAATCATTTTCAAATTAATGGAAAATTTAACAGTGGGAGATGTGTAGGAATCCAGAGACAATCAGCTTGGCCTTTACCTTAGGTGTTGCCCTCCGTGAGAGACATTAACATAATCCTTGTTTTCTAGATCAGAGGCTTTCAAAGGAAGGTCTATGAAAAGCATAAGTCAAAAGAGGAGTTCCTGGGGATTTATTATTGAAACTGAAGTCATGGTAAATCAAACTTGCAAATAGTGAAAATAATTTTTTAACTTTCTTAGAGTAGCTGCATAGAGAGAATAATCATAAAAAAACCACTGGTTTCAGTGTTTATGAAATCATTAGTGTCATTAAGCAGAAAAGTAGTCATAGAAGAAAGTCACATTGCAAGAGGTTTACGAGAGAAAGAAAGAGGACCTGCTAGATAAAGCATATTAATCATTTAAAAAATATGTTTGTGAAATGAATATAAAGACAACTGCAGAGTACTGGAGGTTAAAATAATTTATTAGCTTGTTAAAATGAGAGAATTTGAATCGTTTTGGGTAATAGTGTAATGGAGGCAGTATAAAGTGAACATTCCATAAAAATATCCTAAAATAGTGAGAGTAATGAACAGTGAGAGTGCAAATTGGCTATGTAAGTAGGTGTAAAGCCGAGTAATGTAGGTTAATTTTGGAAAGATGGAGAGACACTGTACTCAGGCTATTTCTTTTAAAGTTACCAAAGGGACATAGAAAGTGACTGTGAAATGGAGCAAGATCTTCTGGTTCTTGTCCCCTATGCCCTCTGCCTGTCTTTTGTCTGTGGAAAAACTTTAGCCAAAGAATAAGTTTAACCAGAGAAGTGAGAAAAATGTAGAAACAAAGGAAAATAGTCAGTGGAGACCAAGTAATAATGGTTTGGTCATTAAGCATAGTCAAGGACCTGTAGTTTCTTCTCAAATGCTATAGATCATATTCTGAGCCATAGTCTGTGTGAGCTGTTTTGCAGATACTAAAACCCTCACGAGGTGGAAAAAGTTAACAACATGATGACCAGACAGTAGCAATGACATTGACGGTCACAATTCTGAGAATTGGCCTCAAAGAAATGGAAAAAAACAAAACAAAACAAAACAAAAAACAATCTTGGAACTGAAGATTAATTGTATTTAAAACAATCTAGATGATGCTGGTCAGACTGCCATTGACCAATTTCAAGATGACTATCAGAGCTGATTGTGTTGTTTCCATATGTAGCCCCTTACTTCAACCTATAGAAGTTCTTGTCCATTGCTTTTAGGGGTGGGGGAAAATCTGTCTTTGGACAGGATTCTGCCCTCTCCCCTNGCTGGTCAGACTGCCATTGACCAATTTCAAGATGACTATCAGAGCTGATTGTGTTGTTTCCATATGTAGCCCCTTACTTCAACCTATAGAAGTTCTTGTCCATTGCTTTTAGGGGTGGGGGAAAATCTGTCTTTGGACAGGATTCTGCCCTCTCCCCTGCCAGTTGCTGGCATTCAAAAGAAAGCAAACTTTTCTTTCCACCAACCTGGCCTCTTCATTGGTTTATTGAGCAGCTAGCACCTGGACCTCACTTTTGGTTAAAATAGAAACTGGAGGACATGAAAAAACTAAGATTTTAGAAACTTTATTCACACACAATATCTTCCAAAGATCAATTCTCTTTTAAGCCCTCACATACCCTGAACACAATTTGACCAGAAAAACCGTCACTCTCCCAGAAAAACTTATTTACTTAGTTTCTAGGGCAAGAATACACAGAAGAACTATAGAAAAAAGATCTTCATGACCAAGATAATNGATGGACATGAGTTTGAGTGAACTCCAGGAATTGGTGATGAACAGGGAGGCCTGGCGTGCTGTGATTCATGGGGCCGCAAAGAGTCGGACACGACTAAGCGACTGAACTGACCTGAACTGAACTGAGGGCACTACTGTTTGTACCCAGTTTGCCACTTACCTTATTGGCCACTTCCCTGTGTACTTCGGGGGCTCCCCTCCTATCACTGAAAGTACACTTGTCTCAAGGCCCTGTTCATGGATCTCTTCTCTCACAGGCTGCCTAGTGTGGTATCTAGTTTCAGGGTATTAAATTTTATGATGAATCCCAAATATATGTCTCCAAATATAGCCTTGCTCTCTCTCAGGATTCATAAATTAGATCACTCCCTGGTATTTCTTTTTAGATGTCAAATAATCTTAAACTTCTTTGCCTAAAACTGGACTCATTTTCCCTCCTAAATCTACCCAAGCTCCAGGATTTCCCATTCCCCCTCCCATTCAAACTTAAACACAAGATGTCAATAGGTTGAGACAAATTGTCTCTTTCCTTCCCACTCCCACATTTAATTCATAATCATAGCATATTAGCTTTACTATATGTGTAGGAAATATCCCATATTTCATCACTCTTTACCGCCTCCTTGGCTATATACCTTGATTCAAACCACCATTATCTCTATCTCTGTTTTTAATCTGTGCACTAAAGTCAGTTCCTGCATAATAACTGGAATGATTGCTTTAACCAAGGTCATATCAAGCCATTTCTCCGCTGAAAATTTTCAGACACTTTTCTTCCCTCTCAGAATACAGCACAGATCTTTGTTGACTCAACTTTACCTGAACTGATCTTTGCAAATTCTTGAACTCATGCTTGAGTGCTAAGTAGGTTCAGTAAGGTCCAACTCTTTGTGATCCTATGGTCTGTATCCTGCAAGGCTCCTCTGTCCATGGTGATTCTCTAGGCAAGAATATTGGAGTGAGTTACCATGTCCTCCTCCAGGGGATCTTCCTGACCCGGTGCCTGAACTCATGTCTCTTATGTCTCCTGCACTGGCAGGTGGGTTCTTTACCGCTAGCCCTAGCTGGGAAGCCCTAAACATCCATCCATAGACAGGGAGTAAATTTTCACCTCCAAGACTAAGGAAACACAGGTTTAAAGAAGTTGAATAGTGTTTACCAGTCCTTCCTGGAAAAGTTAGGAGATAGCTAAAATTCATGGGGGTGGGGGGAAGGCGGGCTCTGACTTTAGTTGTCCTTGTTCCTAAGCTCGTTATTACTATCCTTAATTTCCCTGAAATGCTTGAAAGGTGTCACGGCAAGAAGGATCTAAAATTTTAAATTACTTTCCTTTCAATCCCTTGAAAAAGGAAAATGAACAAGAAAGAGTGTCTCTATTTCTTCAGTGCAGCTTCTTAGCTAGATATTAGAAGGAATTACTTGGATTCAATTAACTTTTATACAGATTTGAATGATTGCTGCAACTACTACTATAGCCAATATCAATGATAATAAAAGTAATCATTATTATGTATTTTGTGCTTGGCTCTTTATGTACATTTGAAACTCACTGCAATATATTTTAGAAAATAAAGGTCAGAGGGGCTAAACATTTATCCCTAAATAGAGAGGAAGCAGTTGGCAGGAAGGAAATTCAGTATTACTTACTATGAGCCTGGATTCCTAACCATTGAGACAAAATACAAAGTTGGTATGTCAGGTGGAATTTGGGATAGTGTAGGTAAATACATTTCTGAAAAATCTTGCTATGAACTAGATCCCTTAGAAGTTTCTGCATTCACAACATGTTTCATTCCTTTTCTTCTGAGGTCAAACATCATCCCAGATATCTCAGATGCTATTTTTATTATATCTTTCTTAGGTCTCTCGGATATTGTGAAAGCAGAGTGCCTCAGATGATAAAGGTAGCCACTTTTAATTACAAAACCTCCCATATATTGATATTATATTTTTCAAAAGCAATAAAAAACATGTCATAGCAGGAGTTTGTGATAATAGAGAAATGATTTAAGTAGTTTGACTATTTGTAACTTTTAAATGAAAGATAACTGTTGCATTTTAAAATAATAGTAAAGATACAGAAATAGAATTGTTTAAGTGATTAAAAATTACAATTTAAGGTATAGTATTATAGTATTTTTCAGGTATATTTGCAAAACATTCTATGTCATATTAATAATTGTCTCCTTACTTAAATACATGGTGTTAATGAAAAATCTACTGTCCAACTGCAGCATTTGCCTCTTTCTAAAACACCTAGTAATCAGCGTATGTAGCTGAATTTTCTGTTGCAAGGAAGCAAGAGAACAGTATCTTTTTCTTAGGGGCTATTTCACAATCACCTGATTAGTGGAAATTATGATAAAGCTTATTCCAGGCAGATGGCGTCTGAACATCCCATCAAATGACACAGGGGACATTACTGGCAATGAGAGTCACACATTGCTTTAAGAGCAAATGTTGTGAAGATGAAGGCTAAATGAACGAAGGCGTCAAGATCCTAATCATAACCTGGATTCTGTGTTAATTCTGAGCAAATCATACCTTTTTTCCATGTTATAATTGTATTTCATACCCATTAGATTTCTGTGAATTTGTGGAGTTACAGGATTTTAAAACTAAGGCATGGACAGGGTGAGGGATGTTCATAAATTATAAATGACCACTCTACTCTGAAAAATTCATGTCCTATGTTATTGGAGAAAGTAATTTTATTATCTTGATAAATAAAGCCTTGAGTTCTAGAACTAGTATAGTTTTTCACTGTTTTCCATTCAGTTAGAGTGACCTTTCTTGGCCTGTTGAAAGGTGGTTTATCCTTCACCTCATCCTAATGCTTTTCTTTTTGGTTTTCTCAACTGGCTGCAATAACTCTTTCCACAGATGTGCCTAATATGTAGTCATGACTTTCTTCATGGCATTGCTATAGACTACCTTATATAATTACTTGTCCACTCAGTTCCTCCACAACACAAGGTATTGTGTACCTAAAATGACCAATAAGAGAATAAATCTCATGTTAAGCACTCTTATGAAACAAACACACACATACACAGAAAGAAAAATATACCACAACTGCCAAGAATAACTTATATAATTGATATTTTAACAATATTTCTACAATATGAATTTCTACTCTCATTAAGCAATCTGGGGTACTCTTTTGTTTCACTTGTTTAATGAAGAGATCCACCAGTCCATTCTAAAGGAGATCAGCCCTGGGTGTTCTTTGGAAGGAATGAGCTAAAGCTGAAACTCCAATACTTTGGCCACCTCATGTGAAAAGTTGACTCATTGGAAAAGACTCTGATGCTGGGAGGGATTGGGGGCAGGAGGAGAAGGGGACGACAGAGGATGAGATGGCTGGATGGCATCACTGACTCAATGGACGTGAGTTGAGTAAACTCTGGGAGATGGTGATGGACAGGGAGGCCTTGCATGCGGCAATTCATGGGGTCGCAAAGAGTTGGACACAACTGAGCGACTGAGCTGAACTGAACTGAGTGAAAATCAATGATTAATAATATAAAATAAAAAATTAAAATCATATCTCTATTTTTGTGCAGAATTAAGCAAAATATATTATTTTTGATCTAGTATTATAATTTGTAGCTAATGCAATTGAGCTTCCTAAAATAAAGGACTATGTATTACTGTGTATTTTATATAAAGAGAGTTATAGATTTCCAGGAAGAATTTTATGACATTCTGAAAATTCCTACTACAGCATACAGTTACAGTGTAATACACTGTACAGTTACAGTGTATTCTAAGAATCCAGTAAGTCTCTGATATATAGATGAAAATATGTGGCCCAGAAAGAAGATAAATGTTTAAGTTAAGAAGAAATGTTTATTAAATCTATTAGGCTTCAGAATTAATATGAGTCTTTGATAAAACTGGTGGAAATGGTATTACTTTCCAAATTGTTTTCAGGGTTAAAACTAATTGAATGGATAGATGATTTCAAAAGTTAGGAATTACCTAAAAATGACAGAAGAATTTCTCAAATGATATGAGGTGACCAAATAAGAACTAGGAGAAGAGGAAGAAAACAGGTTAAAAGATAATATTTTGTGTGTGAGGGGATAGATATACAGCCATGAATCAGGATTATAGTTGTATAAAAATACATTTAGCATATAAATATGTAACATGTGGTATAATTGATCACAATATATACTAAGTATGCATTAAAATAATGTACTTAATCATAGACCAAGAAATCTTTTTATGTGAAATTAATAAAACCTGGAGTTAAAAAAACAAAGCCAATCATTTGAAATCTCTTATTTGCTCAAGCATTTAATCTATTATTTTTAAGAGTTTTCAAAGACGTGACATTGGGACCATATATTTCAGTTTTTTGCACAAGAAACTTTCTTAGCCATGAGGGCATGCTACCATTGATAATCGTTAACTAGTTGGAAATATTTTTATTAAGTGTAATTTTTCAAAGATAAAACTTCTTCTGGAGTAAAAAACATAATTAAGATACCAATAAGTATGAATAATCTGCTGTTGAGAGAATTATTCTTTTCACTCTCTTGGATCCTAAAAGCAAAGAGTTAAATTAAAATATGGATGCTAATATACAAGTATAATATTAAAATAATTTATGTTTACTCACCTTTGAGAAGTGAGTGACACTGAAGTTAAACATTCATGACTTTCTGGTTTTATTTAATAGAAAAGCATAATTTCATTTCAGGAATCAGAAATTTATATAGGGTTAGGAAATGCTACTGCAATATAATGCATACATTAAAGTTTTGCCTCTCAAAGTTTAATATGCATTCAAATTACCTAGAAACTTTGTTGAAATGTTGATTCTGGCTCAGTAGGTATGGGGATTCTGCATTTCTAACAAGTTACCAGGTAATATACATTCTTCTGGTTTATGGACAGACTGCATTTTTAGTAGCAAAATCTTAAATATTATTAATTAGGCTTTAATGACCTACCTCAAGGGAAAAAGATAGAATGAATGCAGGGCAGAGAAAAAGGAAATTTTTTGCTCTGGTGAAAGATTCAACTAAATAATAGCTCTACTGTGTGGTAATGGTTAGCATGAAGAAAAGTGTTAGTTGCTCAGTCATATCTGACTCTTTGCAAAATTATAGACTGTAGGCCACCATGCTCCTCCATCCATGGGATTTTCCAGGCAAGAATACCGGAATGGGTTGTCACTCCTTTCTCCAGGGAATAGTTAGCATACTAATGCTTATTTTTCACCATATGTATTTTGCCACAAACCCAAAATGAACATACACATTAGATCCCTGTGGTTTTTCAGTGGTAGAGCATCCACCTGCAATGCAGGATACAAGATGCAGAGATGCAGGTTCAATCCCTGGGTCAGGAAGATCCATGGAAGACAGAAATGCAACCCACTCTAGTACTCTTGCCTGGGAAATCCCATCCACAGAGGAGCCAGGCAGGCTACAGTTCATGTGGCAGCAAAGAGTCAGACACAACTGAGTAAACAACAGCAAAGTTTCAGGCAAGCAAAAATTTGGAGATTTATAAGTCTCAACTGTTAAAGTCTGTGCACACACACACACACACAAAACAGTATTGCAAAGCAAAAACTGAAATATTAAGGCCATTTTCTATCCTACATGTGACAATTAAAACAGAAGGAGCCACTGATAATTTGACCAGCAATTTATAAGAATTTGTGTTTTTTTTTGTTGTTATTTCAATGTAAGTGGACCCAAATGCTTTTAACATCTATCCTCTAAATTTTTCAACACAAATGCAGCAAGCATCTGTCTTTCTCTGTATTGTGTCTCAAACCTAACCCATCACCACAGGCATCAAAGCTGAACATGATGGTCATGCTGTTCCCTGCAGCCCTGAAAGACAAACAAAAGAACAAACACACCCCAACAACTTAAAACCTGGTGCCAAGGGAGCTCTCCAGGTTGCCAAGTGCCTCTCTGATCCTACTAGTAAATATAAAAGCTGCTTCCCTCAGTAACTGAAAACAATCACAACTGGCTTTCCTCCATTTTTGTTGAACCACTGGTGATAGAGGAAAGATAGAATATAGAGATGTGCCCCAAAGTGTCCATGGATGGGTTTGATTTACAAGTTTTGGTTTGCTACAACCTGTAAAGATTAGGCTTTCTTAGATGTAATTTCTGTTTCCAGGAGAAGACCTTCTAATATCTTTAAATGGTATATCTATAAAATTCTGTTTTCCTAAAGGACAACTGGTTAAAAAAAAAAAAAAAACCCGCTTATTGAACAGCACCATAATTTTTGTACAACTTTGTATATAAAAAGTTATTATCATAAGTGTTAACACATGGATATGCCCATTGATTGTAATAAAATTTAGAAATCAAACTTGCTTTCATTTTACTTATATAAGCTAAAGGAAAATGCAGCTATATCCACAATATAGTGATTTCAAAGCCCATATTGTTCATCTGAGCAAGTAAGTTTCAAAAGTAAAATCTAACTGTAAATATTTCGAAAGATACTTTGGTATTAAAACCAACAAGCCAGATTATATATTATGATTTACTAGTGAAGCTTAATTTTAAGCAGCAATGAAAAATATTATGCCTGATATTTATCACACCAATTATACACAATTATATGAGGTCTCTGATTTTATGGATAATAATATTGTTGATGATAATTTACTGATTTTAGTCACATTTTTTGTCAGCAAAGCTATACTAATATTATAAAATACATTATTTTCTGTCATAAATACTCAGCCTTCCCATTCCTATCTTCTAAATTTTTTCTAAATTTTTTGAACCTAAAAACATGAAGCAAATGTAGGATATTAAGAATAATATTTTGGGGAAAACAAATAAATTTAAAAATTAAAAAAAGAATGTCTTGGGGATTTTTTTGACAATGTAGTTACTTATGAAATCATAAACAATTGTACTAACAGCATTTTTCAACTGGCAAGGGAGGTATAATTCCTCACATGATATTGTATGATAATACTATTTCTATTTTCTAGTATAAAATAATTCTAATAATTTCAGTAAGATATTTATCTATGAAGAAATTTATCTTTTATTTTAATAAAATACTTGCAATCACATTTGAAAAGAGGGAAAAAGCAGAGACTTGTCCTGAAAATCTTTGACTTTACGGGTGACCAAGTGTCTGGGAGATTGGCTTCACCTTTTCACTTTTACAGTATCTTTCACTGTATGGGAATAATTCCATCTAAAATAAAAGAAAAAATGACAGATCTTAATTGAAAATATTAGCTTATATGTAAAGTTTTGGATTTGATCACTTGTTATTAACTATGCATCCTTTATATGTCAATCATTTTAGTGCAGACCATAGAATCCTGGGATAATGGAAATGTACTACATCTGTATTGTCCACGACCATAACCATAGCCGCACATGACTACTGAGTAGCTGAAATGTTACATGTGACTGAGGACATACTTTTCTTATTTACTTTTAATTAATTTACACTAAATTGTAATTTGTTCAAACTACTGAACAATTGCACTTGCTTCTGATGATAGTAAGGTTATGCTCAAAATCCTTCAAACTAGGCTTCAGCAGTACTCAAATCAAGAACTTCCAGATGTACAAGCTGGATTTAGAAAAGCCGGAGGAACCAGAGATCAAACTGCCAACATTCATAAGCTCACAGAGAAAGCATGGGAATTTCAGAAAAACATATACTTCTGTTTCATTGACTACATGAAAGTCTTTGTGTGAATCACACAAACTGTAGAAAATTCTTAAAGAGATGGGAATATCAGACCATATTACCTGTCTCCTGAGAAACCTGCATGCAAGTCAAGGAGAAATGGTTAGAACCTTACATGGAACAACACATTGACTGGTTCAAAATTCAGACAGGAGCATGACAAGGTTGTATATTGTCACCCTGTTTATTTAATTTCTGTGCAGAGTACATCATGTGAAATGCCAAGCTGCATGTTACAAGCTGGAATCAAAATTGCAGGAAGAAATATAAACAACCTCAGAAATATAAACAACCACTCTAATGGCAGAAAGTGAAGAGAAACTAAAGAGACTCTTGATGAGAATGAAGGAGGGAAGTGAATAAACTGGCTTAAAATTCAACATTAAAAAAAAAAAAAAACAGGTCACGGCATCTGGTCCCATCACTTCATGGCAAATAGAAGGGAAAAAAGTGGAAACAGTGACAGATTTTCTCTTCTTGGGCTCCAAAATCACTGCTGATGGCAACTACAGCCATGAAATTAGAAGACACTTGCTCCTTGCAAGGAAGGCTATGACAAATCTAGACCATATATAAAAAGCAAAGACAAATTTGCTGACAAAAGTCGATATAGTCAAAGCTGTTTTTTTCCAGTAGTCATGCATGAATGTGAAAGTTGGACCATAGAGAGGGTTGAATGCTGAAGAACTGATGCTTTTGAACTGCAGTGCTGGAAGACTTTCTCCTTCCCTTGTACAGGAAGGAGATCAAACCAGTCAATCCTAAGGGAAATTAACCCTGAATACTCATGGGAAGGGCTGATGCTAAAGCCGAAGCTCCAATACTTTGGCCACCTGATGCAAAGAGCCAACTCACTGGAAAACACCCTGATGCTGGGAAAGATTGAAGGCAAAAGGAGAAGAGGGTGGCAGTGGATAAGCTGGTTAAATAGCGTCACTGACTCAATGGACATGAATTTGAGCAAACTCTGGGAGACAGTGGAGGACATGAAAGCCTGGCATGCTGCAATCTAAGGTGTTGCAGAGTCGGACACAACTTAGCAACTGAAAAACAAGAACAATAATATATAAAAAGAATTCTGCCTGTCAACTAAAAAGATGCACAATGTGAGACTGGAGAGTTTTATTTGGGACAAAATGAAGACTGCAGCCCAGGAGACAGCACCTCAGATAGCTCTGAGAGATTGCTCCAAAGAAGCAGCAGCTGCTGCTAAGTTGCTTCAGTTGTGTCCGACTCTGTGTGACCCCATGGACTAGAGCCTACCGGGCTCCTCTGTCCATGGGATTTTCCAGGCAAGTGTACTGGAGTGGGTTGCCATTGCCTTCTCCACCAAAGAAGCAGGGGAGAAGGTAAATATATATGTGATTTTGGTGAAGGGGGAGTACATGGAATCAAGCACTCATTTTACAAAAGATTTTCTGCTAGTCACAAGGAGCTGATGTCAACAGATGGAATTTAGTGCTTTTCTAGATATAAAGGCATGCAAGGACTGGGGTCATGAAATTAGTCCCTGAAAATATCTAACTATCTGAAGACCTGTTCTACCAGTTTCCCTTGGAGACAGTAACTCTGGGAGATGGTGAGGGACAGGGAGGCCTAGCGTGCTGCAGTTCATGGGGTTGAAAAGGGTCAGACATGGCTTAGCGACTGAGCAACAACAAATTGTCATATATGGCTAGGATCTATTTTACTGGAGTGCATAATAAATCTAATCAATAGAGATACAGCCTTGCTGAAAACAAAGAAACCAGCTTCATAAAGCTTATTTCTCATTAGTTAAAATAGGAATTCAGTTAAAAAAAAAAACAAAAAACAAAAAAACCCTTGAGCTCAAACAAACCCTTGCGCACACCAGGACCCAGAGGTACCACAGAGACTGAGTCCTACTTGCCTTTGAGTGTTTGAGTGTCTCCTGTGAAGGCATGGGTCAGCAGTGGCCTGCCATGGGGACAGGGGTTCTGGCTGCAGCAGATCTGGATCCTGCAGCATTACCCATCATAGAGTGGCCGAGCAGGTGACACACAAACTGAAGACACTTAAACCAAAGAAATTTCCACACCGTTAAGAAAGTTCTAGGACCCACAACAGATTTCTGAACCTGGGGATCTGGCAAAAGGATTGCGAACCCACAGGGAATTTGACTTTGGAGGCCAGTGGGATTTGATTACAGAACTTCCCCAGGACTGGGAAAACAAACTCATAGAGGGCACAGATGGGACCTTGTGTGCACCAGGAGCTGGGAGGGGGAGCAGTGTTTCCACAGGAGACTGAGTCAGACTTGGCTGTGAGTGTCCAAGAAGCTCCAGTGGAGGCTTGGGTGGAAAGTGTGGCCTCAGGCCAAACAACAGGGAGGGAGCAGAGCCCACCCATCAACAGAAAATTGGGTTAAACATTCATTAAGCATGCCCCTGCCCATCAGAATGGAGAAGGCAATGGCACCCCACTGCAGTACTCTTGCCTGGAGAATTCCATGGACAGAGGAGCCTGGTAGGTTGCAGTCCATGGGGTCGCTAAGAGTCCAACATGACTGAACGACTTCACTTTGACTTTTCACTTTCATGCACTGGAGAAGGAAATGGCAACCCACTCCAGTATTCTTGCCTACAGAATCCCAGGGATGAGGAGCCTGGTGGGCTGCCATCTATGGGGGTCGCACAGAGTTGGACATGACTGAGGCGACTTAGCAGCAGCAGCAGCCCATCAGAACAAAATCCAGATTCCCCCACTCAGTCAGTCTCTCCCATAAGCCTTTTATCCTTATTCATAGAGGGCAGACAGAATGAAAACCACAGTCACAGAAAACTAACCAAACTGATCATATGGACCACAGCCTTCTCTACCTCAATGAAACTATAAGCCATGCCATGTAGGGCCACCCAAAATGGATGGGTCATAGTGGAGAGTTCTGACAAAATGTAGTCCATGGGAGAAGGGAATGGCAAACCACTTCAGTATTCTTGCCTTAAGAACCCTATGAACAGTATGAAAAGGCAAAAATATATGACATTGAGAGATGAACTCCCCAGGTCGGTAGGTGCCCAATATGCTACTGGAGAACAGTGGAGAAATAACTCCAGAAAGAATGATGAGACAGAGCCAAAATGAAAACATGCCCAAGTGTGGATGTGACTGGTGATGAAAGTAAAGTTTGATGCTGTAAAGAACAATACTGCATAGGAATCTGGAATGTTAGGTCCATGAATCAAGGTATATTGGAAGTGGTCAACCAGATTGCAAGAGTTAACATTGACATTTTAGGAATCAGTGAACTAAAATGGACTGGAATGGGAGAATTTAACTCAGATGACTATTACATACTGTGGGCAAGAATCCATTAGAAGAAATGAAGTACTCCCATAGTTGACAAAAGAGTCCAGAATGATGTACTTGGGTGCAATCTCAAAAATGAGAGCATGATCTCTGTTCATTTCCAAGGCAAACCATTTAATATCACAGTAATCCAAGTCTATGTCCCAAACAGTAATGCCAAAGAAGCTGAAGTTGAACAGTTCTATGGTGACCTACAAGACCTTCTGGAACTAACAACAACAACAAAAATGTCATTTTTCATCATAGGGGACGGGAATGCAAAAGTAGGGAGTCAAGAGATACTTCGAGTAGCAGGCAAGTTTCTCCTTGGAGTATAAAATGAAGCAGGGCAAAGGCTAACAGAGTTTTGCCAAGAGAATGCACTGGTCATAGCATACACCCTCTTCCAACAACACATGACTCTAACATGCACATCACCAGATGATCAAAACCAAAATCAGATTGATTATACTCTTTGCAGCCGAAGATGAAGAAGCTCTATACAGTCAGCAAAAACAAGACCAGGGACTGACTGTGGCTCAGATCATTGACTTCTTATTGCAAAATTCAGACTTAAATTGAAGAAAGTAGGGAAAAAAAACTAGACCATTCAGGTATGACCTAAATCAAATTCCTTACAATTATACAGTGGAAGTGAAAAATAGATTCAAGGGATTAGATCTGACAGAGTGCTGAAGAACTATGGACAGCAGTTTGCAACATCGTACAAGAAGCAGTGATCAAGAAAATCACCAAAAAAAAGAAATGCCAAAAGGCAAAATGGTTGTCTGAGGAGGCCTTACAAATAGCTGAGAAAAGAAGAGAAGTGAAAGGCAAAGAAGAAAAGTAAAGATATATCAATCTTAATGCAGAGTTGCAAAGAATAGCAAGAAGAGATAAGAAAGCCTTCCTTAGTGATCAATGAAAAGAAATAAGGAAAACAATAGAATGGCAAAGACTAGAGATCTCTTCAAGAAAATTAAGAAATACCAAGGGAACATTTTATGCAACGATGGGCACAATAAATGACAGAAATGGTATGGACCTAAAAGAAGCAGAATATTAAGAAAAGTTGACAACAGTACACAGAACTATACAAAAAAGATCTTAATGACCCAGATAACCACAAAGGTGTGATCACTCACCTATAGACAGACATTCATTCTGAAGTGTGAAGTCAAGTAAGCCTTTGGAAGCATCACTACAAACAAAGCTAGCGGAGATGATGGATTTTTAGTTGAGTTATTTCAAATCCTAAAAGATAATGCTGTTAAAGTGCTGCACTCAATATGCCAGCAAATTTGGAAAACTCAGCAGTGGTCACAGGACTGGAAAATGTCAATATTCACTCCAATCCCAAAGGAAGCCAATGCCAAAGAATGTTCAAATTACCATACAATTGCATTCATCTCATATGCTAGCAAAGCAATGCTCAAAATTCTCTAAGTGAGACTTTAACAGTACATGAACTGAGAGCTTTCATATGTTCAAGCTGGATTTAGAAAAGGCAGAGG
This sequence comes from Neotragus pygmaeus, assembly GCA_006410875.1. NCBI lineage: Eukaryota > Metazoa > Chordata > Mammalia > Artiodactyla > Bovidae > Neotragus > Neotragus pygmaeus. The sequence continues at coordinate 229,241 of SJYV01034996.1, read as the reverse complement.
AAACAGAGATCAAATTGTCAACATCTATTGGATCATAGAAAAAGCAAGAGAGTTCAGAAAAACATCTATCTCTGCCTTCTCGACTATACCAAAGAATTTGACTGTGTGGATCACAGCACACTGTGGAAATTTCTTCAAGGGAATTTTCAAAGTCTGGGAATACCAGACCACTAGACATCCCTCCTGAGAAATCTGTATGCACGTCAAGAAGTAACAGTTAGAACCTAACATGGAAAAATGGACTGGTTCCAAATTGGAAAAAGAGTACGTCAAGGCTGTATACTGTCACCCTGCTTATTTAACTTATATGTAGAGTACATCATGCGAAATGCTGGGCTGGATGAAGCACTAGCTGGAATCAAGATTTCTGGGAGAAATAACAAAAACCTCAAATATGTAGATGACACCGCCCTTAGGGCAAAAAGTGAAGAGGAACTGAAGAGCCTCTTGATGAAAGTGAAAGAGGAGAGTGAAAAAGTTGTCTTAAAGTTTAACATTCAGAAAACTAAGATCATAGTATCTGATCCCATCACTTCATGGCAAATAAATGGGGAAACAATGAAAACAATGGCAGACTTTATTTTGGAGGGGCTCCAAAATCATTGCAGATGGTGACTGCAGCCATGAAATTAAAAGATGCTTACTCCTTGGAAGACAAGCTAAGACCAACCTAGATAGCATATTAAAAAGCAGAGACATTACTTTGCTGACAAAGTCCATCTAGTCAAAGCTCCGTTTTTTTCAGTAGTCATGTAGGGATGTGAGCATTGGATCATAAAGAACATTTAGCACCAAATAATTGATGCCTTTGAACTGTGGTGTTGTAGGAGACTTGAGAGTCCCTTGGACAACAAGTAACAATCCAGTCAATCCTAAAAGAAATCAGTCCTGAATAATCATTGGAAGGACTGTTGCTGAAGCTGAAGCTCCAATACTTTGGCTACCTGATGTGAAGAACTGACTTATTGGAAAGGACTCTGATGCTGGGAAAGATTAAAGGCAGGAGGAGAAGGGGACAATAGAGGATCAGATGGTTGAATGGCATCACCAACTCAATGGACATGAGTTTGAGCAATTTCCAGGTGTTGGTGATGGACAGGGAAGCCTGGCGTGCTGCAGTCCATGGGGTTGCAAAGAGTCAGACACTACTGAGCAACTGAACTGAACTGAAAAAATAAACAAACATACAATATAAGAATGTTGTGTTAACAAAAAATAATATAAAGGATAGAGATCATTTGAGGAGGAGTACTGAAGGGAGATATGAATGGAATGAAGTAAAATGCCACATGATGATGCAATTAAAAAAAGTTCCAGGTACATTTAAAGAATTTGGCAAGAGAAAAGGGATTATTAAACTAGTTCTCTGATAAAAATGTAAACATCAACAGAGAAAGGCAATGTTTTAATCTGTCTATATAAACACAATTTGTGGGTATAAACAATCCATTAAAGAAATATTCTTAATATAAAATGGTTAAAAGTAATACACAACTATAGATGCTGTCACAAAGGCACATCACTCTTGATATTAACATTTATCAGTTAAGAGTTTATTTGTAAATCTCATTGTGTAAAGCTTACAATATCAAAAAAGTTCTGTGGAAGTCCTCTTGAAAATAATATGCAGAGTCTTGTACATTCTACTCAAAATTCCTGATAGTACAGATAAGGAGTCTGAGGCATCAAAATATTTCCAGATTCCCATCACTAGGCCCTTTGTTAATCTAGCCATGCTGCTTACTGCATGATGGTGCTATATCTGGTGTCTTTAATACATCAAACGTTAGACAGGCACATAATAAGACAGGCAAAGACACTACTTGAGGACAGAATTATCAATGTTTATTAAGTTAGTAAATTCATGGATGAATGGTTAAATTTGAAACTCCCAGATTTCTTTATGGNTCTCATGTGAAGAGTTGACTCACTGGAAAAGACTCTGATGCTGGGAGGAATTGGGGGCAGGAGGAGAAGGGAATGACAGAGGATGAGATGGCTGCATGACATCACTGACTCAATGGATGTGAGTTTGAGTGAACTCCAGGAGTTGGTGATGGACAGGGAGGCCTGGCATTCTGCAGTTCATGGGGTTTCAAAGGGTTGGACGTGACTGAGCAACTGAACTGGACTGAACTGAACAGTCTTGACTTCTCAGGACATCAAATGAGGTAGAGTGATTTAAGGGGAATTTGGTTTGTGAGAAACACAATTTTGGACAGTGATTTAAAGAGGTAATGAAAAGACAAGAAGGAGGTGACTCCACCAATGAAGTTGCAATAAGCTAAAGTCCCACATTCTGTACCCCCATCTCCCCTTGCCATGCTTTTAGGCATCCATCACAGAGGAGAATTTAAAGTATTTACTCATCAATCCCACTTCATTTATAGATGAATAAGGCTCTAAATAATTGACTGATTAAGATCAATTCAGTGGGAGAAAAAAATTAGAAGCCTCTGAGTCTCTGGGGTCTCTGATAAATATCCTGCTCCCAGGCTTATGGAATCCATGGCCCTAACTTCCTGGTTCAACAGACTCTTTGAGGAGAGGGTGATTTTTCATCACTCTGGGACTCACACTGAACACATGTCTTTCTTCTCAGCCCTCACCTCAGTCTGGTTAGCTGAGAAGTTCCTACATTTTGTAATTATACCAAGAATAGGGCATTAGTCTGTAGGTAGATGGACTAATGTAGACATTCTTTCACCAAACTACAAACACCAACTCTTAAAGGACAGTATAGATTCTCTCCTAGTTGTTTTGTTATTGTTTGGTCTTCTATTTTAATACCTCCAGCACCTAGCCTATTTAAGTAATCCTTTGTTGAAAAAAATCAATGAATGCTTTCATCTACATTTCATTACTGTCTCTCTCAGTCTCCTGGGTTGAGCCCATGATATATAGCACCCTTCAATGCCAAAATTTCTAGAACAACCCCTTCCCCAGTATTTCACACAACTTGGTTTGAACTCCCTCTACTGGTGAAGAGAGTAAAAATCCCTGTGACTCCTGATGTACCTTACAACACTTAGTGAGAAAAAGAGAACGCTACCATGCAGGGAAAAAAGTCTAAAATGGACAGCATTTCCTGAGGGAGCATTAAACTTCATCTTTAAGAGATCATTGCTTTGTGCAAGGAAAACTATAAAAAAGAGTGAACCTTATCATCAGTTTCACTGTAGTTGAGTCTGGGAGTAAAAAGCAAGAGATTGAGAAAACTCCTGGGCCAAGATAGGAGGATGACTAATGAACTAGAAAATATCTGGGGTGTGTAATCCTTAATTGCACATTTCATTGCTTTTACTATTTTCTATTATGACTTTATAGCTGGCTAACCATGTTTTTCAAGAGCCAATACATAGCAGTAAGAATTTGTTGAAGAAAATAAAAAGAAATCTCTTAACTTCTTTGAAAACTTTTTTCCCTTTAATAGATTTTCACCTTTCTCCCCTAAAGCAGCAATTCTTTCAAAAACAGGCACACTACATTTATTTTAGAAACACATAGGGAACTTTTTAGTATCCCACACTCATTTTCTCCTTACCTTCTTAAGTATTTGTCTTCTTTATATGTCAATATAAGGCAATATCATGACTCATAAGGTTGATATCTAATTATTACAAATGACATAACTGGAAGTAATGGAAACATTTCTCTCTCAGAGTGTTGAGGAAATTCAAGCATTTTCTATGTGGTGAACAGTTACTGGTTTTAAGCCATGTAAAATTTGGCAGGTCTGCATTCCACTCAAGAAGTTCTCAATTAGATGAGGCTGGTTGAAGTACAAAAGCTCATATAGACTAAATTCATTCCTACAAACTTAAATGGAAAAGAAAACAAAATGGAAGGTCACAACATTTGTTTAGTGTTCCATATGCATGAAAGACTCTCATGAATGTATCTCATATTTATGTCAATTTATCTTCATGGAAACCCTGTAAGACTTCTTTTGGTTTAACAAAAGAGAGAATAGGCTTAGAGAGGCTAGGTAACTTGCCTAAGGTCACACAGAATAATAATAAGAAAGCCAGAATAATAATTCAACTCTGTTAACATTGATGCAGAGAATGGAATAGTTATTGCCAGTGGCTAGGGTGGGGGAAGAGGGAAAGGAGAGGTATTACTCAAAGGATATAGCAAGAAGAGATAAGAAAGCCTTCTTCAGCAATCAATGCAAAGAAATAGAGGAAAAGAACAGAATGGGAAAGACTAGAGATCTCTTCAAGAAAATTAGAGATACCAAGGGAACATTTCATGAAAAGATGGGCTCAATAAAGGACAGAATGGTATGGGCCTAACATAAGCAGAAGATATTAAGAAGAGGTGGCAAGAATACACAGAAGAACTGTACAAAAAAGATCTTCACAACCCAGATAATCATGATGGTGTGATCACTCATCTAGAGCTAGACATCCTGGAATGTGAAGTCAAGTGGTCCTTAGAAAGCATCATTACAAACAAAGCTAGTGGAGGTGATGGAATTCCAGTTGAGCTCTTTCAAATCCTGAAAGATGATGCTGTGAAAGTGCTGCACTCAATATGCCAGCAAATTGGGAAAACTCAGCAGTGGCCACAGGACTGGAAAAGGTCAGTTTTCATTCCAATTCCAAAGAAAGGCAATGCCAAAGAATGCTCAAACTACTGCACAATTGCACTCATCCCACATGCTAGTAAAGTAATGCTAAAAATTATCCAAGCTAGGCTTCAGCAATACGTGAACTCCCTGATGTTCAAGCTGGTTTTAGAAAAGGCAGAGGAACCAGAGGTCAAATTGCCAACATCTGCTGGATCATGGAAAAAGTAAGAGAGTTCCAGAAACACATCTANGTCTTCAGCAATACGTGAACCGTGAACTCCCTGATGTTCAAGCTGGTTTTAGAAAAGGCAGAGGAACCAGAGATCAAATTGCCAACATCCGCTGGATCATGGAAAAAGCAAGAGAGTTCCAGAAAAACGTCAACCTCTGCTTAATTGACTATGCCAAAGCCTTTGACTGTGTGGATCACAATAAACTGTGGAAAATTCTGAGAAAGATGGGAATACCAGACCACCTGACCTGCCTCCTGAGAAATCTTTATGCAGGTCAGGAAGCAACAGTTAGAACTGGACATGGCACAACAGACTGGCTACAAATAGGAAAAGGAGTACATCAAGGCTGTATATTGTCACCCTGCCTATTTATTTTATATGCAGAGTACATCATGAGAAACGCTGGACTGGAAGAAACACAAGCTGGAATCAAGATTGCCAGGAGAAATATCAATAACCTCAGATATGCAGATGACACCACCCTTATGGCAAAAAGGGAAGAGGAGCTATAAAGCCTCTTGATGAAAGTGAAAGAGGAGAGTGAAAATGTTGGCTTAATGCTCAGCATTCAGAAAATGAAGATCATGGCAAACGGTCCCATCACTTCATGGGAAATAGATGGGGAAACAGTGTCAGACTTTATTTTGGGGGGCTCCAAAATCACTGCAGATGGTGACTGCAGCCATGAAATTAAAAGACGCTTACTCCTTGGAAGAAAAGTTATGACCAACCTAGATAGTATATTCAAAATCAGAGACACTACTTTGCTGACTAAGGTCCGTCTAGTCAAGGCTATGGTTTTTCCTGTGGTCATGTATGGATGTGAGAGTTGGACTGTGAAGAAGGCTGAGCGCCAAAGAATTGATGCTTTTGAACTGTGGTGTTGGAGAAGACTCTTGAGAGTCCCTTGGACTACAAGGAGATCCAACCAGTCCATTCTGAAAGAGATCAGCCCTGGGATTTCTTTGGAAGGAATGATGCTAAAGCTGAAACTCCAGTACTTTGGCCACCTCATGCGAAAAGTTGACTCATTGGAAAAGACTCTAATGCTGAGAGGGATTGGGGGCAGGAGGAGAAGGGGAAAACAGAGGATGAGATGGTTGGATGGCATCACTGACTCGATGGACGTGAGTCTGAGTGAGCTCCGGGAGTCGGTGATGGACAGGGAGGCCTGGTGTGCTGCAATTCATGGGGTGCAAAGAGTCAGACACGACTGAGCAACTGAACTGAAACTGAACTGAATGAAATACAGATTTACAGAACTCTGTAATTACTGGATACTTTTTGTGGCTGTAGGTGATAAAACTGGAAAAAATTTAGGACTAAAATTTTTTAACCAATAATAAAAGCTTATTATATATGTTTCCAAACAGACATGAAGATAAGTCTCCCAGTGCATTATGGATAGGTTGGGGGAAGGCACACGATCTTAGTGGGCAAGTTTGTGCAGAGGCAGATAGTTTGTGCTTCTGACCTGTTGAAGAGCAGGGGCTGGAATGAATTTTTTTTTTTTCTTTAAAGAAAAGCAGCATTCTAGTCTAATGGAGAAAAGAGATCTTTTAGTAATCATTACTGTTTATACCATCTCCTCTACATCCCTCCCTATCTAGTATGAAGAGTAGTTAAAAAAGAATAATCACAAAATTCTTATTCTATTTTGAGATTAGCAGAATGTTTGAAATTCACTGCCAAAATATACTGTTGGTGAAAAGTTTCCAGAATTCTACTGCCTAAAACACAGAAATGCTATTATTTTTCTTACTATGCAATGCCCATCAATGCTCACTATAAACTGTGAAGAAACACACATGTCCCACATGATACATGGCAGTATCATAAAGTCATATGCTCAGTGTTGACATCTGTACACTAAAGGAATTAAAACCAGAAATGTTAAATTAGACTTGAGCTTTTATTTTTTGTACTTACACAAATAATTTATTTTTGGGCTCAAGTAACTCTTGATGACATGCCAGCATTTTATTTTTGAAAACAGAAGTTCGATCATAAAGGCAGTATTGCTTAGCAATGACAAGCAAAGCCTTTGGTGTAAAACTGCTAGGGTTCAAGTCCCAGACTACTCTCATTTACAACTATGACCTTAAGCAAATCATTTAACTTCTCTTCAGCTTGAAAAGTGGGACATTAATAATAGTACCTGACCTGCAAGGTCATTTTTCCTATTTAAGAAAATACATGTAAAGGGATGAGAAGACTGCCAGGAGCACAGTGGGTACTCAAGTATATGTTGGCTGATTGTCATTATCTGGTGTTGGAAATCTACTTTCAAAGAAGTGAAACTGAAATTTCAAGAAATAAAGAGATAGGGGTGCCAAAGGGAATATTCAGAACTTCTCTTTACAGATCCCCAAATATCTTCCATTTCTCCCATGAAATTGTTTGCTATTTAGCTGAAATTATGGCTGCCAGTGACTTTCATATACGTTTAAAGAGTTGACTCATTGGAAAAGACTCTGATGCTGGGAGGGATTGAGGGCAGGAGGAAGAGGGGACGACAGAGGATGAGATGGCTGGATGGCATCACTGACTCGATGGACACGAGTCTGAGTGAACTCTGGGAGATGGTGATGGACAGGGAGGCCTGGTGCTGCAATTCATGGGGTCGCAAAGAGTCAGACACGACTGAATGATTGAACTGAACTGAACTGAAAGTATGTTTACATTTTTAGTGATAATGATTAATTCTGTTTAAAGTACTCAATAGCTATTCATTAAGAGTAATGAATTTATTCTTTTTAATGTTACTTTTTCTTCTATATAGGCTATTCTAACTCTAGTATGATTATCTAAATGTTGCTTTTGTCCAGATTCCTAGTGGATTTATTTCTCATCCAGGCAAAACATTGGAAGGCACAGTCAACACAAATTTATTCATCTACAAGCATCCAATTCCAAATCTGATGCCAATGGGCATCATCTCTTTGTCCTTTTACAATAGAGAACTTATTTGATTAATCATATAGCTGTGATTCACTGTATTGTCCCCAGAATGGCTGGCTCTGACAAAGCTCTGAAAACACAGGATTGTAAGCCTTGGCCTGTCCAGCTTCTCACCTTGCCAGAGATTGCTTACATCCCATTCCATCAATTACTGCTCAAAATAGCTAAAATGCCTCTTATGCAAAAATCACAGGGTATTCATTTGATACTAATCTGTTTTTTATATAACACTTTTAAATTCTTTATAATTCGCTGTCACCTGTATTAGTGACATTAAATAGGTTTGGGATTTAAAAAAAAAAAAAACTCCATTTGACCTTACATCCAGGGAAAACATATTCAGAAAACAGATCATTAGCATCTAGCCATATTGTTAAGGAAGGCATCTTTATTGCTGTATATTCAGAATATGAGCATTGGATGAAGTTGCATAAGATGAGAAACCAAAAAAAAAAAAAAATCTTGTGGCCAACATGTGGCATCTCTGTAATTATACCTCCTCCATCTATATGAACTTTCCAAGCTTGCAAAGTAACTTCTAAACCTATCCACCTATAGCATAATATTTTTGTAATACTTCCACTGAAAATATGGATAAATTGAGTTTTCCTAAAGTTTTTAATAAAATGAAAGAGCACAATACAGTAAATACTGATAAATGCAAGTATATTTTGAAGTTCAGAAATCACTGTAATACTATAGGAGCAAGTATTCCTAGACTTCTGTCCAGGTTTCAGAATCATCCTTGTAGGGAAGTTTCTGGAGTGTTTTGGAGAAAATGTGGTAGGTAGGCTGTGCTATGGCAAGACATAGTTTTAGTTTATATTCCTGTAAACAAACATTACTTGTTTGACATTTAGGTAGTATGTATGGGGGCTACAGCTTATTTGTGATTCAGTTCTTTTATTCCCAAACCTGATTTTCCTTCACATAAACAGTTATGATTATTTGTTTTTTTTTCATTTAACTCTATTTTATCTTTGAATGAACAGGCTGCCAATAAAATCAATAAGCATTATTAGGTTTAATTAGCTTTCTAAAACTTATCCTGATAATAAATAATACCATCAATCAAAATTACCAGTGTCTGACTTTAAAAAAATCTATATTTACACATTATCCCCAAACTATGTGTAATTCTCCAATTTATCTTAATGTCTAATACAGAAAAAATCAAACACAAAGTAATATTGCTGATAAAAATATGGTAGCTACATACTATTTTAAATTGACAGTTTTCTAATCAAATTATAAACACCAATAATCTTGAGGCTTTATATTTCTTCTCTTTTGTGATTTCTGATTTAGGAGGAAAAAGTTAATTTTCTAGTTCAGAAGAGGAAAATTAATCAGGCAGAGACCTCAAAGAAGATAATGGCAACACTCTGTTATCAACACTAATGCAAGAGAGTGATAACATAGATCATGCAAACAATGAGAATATTGCAAATCATTCATTGTCAGAAAAGACTGAACTATATGATTTACTTTGTAATTGTTTTTCTTGAGCCAGTGTTAACACTGATTTGCGCTGTTTGAACATATATCATCTGATGATGGAAAGAAGTAGGCCAGGCAGATGTTGGGTGGTAAGAGAAAACCTGCTAAAGAGTGATGTTTCTCTAAGGAATTAATAAAAACTGTAGTACAATTTTTAATAATAGAAATAAAAAAGGTTGAATCCAATGATCTACTTCAGATGGGAAAACTGAATTCTCAAGATGCTAATGAAATTTAAGCAAAGTATAAGTGGTTTTGAATAGATATTATTACTGCCAAAAACTAGAAAATAATGTGCATCAAAGTTATGAAATTTAATCTCTAGTGCTTTTTCTTCCTTGGTAAAGTAATGCATAGTTACTTATAAAAATCATAATAGGCAAGGAATTAAAACTACATAACAATGCCAAGTTAAATGTTACTGTTATCGGGAATAATGCTGAGATGGCCACATTTTCGGTTTTATGTAGAAGTTGGTTAACACAGTTGTCCTCATGTGATTTCCACACCAAACTATTAAAATATATCTGTTACTGAGTTTAATCTATCCTGTTACTTGGGACTAAACTAGCCTTCCAAGTTGTCCATATTTTCACATTATTAAAAAGTAAACTACATTTACTTTTATGACTGAGTATATCAATATATTTATAATTTCCAAAAAAAGTTTATATTTTAATCAATATATTTAATTAACAAGGACTATTAAACACCTTATTCCTGAGGTCTACATACTTCACCAGGTTTCGGAGTTTGTGTATATTACAGTAATTACTTGAAGGCAGTTGCCTAAATATCCACAGACAGTCGGAAAGAACGTTTTGGAATTAGGCACCAGCTTGATGGTACCACTGAAGCCTATCTACAATTAAAATAGTATATTTTCTGGCAGCAAGAGTTTATTTTAAAAATACATTTGCACAAAAATGTGCAAAAATGTGTAAAAACAAAGAGTTTTGCTCAAATATTGCATTGAAACTTTGAAATGACCTGCTTATATAAACATGCACCCATATGTAAATTAGTAAAATAAGTGTCTTGCTGAAATGTAAAGCCCAATTATCACATTTTCTTCTATGATTAAAAAAAAAACGAATTTTTAGGATATGAATGTTTCTTAATTTAAGAAAAAAGTTTATAATAAAGGTTTCATTTTCAAACTTATATCACTGCATCCATTCTTTGAAATATTGTGATAAATATTCATAAGGAAATGAACTTGCCCAAATCAGAACCATTCTGGAGGTAAAAGCCGATTAAACCAAACATTTATTCTAGCTAGAGTTTTAACATCTATGTTCCATGTCTATGTAGCGTTATGTTTTTTTGAAAGGGAATATTCTTTTGCACAACTCAAAATATCCCTTTCAAAACGGATCTCTATGAAACTCTATTTTTAGAGAAGACGGTCCTTTTTAACTTATTATTTAACATTAACAATGTGTGCCATGTTTTTAAAGTGATTTTTTAATATAGCAAATATGCTAATCTCATATAGTTACAAAATGAAATTTTACTTGCAACCATATTTTATTAACACCTTTGCCTGCAGAATAAGTTTGACTTTAAGGATGAAATGTGTATTTCCCTCTAAATTAACCAAAGGATAAATTTAAACTTGGCATTTTTATAATTAGAGCAATAGATCTTAGAATTTTATTACCCTACTGAAAGATCAAGTCTCCAGCACTGGTTAAAAAAAAGACTTTAAAAAATATATTTCAAGGAAATGATGACATCAATTTAAAACTGAGAGAGAAAACTCATATTTTTTTTTAAATAAGGGAATTCCAAGGAAAAAATGTACTGTATTTAAAAAACACTGGAATCTTTTAAAATAAAGACAATGTCTTATTCATTTCAAAAAATAATCCCATTGTCTCACACTGTTCCTACATCACAGCAGTTATTCAATAGATGTCTGTTAAATAACAGAATTAATGAAAAAATAATAGTTTAATTTGGATATGTATCAGTGGATCACATCACAGTTCTTTGGCAGCAGAAAAGTTTCATAGGTTTATAAGGCAGAATTAGAAAAGAATACACATTTTAAAACTATAATATATAATTCTGAAATAAGTTTTAGTATCCATTAAGGAAGATATAATATAGTTCAGTCATCTAGTGATAAGGCTGGATATCTTCTAGTTGTCAAGCTTATGCCTGAATAAGATAAATGCTCAGCAGGCAGAGAAAGTCCTTCATATTGCTAAATGAAAAGAATCAAGTGAGCCCTGATCACATAAGGAAAGACATGAGTGGTGGAAGAAATATAATTCACCTCCTAGAATAAAGTATTTAGTTATTATCTGAACTGGAATGTACGTAAAATTCTTGGATACACAATCACCTTTCTATTCTAAGAGTTAACAAAGTAGATCACTGATACATAAAACATAAAATGGTAGCCATCTTAATTTACATTTATACATCTATATATGTGTGTATGTATTTGATGCCATAAGAACACCAATAATTTTAAATAAAACTATGAACCTAAAATACTTAAAGCCTGATTCCATTTAAAATAGTGCCATTTAAAATAAGTCTAACACCCTCATTTTGCCTGATTATCTCCTGTATTCCCCTGTGGTGGGATTAAGTAGAATTTATATGCCATGCTATAATTCTTACAACAACTCCATGAGGTAACATCCACTCTATGTCCTCACTCTGTTCCATATCCTAATACCATATGAGGGACATCACATCTACAAGAGGTAGTGGTTTAAAAGAAATTATGCCACTTTGCCATACATTCTCTGTTAGATCAAATTTTTCAAAGCACAAAGAGTGAGTTTTCTTATCATCACTGTTTTAAAGTCCTTTCTAACTACTGACCTACTGTCTATATAAGAAATTAGAACTAAATCAAAAGACAGATCCAAAAACAATGGAACAGTACTGAGAGGGTAGTAAACATCAACAGGAACTGAAAAATTTAGTTTTTACAATGAGCCCACTGAAATTTGATTATATCTACTTTCTATTTAGTTGATAAAGTTAAAAAAATTAGCAACAAATCCATACTACATTACACTTCAAATTCAAATCATTAATTTTATCTTATTTCACCTACTCCAATATAAAGCAGTGATTTTGGCCCCAAAATATTAAGAAAAATTATTTTTCAGGTAATACTATCACTTGTGTTATATTTTCATTTGTTGGGACTCATGTTATTATGTCACCCACATACTCAAACATTATAAACATTCATACTGACATTAAAATCTTACTTAAAAATGAACATATATTAATTTAGAATCAGAGAAATAATAAAAAGAAAAAAACTTGATTATTATGCTTCTGGCCTAAATCTGATGAATCTCAGAAATATGATCCATATACTCCAAGGCATTTTAACTAGTATGATTATATCATGGATGCCATTACTTCAACAGAGATGCTTTCTAGTCTATGGAATAATTAGAAGCAAAACCCAGCAGGTTTCAAATGGCTACAGCTGTGTTAACTACTGACTAATAGGAATGATGTATAAGGTGAAAATCCCCAGATAAGAGGAGTTTCTATTGGCAATCCATGGGGACGTATATTAATAATGAATACTGAAAGAAGCAAGATAGTTTTAAAACACAAAACGCAAATGAAAATGGTGAAATACTCAAAATGAAAGATGAAGCACTTATACAAATGTGAAACAATAAGAATTAAAATCAAAAGAAAATATATAACATCCTATCTGCTATTCTCTGATGCTATTACAGAAGTCAACTTTTCAGAAATCCTAGATAATTCAAAAGGTGTTTTAATCTTAAAACAGATTAACAGAGATAACTTGTTTATCAAAAAGACATAAAATTCAATTATACATACATATAATATTTTGCATTATAGATATATATAATCACTTTGCTATATACCAGAAACTAATACAACACTGTTAATAAATCAATTATACTTCAATATAATGAAATTTTGAAAAGGTAATAAAACACATTCAAAAAAACTACCAAAAATAAAATGGAGAGAACATTCATGAAGTGAAATTAGGCTCCTCTATTAGCAGTAAGTTGGCATCCTTGAGCAAAATAGGAAGAAAAACAGGTAGGTTTTTGGAGTGTCTGCCTACCTATCATGGACCAGAAATTTACATGTACCCATGTGTGCACTCATTAATCTCATCACAACTTTAGGGATTAGGCCTGACTACATCCATTTTAGAGTAGAAAAGTAAAGAATGGTAATTCAAATTACGTGTTTTGAAATAGGAGTTTTCCAAGTCATTTTTTTTAACTTCAAATATTAAACTACTTTTTGTAATACTCTCAATTTTTTCATGAGGAAAAGAAATTAAATAGGCCAAATAATCTCAAAGGTCCATTTTGAGTCTTGAGAAACTATACTGTGAGTTCTATTAGACACTAAATTTATCCTTCTAAAATTAATATAGTAGCTAGACACCACTTATTCACTATTCAATTATCATTTTGCTGCTTTTTATAGAATTCATATGTGATTCTAGGGTGTTGTCTAGATGGCTCGAAAGTCTATTAAGGGAAATTTGATGATGACTTTTCTCCTCCTCCAAAATACACTGTCTTTATTAAGCAGCTATCAAAGTGAAGCCATTGGTCATTATTTAGAAGTAATCACTCAATTATCTAAGTATTCAAAGGTTTAAATAAAAATTCTGGATGAGGAATCTTGGAAGAAAAGGAATCGTATCCTGTTTATGTTTACTCTTTCCTTTCTTATATTCTATCATGAAAAAAGATATTATGATGGGCAAGCACAGTGGTATGGAAGAAATGAGGGTAAAAATGGAAACCACAGATATCTCTAATTAAGTGATATGAGTGTATTTATGTATATTAGAATCAGCAGGTTTTGTTTTAACTCTCTGCTTCTCTCTCTCTGTCTGATATATATTAAAAAATCATTAGTGAGTCAAGACACTGATAAATGATATAAAGATGTTAATAATATTTCACTGTTTAACAAAAGAGACACAGATGTATAGAACGGAATTTTGGCCTCTGAGGGAGAGGGAGAGGGTGGGATGATTTGAGAGAATGGCATTGAAGCATGTATACTATCATGTAAGAAACGAGGCGCCGGTCTATGTTCGATGCAGGATGCAGGATGCAGGATGCTTGGGGCTGGTGCACGGGGATGATCCAGAGAGACGATGTGGGGTGGGAGGTGGGAGGGGGATTCAGGATTGGGAGCTCGTATACACCTGTGGTGGATTCATGTCGATGTATGGCAAANTTTGGGGACATCCATTCGGCACCTTGCTTGCTCCTTTGAGCTGCTTTGAATCTTGATGCATGGCGACAGCGCACCAGAACAGTGACAAAGATCACGACGATGACCACCATGGCCCCTGCGACGATGGCGATCATGATGGTGAGATAGTCCTCGTTTTGATAGGGTTGGCTGCTATCCCCTATGTTTCTGTCCAATGGGGTCTCCATAGTCCTGCGGATCAAGTCATAGATATAGGAAGCATTGCCAGCAGTGTCATTAACATAAAGGAAAACTAGCACAAGTGTGTGCAGAGACTTAGGGCTGTCTCTTATACACATCTCTCATCTGAAGCCAAGGGAACATCAATTTAGATTTTCTATACACAGAATCCATTGCAACAAAATATAAAAAGTAATATAATAGAATATTCTAACTACTGAAATTATTTTCTCTATGTTAACAAATGTTCAATAGTCAGTAGACATGTACATACTCAGTACAGTGGTAACTTTTTATTTTTATTCTCCTTAAGGTTATTAGCAACAAAAGCTAAAATATAACCAGAATTTTACACTCTAGGTGTATCAAGCTTAAAAATATTAAATATTTGTCTTACAAAACCAAGAGGAAAGGTAGCCAGGCTGAATGGATGGCCCCTGATCATTTGAAATTCTTGAATCAATATCCAAGAGGTCTGGGTGTCTTTTACTTTGTAACTGACTTCATGATCATATCACTGAGCCAAAGCAAAGGAGCAGAAACAAATATTACAACAGATAACATTTTAATATAATTTGCATCTTCAGAAGCAATTTTTTTTTTCCATATGCCACCTATATTCATCCCTCACAGAATACTGCCAAATTTTGTAGTTTAAAATATCTTAAAATTTTTGCTCGCTTCACACCAGTTAGCATTTGCTCCCTTCAGTTTCATTTTTATTTCTCACTGTTCTAAATAGCAGTTCTATAACTATCTTGTGCATTTTACATGACATAACACCATTTCAGCAGCGTTTGCAATGGGATTACTCAAAAATGAAAAGTAATCATAAAAGTAATATAGTATCTCTAAATGACTGGGAATAGAAGCAATTCCCTTTATGCTGTAAAAATACATATATACACTTGAGTATGGCATGCAAATAAATTTTCAATGTATAATTTCTTCAATGTATACACAAATGTATATATGAGCAAATACTCTAGACTGTGAAAAGTTAAATCAAGGATATTTAAGCTCTAAACTAAGCATTTTATTTAGAAAATTAAATATGACTATTTACCCAGAACCAAGCTCACAGTGCAACTATTACAGATTGTTTTATTACCAGAATAAGTTGTCAAATGTAAATAGGTCACTTTTTTTCATTCTTTAACATTTTCATTTATACCTCCACAAAAAGCACACCGGGGCCAAGAAAATTAATTCCCCAAATGCTGTCAACCAGGTTGGGAAACAGCAATAAACAGCTTACTGTAAAGCCTCCAGCTACAATAAAACTGCTGTCAATAAGAGCTGAGAGTTGGACTGTGCAAAAACAGGTCCTTTCGAAACAATAATCTGAAAAGGAAAGAAGCTAACGGTTCTTGTCCTAATATGCTGAGGTGGTGGTTCTCAAACTGTGGGTTCCTGGATTAGCAACATCATTATCACCTGGGATCTTGTCAGCAAAGCAAGTATTCAGACTTGACCCCAGTGACACCGGACTAGAACCTCTGGGACCAAAGACCAACATGTTTTAAGAAACATTCCAGATGATTCTGAGACACTCTAAAACTTGAGAACTTAATACCATAATTTAAAAATCATATTCAATTAAGAAGATATTTTCCTTTTAGAGAAAATATATCAATGAGCTTTATCATTTAAAGTCCTACTAGAAATGATTTTGTTGTCATCCTCTCAAGCCTATCACAATGAATTTTGCTTTTTTATGAATAAATATTAAGATATAATCTAGCTTTTTTAAAAAAGGACATTTTATTTAATCTGTGAATGCTAAGGGTACATCCAAAACTTCATAAAAAATAATTTGCATAAAATTCAGTGACAGATTTGTTATATTCAAGGAAAATGAAAAGCTTAGTAAAATAGAGTGGATGAAGAATGTGGTTTATTATTGATTTATACGTTCTTTGCAAGGTCACATGAGGGAAAACAGCAAGAGAAAAAATGTCACACAACATAAGAATCATCGCACTATAAGCAAACTCACGGTATAAGAGTCAGACCATAGGTTTTCATTGTACAGATGAGACAAACTCATATTTAAATTTGGTAGTTCTTTGCTCAATAATCTTTCATTTTACCCACACATCAACTAGCACCATAAGGTAAAAAGGTGTTTCTGTTAACAGCAATCCTTTTCCACTCAACTAAAAATCTTCACAGATCCTACCTTAGTTTATAAATTCCTCTGAAAGCTTTTGCTATAATAAACCCTATTTTTTCAAAATTGTGTTATTTCAGGAGCACATTTTTATAAAAGCCACTAGTTGAAGGAGCTAAAAAAAGACTTTTTATTTTTTAACTTAACTAGAACATCTTCAATAACAGCCATATAGTTCAGTGAAAAAACAATTTAAAGGATAGTATATAATGTGTGTTCTTCATTCATAGAAAATATGCCTCCTTTATACTAAAATTGTACATATTGCTATCACCATCACCTGTCCTTACTTCCATAAATACTCTTTTTCTCCAACATTGCAATATTTCTTTCTCAGCATGAAAACTTCTAAAAGGCGTAAATAACCAAAGCCATTTAAATATTTCTTTACCATAATAGTGAATTATAGCTACATTTGAACACTGAAATGCCTACAAGGATAACTGCACAGTGACGCAGGGTCTCAAGGAATGTCTAAAATGCACTTTAGTTCCAGTTAGAGAATTACTCAGCATTCTATTTCAAAGATTACATCACACAAACAAATTTCCTTATGACTGACTAAACCTCGACAAAAGATCTTTCTCATACCTTAACATTTATGTCACTGAACTATATCTGTATGTCACAGTACTATACATAAATCCAACTTTGGGGAAGAAATCAAAGAAAGTGGGTCTATACATCAATGCTCATAATACCCACCACACTTAATATGAAAAGAAAATGATGTGGGAATAACTTCAGCATGTTTCTCTGGGAAACAAATTTCAGATTTTATATGAAAAGTTTTAAGCCATGTTACATTTTTAAGATATTGTGCAAATCCTAAATTATCATCAGTATTTTGTGGTAATCTTACCCACCCATTGAAAATAAATAATAAAAAGCCATATTTTCTTTTCACTGAAATAGAAATTTTATATTTAAATCCACTTAGTTTCATAAATTACTTTTCTCACCATGATTAACTATTTAGCTACATTTACAAACCTCTACTAAACTCAGAAATGTTCTTAATTTTAAAACATCAAACCTCTTTTAAAAACCTGATGGTTAACATGAAAAAAACTCATTCCAATTTCTATGTCTATCGAATAACATCATATTCTCTAGAACCTTCGTACTAACTTAATTCCTTTCATCCTGTACATTCAAGCTCTAAGTACATGTGCTTTCTAAATCCTCTAGATATTTAACCTTTCAAGAAATGGAAATTTCAGTTGTAAAATCATAGGCATTATACTTAACTCTCTGATTCATGTCAAAATTATTTTAATAAATATCTTACTACCATGAAACCTTAAAGTCATTGCAGAGCAACAAACACTGGATGGTGAGAGACAAATAGAGTTTCAATAGAACATTCTCACCCATCCCACTCCCACAAGGGAAAAAATAAGAAAAACTCTTGAGTTTTCAAACACTAAGCAATGACTGTCAATACTCTGTCCAAATTTTATTTTGCTTTACTTGATTCTCTGAAATCTGTATGTTCCTTTTAACAAATTCAGATGGGTCATCACCATAGGTGGACTCAATACCAACAAAGACGGAACTTGGATTACAAAGTCATAGAAAGTTGGTGTGTTGAGAACTGATCACAAAAGAGTAAGCAAATGAACTTAAATGCTAGTTGTTCCAGAACAACTATCATTAAATAAAAGGTATCTTTGGCTATAGCACCAGATTGATCTTTTCTTCCCCCTTTACTTGTTACTGCGGGATTGGAGTTAGGCCAACACAAGCGACATGATACCCTAGTGCCATCTACAGGCTATTATTGACACTCAAATTTCATGGCAACAGACAAGCACCAGTGAAATAAATTAGACAGCGCTGTATTTAAATCTTTATTAACAAGGAATTATTAGACCTAAGAAAAACTAATTCTGGATTTGGTTGAAATATGAGTTCCTCAGCCTATTAATCCCTCTTCACATGTCATATTTCACAGTTTAAAATGAGTTATGACAGATCACTTATGCATTACTGAAATGAGAGAATATTTACAATGGATTTATTCTTTTATGTATAAATCAGTTCTAACAGGGAGAAAGTATTCCTTCCTTCTTTCTTTCTTTTTTTGAAAGAGTACTTTGGCCATTGTGGACAATCTGCAATCCTGTCTACTCAACCTTCAATTTACTATATTACAATAAAATCATCTGAAATCAAAGAGAAGTCTTCCTATATGGCTTAGCTGCAATCTACCAACAATCATGTGCTTCACAGCTGATGTACATTTAATATTCTACTATATTTTTAGAGACTAAAAAAAATTAACCCCTTTAGCAACCACAGCTCCAACATAATTAGAGTCAGACCTTCAAAAGTCATTTAAAACTTGAGATTTGAAGGTGACTTTTGAGATCAAAAGGTAATGTGAAAATCTTGAAGTAGTCAATTTGGAAACCCCAGGAGCAGAATTTGGCATATCAGGACAGGTTTTCTTCTTCAGCAAACATTATCTTGGGACATTTTGAAATAATTTCCTCTTTTCATCTTTTGCCATTTGAAGGAAACTGGGAGGTTAAATAATTCTCAGAACTCAGAAATTTCAAAGCTGTTCTAAAAATTCTTGACTGAGCCCCAGAGGAATAGAAAAGGGGTCAAGTTTTTTTTTTCCCTCTTTATAACTAAAGTTAGACCAAAACAAGAGACACACTGGCACGTTAATACTGGTTGACTGGGCACTTGTATGCAGTACTTATAGACCAGTAAAAGTGCTCATTTACCTGTCTGGTGTGTAAGGGGCCCTTTGTCTTGAAGCCTCCTTGGGAACTGCACTCTGAGGCACTGAAGTGATCTGAACTAGTGGAAGAGCGTTTGGAAAGGGTGTCACAACCCCCGACAAAGGTGTTGTCCAACGGGAGCTCCTGAATCACGTGATGCTTTTTCACCGAAACTGGAGTGTCTGGTTTAAGATGGAAAGCGGGCTGTGGAGAAGCGGATTTGTAGTGCTTGGCCAGGTCAGGGCTGTTCGGCTTGAAGGTGGTTGGAGGAGCTGGGCCCCAGTCAAATCTTCCTATGCTTTGCTCCTCCAACTCAGCCGGCAGGCTTATTGTCCCATTGATAGGTTCGTGAACTGCATCATCGGGTTTGGACTCTTCGATGGTAACAAAGTTCAAAAGAGAGCTCTTGGGAGATTTTCTTTTCTTCCTTTTCTTTTTCTTGTTTTGTTTGTTCTCCTGGTTTGGGGACATCCATTCGGCACCTTGCTTGCTCCTTTGAGCTGCTTTGAATCTTGATGCATGGCGACAGCGCACCAGAACAGTGACAAAGATCACGACGATGACCACCATGGCCCCTGCGACGATGGCGATCATGATGGTGAGATAGTCCTCGTTTTGATAGGGTTGGCTGCTATCCCCTATGTTTCTGTCCAATGGGGTCTCCATAGTCCTGCGGATCAAGTCATAGATATAGGAAGCATTGCCAGCAGTGTCATTAACATAAAGGAAAACTAGCACAAGTGTGTGCAGAGACTTAGGGTATCCCAAATCACTTATGTTGACCACCAATCGGTGCAAGCCAACATCAGTTGGTGCTGGTTTTTCTTCCAGGGTGATGTTACCTGTTACTGGATCAATCCGAAACAAGCCTTTGTTGTTACCACTCACAATTGTATACTTAAGTTCAGCATTCATCCCAGTGTCAATATCCACTGCAAAAACTTCTGCTACCACTGAGCCAGGAATGGCTGAGAGAGGCACCAACTTAAAAGAAGTATTAGAAGGTGGTGAAATGACAACAGGACTATTGTCATTGACATCCATGACATTTATAGTTACTTTTGCAGTAGAGGAACGGGGTGGTTGTCCCCCATCAGTGGCTTTGACATCAAAAGTGTAGGAACTCTGCTGCTCTCTGTCAAATGAGACATTTGACTTTATGACTCCAGAATAGGGATCCAACACAAAATTATCATTGTCATTTAGAATGGAAAGAGTCACAGCTTTATTCTCTCCAGCATCTGCATCTGTCACTGTGATTACCCCCACAGTACTATACTTTGGCAGATTCTCAGACACAAAAAATTGAAAATGATTATGAGTAAACTTGGGGCTATTGTCATTCTCATCCAGAACAGTAACTATCACAGCCGCTTGACTTTGGAGGGGAGGGGTCCCATTGTCCCTGGCAGTTACTGTAAAAATGAATCTTTCTTGTTCTTCTCTGTCAAAGACCCTAGAGGCTGTCAAAACTCCCGTCTTTCGGTCCAGATCAAAGAAGGAGGCATTCGGTCCAAGCTGATAAACAATATCTGCATTTTTCCCACTGTCTTCATCTGTGGCACTAATAGTTGTTAAGTATAACCCACGTCGGTTGTTTTCAGAAACTGATAGCTCAATTACAGGCTGGTTGAAAATTGGTGGGTTGTCATTTTCATCCTCAAGCTTAACCCTTACCAGAGCAGTCTGATTTAAACTGGGCTTCCCAGAATCAGAGGCAACGATTTTAAAGCTGAATTCTTTGGTGCCCTCATAGTCCAACAAAGAGGAGGTCTCTAACAAATATTGGTTGTCATATACTGCCTTCAAATGAAATGGGACCTCTCTTTCAATAAAGCAGATCACTTTGCCATTCACATCTGTGTCCTTATCTGAAACTGTAATTAGGGCAATTTTTGTATTGACAGGATCTTTCTCAGACAAATACACGGTGCCATTGATGGGACTTATAATGTACCTGAGGTCTATGTTCGGAGGGTTATCATTTACATCAGTGACATTGATGGTAACCGTTGCTCTAGCAGGAGTAGAGCTGCCATCACTAGCCAGTACTGTCACTTTGTGAATAGCCGTCTCCTCTCGGTCTAAGGACCTCTGAACTGTAATCAGCCCAGTAGTATTATTTAAAGCAAAGAGTCTTTTGGTTGCAGGCGCGACCTGGGCACCAAAAATGTACCGGATTTCAGCATTACTGCCTATATCTGCATCAGTGGCATGGAGCTGAATTACAGAAGTGCCCACGGGAGCATTCTCTGGAATGTGCACCTCTACCTGACCCTCTTTAAACACTGGCTTGTTGTCATTTACATCACTTACTGTAACCTGCAGGATGGCGGTGCTGGACTTTTGTGGGGTGCCTCCATCCTCTACTTTGATTTTCATCACATAGGTATCTTTCTGTTCTCTGTCCAAGTTTTGCTGAACAATCAATTGCGGCCACTTTTCTCCTTCCGGAGTTTCCACGATATCCAGTCCAAAAACACTCTGCCCATTTAACAATTCATAATGCTGTACACTATTGAAGCCTGTGTCAGGATCTGTTGCTGATGGAATTGGAAAGCGGCTGTTGATCAAAGTGTTTTCTGGGATGGAAATATTGATGACAGGAGATGGAAACATGGGGGCATTATCATTGGTATCCTTGACAATTATTTTTATTTTGATCAGCCTGAAAAAATCATTGGGGAGGATCACCACCTCAAGTTCAAAGAAACACTCATTCTCCTCAGCATAAGAGGCTCCAGCACAGAGTTTTTCTCTGTCTATTCTATTGGAGGTTGTGAAAATTTCCCCAGTGCTACTGGATACTTTCACCAGAGGGGCATCCCCAGCTTTAGAAACCAGTCTGTAGACAAGGCTGGCGCTGGTCCCTGTGGCAGCATTGATGTGAGAAATGTTCAGATCCTTTGGTATGTTTCCTATGGGTACATTTTCAGGCAATTCCTCTCTAATAGTGTAAATAAGTTCTTGAGCTATTGCGGAATCCAGCCTTAAACAGGCAATCAGAGCAGCCAACAGGTAAAAATCCCTCAGGTCCATGATAATGTATTTATTTTCTTTTTCCTGGATTTAGGGTTTAAAGGTCTCCACTGAGGAATGAGGCACAAATTGCAAAAGGAAGCGTGCATGGACTGGAGGATGCATTACATCTCATCGCTTATTTGAAGACAGCCACTGTCAACACAATCGTATAGACAACATTATTCTTCAGTAAACAAAAGCACACAGTCACGAAATATCACAACACATTTCCCACTGCATATTAGTAAACATGGCAGTTTGCTCTGCCACTGTTTGCAAGTTAACTCTGTGAATAAAAACACCAAATATCCCCTGCTTGCTGCATCTGCCCAGAGAAAATAAAATTATCTACTTTTGAATTAAGGGCAGCTGCTATTTTTACCAGCATTCACCCACACTGTTGTAGGACACTGTTTAATTCACAACATGCGTCCTTGGTTTCCTCTTCCCCTCCCCCCTCTTACCCATCTCCTGGCTTCTAACCCACCTCCCTTAGTTTTTTCAGGAGCTAGTGAAAAACACCAAGTATTTAGCTATGGTTCCTGCTAATTGCTTTGTCACATGTCAAATGTGATGTGTTTTCTTCTCTGCCACACTGAGTCATCTCTTTCTTCTAAACAGACTATCTTTTTTTCTTTCCTCCCAGTTTTTCAGCTGCCTTCTGAATACAATTTTACTCGGAAGCAAGCATTCGGACATGCTGCTGCAGCATCAGAAGCAGTAGTCACCGGCCACTACATAACCTCATTGCCTAAAAGCACAATACCAAGACCTTCAATTTACCCAGACCTTGCTCTCATTTCTCCATGTTGCTAAATTATCCCCATTAGAATTAATAAACACATTAAAACTTTTAGAATACATATAATAACATAGGATTCCTTATCCTAGAGGTGGAAAAGAGTGCCAAGACATAAGTGAAACGCAGCTAACATTTCCATGTAACTGCACAAAATTTTCTACTGAGCATAAAAGAGGAAAGGGAAAAAAATGCAGTTCTTAACCCCATCTCCGTTTATAGTATTAGTAACGTCTGCCACACATAAATAGAGTCAATAATGCAGGTAGAAAGCCTTCTGCTTCGATGCCCTCCTAACTGCAATTTAAACGGGTGCAAGCCTCCAGGCAGCTACCTACTTGAATAGAACTGGTCAGTTTCCAGGCTCTAATCTTATCTGCATTAGGCTGCACGGTAGCTGATGCCTGCGATTAGTTCCGGCAGAGTGATGCAGGTAGGGATGCAGATACAGCCTAGTAGGTGAGCTCTGCCCCAACCGTCTACCCAGTTATAAACATCACTCGTCTACACCGAAGACATATCTAAACACAAAATTTACAATTGTGCATGCGAAACTTTACACTTACGTTAGTTGCCTCAACCTTTCCCCTTTCCCGGTATGCTGCAGTTAGCAATGAGCTGTTCCAACACATAGAAAGCCATGCATCTGGTAGCACCAGTTTGGGGAGAAATCAGAAGCAGCAAAACGTTTCCTCCTTGTAAAATGTGTTGCTTCGGGCTGGCAAATTAGCAACTCCTGAGAACAAATTCACAGATTTGTCGTTAGTCATTCTCTCCACATTTCGTCTCTATTACCCACGGGGTCTGAGCTCTCCTGGTATTTAACACACACACTACATCCAGTTGCACTTCTTCAGCTCAGGGGTATTTTCCACAGCATCAAGTATCATTTCCCTCCGATGTCAGTACTGCTTAAGTCTCTAACTTCTTGTAGGAAACGTCAGAGTTGGGGTGATGGTGAGTCTCTGGTTGCTCTCCGGGGTGACGGTTGCCCGAAAAATTCCTAATTGGTTATTTCTTGCGTGCTTCTGAGACTCTAGGGCGTCCTTCCTGTCTGGCACGCTCTCCCTCTCTCCCTTTGCCTCTGCCCCTCTCTCCTTATCCCTCTCCTCTCTCTGAACTGAATTTCTTGATATAACTCTCAATAAGCCCAGAGGGAGGGCGTGACGGCCGAAGCCCCGCCTCCGTCCCCTGATTGGCCCGAATCTTGCGGTGCGGGCGACCGCAGCCGGGAGAGGAACAAGGCGCTGACTGTCTGTCTCCCAGCTTCCCTTCAGTGCCCCCTCGGCAGCCGCGAAAACCCGGAGACCCGATCCTGGCTGCGCGAGAGCCGGTTTCCAAGAGGCGCACTGAGCATGCTCAGCAGGGTCTGGCCCGGGAGGGAAGTGGCGGCGCTCCCGAGGCCCGAGCGGACGCGGCTCTCATGAGCACTGCGGGGCTGGCGGCTGGTCTGGGCAGCTGGTGGCCGAGTCCCGGCGGTCGCCCGAATAGGGGCGGCACCGGAGGCAGGCGGGGCGTGCGAGTGCCGATCCGAGAGCCTCGGGGACCGCGGAGGGCGGTTGAGGGATGCCGGAGGCGGCTCAGCTGCGGGCGCACATTCCACAGTTCTCTTTGCTAAAAGGGGGGACCAGAATGCACTGATGGGAACGAGTTCTTCCGGGCTCCGAGGCGGAGCACCGGCCAGCACATCTCTGGAGCGCGTTAGAAGGACTACAGTCACCGTGCCGCAACTAAAGGGTTTTCCTGGCAGGGACGTTGGCCAGAAGGGCAGAGAGGGCGGCTTGGAAAGGTCGGGACAGAGGATATTCGAATCTCAATCAAAACAGGAAAGAAAATTAATTTGAGCACTCCCTTCGTGTAGGGTGACGGAAGCTGCCAGGAGAAAGGGAAAATGACAGTCTCTGGGATCCCCTAGACAGCCTGAGGCCAGTCTGCCGCGCAGAGCTTGAACGGGCCGCGGCAGCCGGTCCACGCTGTGCTCGCACTTGTGCTCCCGCCGCGTCCAGAACCTGAGAACCCGAGCTCTCCCGGACGCGCGGCCGTGGCAAAAGCCGCTTCAGCTCACCTGGCTGCAAACTTTGGTCGCGAAACGCTGGAAGGAGTCCCATCCAGCGGGACTCCCCAAACTGTGGAACGTTTCTCTCCCCTCCACTGTCTGCTGATTCCAACTTGACCTGTACACTAGTACTTGTCTTTCCCTGTGGTTTTTCTGACTCCTGTTCGGTCGTCGAGTATCCTGACGCATTTCTTATTTTCATGTAAAAGCGGGGTAGAAGGACTCTCGAAAGAACCAGCCTTATTCCTTAAATATTGGCCCCGAAAGCACTGTCCATATTTGACTGAACGTTTAAAATTGGTAAACCACGAATATTTGTACTTACGACGCCAGATACCTCAGTAAAGTTTGAGGCATTAATAACAGTTCACTTCGAACAATATATATATATATATATTTATTTTTTATTTTTTGCATGACCTGTAAAGGTTGTTTGAGAAGGCCTTAATGCATGACTGAATAACTTGTACTACCTAACAGGGAGGAAAAGGGCATTTATTTTAAACCTCCGTATTCCCTATTCTGTACTGGGCTAAAGATGGCTTGAAGGCTCTTTCAAGTAGCTCTGCACTGTGATGGCGTGTTAGGGAACATCTTTTGTTTTTGAACACAATGGCGTTCCTTTTAAAATATGAACACTTATTTTTAGGTAATTAAAAGTAAAAAAAAAATCACTAAGCAAACCTACCAAACTTAGATATTGTGTAAATAATTCCATTATTTGACTAATTTTGACACTGCAATTTTTCTCACATCTATGAAAATTTGTTTTTTATTCAAACTTTTCCTCAGATGGAATATTTACAGTAAAAGTACAGGACCCTCAGATGCCTCTGTAAAACACATTAACTCCTTCTATGTGAAATATAAACTCGAATCTAGCCGACCATAGGTTGATACTATTTTTAAATGGCTAAACAAATCTAGCAGTATTTTGAATGATTAGGAAAAAGGCTTAAGTATCTAAAAAGTCAAAAGGAAAATATTACCTCATACAATAACGCCAGTGATTTAAAGGAATATTCTTTTATTTTACCACAGTGAGTGATCATTTTGCCATTCATGGAATCAACAATTATAGTTAGTGCTTTGTTCCAATTGTCACATATTTTATGCTCTGAACTAGTTTAAAATAAATGAACCATCATTCTGATACATTTGCAATAAACACTGCAGCACGGCCACTTTCCAGTCCATTTATGAAACATCAGTTATCTCTCATTCTCATTCCAATCATACTGTAGCCATTTCAAAGTCCCAACACATAGCTTAGCCATAATTATTAAACATATTCACAAAGTGGAAATGTTTCTATTTGCTGAGGGGTAGCTTTACTTGTAGTCAGGACCCTTTATTACCCTATGCTCATAAATGAAATCTTAGCATGAATACAGATGAAGGTTAAGGAAGAGAAAAGAAATCATCACTTGATAAAACTTATGACCAGGAGACTTCAATTAACAGAAACCACAGGGCATACCCCCCAAATGAAATACCTGTAGATCTTTTCAAAGGAAATTGAGTTTAAAATAGAGATAGGACTACTGACTTATTCCATCTTATGGGTGTTTATTTCGCAGGTCTAAATTGGTGGGATTCTTTATCGTAATAGTTTTTCTCTGAGAGCTAGAATAGTTGAAGCTTATTGTTTGCCCTATTATAGTCCAAATGCTAAACTCCAGAATCAGAAATATTATTAGAGATCTTATTAATATTCCTGGAAGAAAATTAATTGATATAAAGGGTCATTTTCCTAACCCTCTGCTATCATAACTTTAGTCTTCTGCCAAAACTATGATATAAAACGTTTGCATATGGAGAGTTCTTCACAATCCAACTCTCTTAATTTTTTTCAAAAAAGATGTATCTGCATAATTATGAATTAGTGAAATGATAGTATTCACTAATTTTAGTTTTTGTAGAGGAACCTTTATTGAGGTGCGTTTTTTTTTCTTTTCTGCATTTTCATCACCTTTCTCTTTCCCGAATTTAGTAAAATATTAGATTCTCAATTATATGACTTCAAATATACATCTTCAAATATATATGTTAGATTTCCAATTAAATCTCTTCAATTATCCCTTATACCATCTTTGTCAATTCATGTTTTCTGTAGCAAGGAATTATCGTGTTCTCACCTGTGTTGTACCTGATTAATAATATAAGAACTATGCCATCCAGGCTGTAGTAAAATTGCCTTAGTGTTCTTTGCTGGTTATGTAGGTTATGGAATATTTGTGAAGCTAAGTCACCTTTGGCCAGTTAAATAAAGACTAACACGCTATTACACATTTATACGATAGAGATATCAAATTGGTAAAATTATTTTATATTCTAAGAATCTAATGTTTATATATTTAAACAATAATTTTCATTTAATAACCTAAATTATTAAGCAGTTCAGTTTGTTAATTGAATTTTCAAAGACGATTTTCTAGTTACCATCCAGCATTTTAAAATTACATTTCACACAGAGATCATAAAAGTTTTTTTAAGTTACATTTTTTATAAATGTCATAGACTGTGGTATTTGAAATGATCAAATGACCTCCTCGAGGATTTAAAGACTAAAAATTTCAACTCTAATATACTAGTTCTATATTCCAATCAAGGTTAAAAATAAAATAAAATTCTTTTGTGCCATGTACTTCAAAAGTTCCTTTAATCCAGATGTCTTATTATGACTAACTGACATTAATCAATCAATCACAGGAGCTCTTCTGTCACAGCAGGTTTTATTGTCCCCGTCTCACAGAAGAGGCTAGACTATTATACTGTATTTCTAAGAGAGGAGAAGGTTGGAATTATGCAAAAAGAATGCTAAGAATTATTTGTGTTATCACTGTTTAGAAAATGACAATGCAGAAATTTAACACCACAAAAAGACAATTAGCACCTTTTAAAGTTGTGCAAACTGGCAAGTGTAGTAAGCTCCTTGAATCATTCTTTTGCTTCAGTATTAGCTCTTTTCTTTGAACATCTTTCTTTTTTTTGTTCTTCTTTTTTTCCAAGGAAAACCTAGACCAAGGTCGGAGAAGGCAAAGGCACCCCCACTCCAGGACTCTTGCCCGGAAAATCCCATGAACGGAGGAGCCTGGTAGGCTGCAGTCCATGAGGTCACTAAGAGTTGGACAGGACTGAGAGACTTCACTTTCATGCATTGGAGAAGGAAATGGCAACCCACTCCAATGTTCTTGCCTGGAGAATCCCAGGAATGGGGAAGCCTGGTGGGAGGCCGGCTATGAAGTCACACACAGTTGGATACGACGGAAGCGACTTAGCAGCAGCAGCAGCAGCAGCAGACCAAGGTATTCAAATGGCAAAGGAAAGCAGGTGACAAAAAGCTTCACTGTTTGAATGACTGAACTAAATTTATCCCAGTTTGCTATATTTTTATGACTGACAATGATTATAGATGTCGTTTGTAGCTCTAACAGTTACTACACTATAAACTGACATTTCCAGTGCCACTATTTTATCATGATTACTGTGTAAATAAAGAAAATACAGAATTTTCAGATTTCATTATTGCTTAAGACTTCATGTAAACATAGATCTCATAACAAATGTTTTCCTCATCTCAGAAATGACTCAAGTAATCACTCAGGAAGTGTGAAAAAGTGATTTAAAGATAATAAAAAGAAAATTAATATGTTTAATTTTAAATAATTTGATCATTTTAAAGTCATGCAATTTTAAGTGACATATACAAAACTTTCTATTTCTTGTGCATGTATAATATTTATTTTTGTAGGTAAGAACTGTTCAATTAGAATATCATTTGATCTCATATTTATATAAATGATAAATGTTCAAACATAGCATACACATTATTTGGAGACACCTCTATTGCACTTAAAATAGAGATGGAAAAATGTTGAGATAAGGACATGTTTCCAACACATTTGCCCAAAGATAATTGGGAAATTATTTTTCATAGATATTAGATCTTTTTTCAATTTAAAATAAATATAGTACATTTTTAAAACATTTCTTTCAGTAGTCCTACTTCTTATTGTAAGAATATGTTGTCAAAAATATGAGTTTATATTACTTGAAACAATAGCATTGTAGTCATTTTCATTCCTTGTTCCCCTCGCCCAATTTCTTCATGCATATATTTCTTTTATGCCTATTTTTCCTGTGTGTGTGTTGTTGTTGTTGTTGTTTTTAAATCAGCTCACATAATAATCTGGGAGCCAAATTTGTTACTTAATATGCACATAAATAGACTTACTAATATATGGCAGAATGAATAAACCTCATTTTTCTCATATAGTCTCCTCACAGGAAACAAATTCAATGGACAGTCCCCTTCTAATTGAATTAGGGTGAGTCAGGGAGACTATGCATATTCCATTGACTCCAGCAGCCTCTATATCACTGATAACACCCAAGTAATGAATTTAGTAAGGCTTGCTCAGCCTTTGCTAGATAACTGATACAAGCTTTGTTTGGGGTTTGAGTCAATATCATTCTGTTTACAAAAGTTGTGTGTGTGTGTATACATAATTCTTTAAAATAAACTTTTTTCTTAAAAAAAGATTTTATTCCACAGTACACACTAATACATTCCTTTTAAAAATCCTAACATGTACATCATCTTTTCAATCCTATGCCTATGAATTGACAGTATGTCAGCCTCAAACAGATGGGTGAAATTTTCAGAAAGGATTGAAAGAGCCTCAAAGAAACATCTCGGCTGTATGGAATGGGTCATCATAAGAGATATTCATTTTAAAAAAAACAGCATGCTACAAAAAACATTAGCTGTAGAGATTACAAAAAAGCCTAATTAGGAAAACTTTCATTGGAAACGTAACTTGCAAAATATAACAAAATGCAATAAATACCCCTTACAATTTCAAAATGATTAGAAATCTTTCAAGTCACAAAAATATTTATGCAGTGTATTGATTTTAGAAAGTGAATTGCATACATGTTTGAGTGCAAGATCAGTATATCTAAAGCCTAATTGCAAGTTAACTGTTTAGTTTCTAGAGGTAACGACTATACCAATAGGAGTGTCTTTAACAGTTATNCACTGTGATATTGGTGGTGAAAAAGGCACAAAGATCAATAAGACAGAATAGGGAACCCAAATATAAATCTATACAAGGATAGATAATTGATTTTTGAGGAAGACGCAAAAGCAGTTCAACAGTGGAAGGACAGATAGCCTTTCCAACAAATGGAGCTGAAGCTAGTGGATATTCACAGGCAAAAAAATGAAACATTTTATACAAATTAACTCAAAATTGATCATAGATTTAAATGTGAGACATAAAACTATAAAACTTCAGAGAATTTGCAGACCCACTGAAGAGTTCTTAAAAACGACACCAAACACACAGTCCCTAAAAGGAAAAAAACTTGGTAAACTGGACTTTGTTAAAATTTAAGACTTCTATTCTCCTAGACTTTGTTAAAAGGATGAAAAAGCAAGCTATAGACCAGAATAAACTATTTACAAACTACATTTCCAACAAAGGATTTGTATCTAGAATATATAAAGAACTCTCAAAGCTCAAAAGTAAAAAACAATTCAACTGAAAATGAACAATAGACATGAACAGACATTTTATCAAAGATGTATGAATGGCACATGAAAAGATGTTTAATATTATTAGTCATAAGGNGGATTTGTATCTAGAATATATAAAGAACTCTCAAAGCTCAAAAGTAAAAATAATTCAACTGAAAATGAACAATAGACATGAACAGACATTTTATCAAAGATGTATGAATGGCACATGAAAAGATGTTCAATATTATTAGTCATAAGGGAAATGCAAATTGAAATCATGTAAGATATCACATCATCTGAGAAAAGCTGAATAAAAAATAGTGAAAATACCAAATTGTGGTAAGAATGATGAGAACATACGTCTCTCACACACTGCTGGTAGAATGTAAAATGGTAGAACTTCTATGGAAAATAGTTGAGTAGTTTCTTAAAAATTCAAATACATGCTTATCATGTAACCCAGCAATCACACTCTTGGACATTTATTTACACGAAAGGAAAATTTATGTCTGCACAAAAACCTGTACATGAATGTTCAGAGCAGCTTTATTTGTAATAGCAAAAAGCTGGAAACAACTCANGCCCATCTTTGCATGAAATATTCCCTTGTTATCTCTAATTTTCTTGAAGAGATCTCTAGTCTTTCCCATTGTATTATTTTCCTCTGTTTCTTTGTACTGATCACTGAAGAAGGCTTTCTTATCTCTCCTTGCTATTCTTTGGAAATCTGCATTCAGATGGGTATATCTTTCCTTTTCTCCTTTGCCTTTCATTTCTCTTCTTTCCATAGCTACTTGTAAGGGCTCCTCAGACAGCCATTTTGCTTTTTTGCACTTCTTTTTCTTGGGGATGGTCTTGATCCCTGGCTCCTGTACAGTGTCATGAACCTCCATTCATAGTTCTTCAGGCACTCTGTCTATTAGAACTAATCACTAGAATCTATGTGTCACTTCCACTGTATAATTGTAAGAGGTTTGATTTAGGTTAGATCTGAATGACCTAGTGGTTTTCCCTATTTTCTTCTGTTTAAATCTGAGTTTGGCAATAGGAGTTCATGATCTGAGCCACAGTCAGCTCCTGGTCTTGTTTTTGCTGACAGTATAGAACTTCTCCATNTAAGAGGTTTGATTTAGGTTAGATCTGAATGACCTAGTGGTTTTCCCTATTTTCTTCTGTTTAAATCTGAGTTTGGCAATAGGAGTTCATGATCTGAGCCACAGTCAGCTCCTGGTCTTGTTTTTGCTGACAGTATAGAACTTCTCCATCTTTGGCTGCAAATATAATCAATTTGATTATTTTGTGATATTGAATAGTTTGCTTGGAAATGAACAGAGATCATTATGTTGTTTTTAAGACTGCATACAAATACTGCCTTTCTGACTCTTTTGTTGACTATAATGGCTACTCTATTTCTTCTAAGGGATTCTTGCCCAAAGTAGTAGGTATAATGGTCATCTGACTTAAATTTACCCATTCTAGTCCATTTTAGTTCGCTGATTCCTAAAATGTTGATGTTCTCTCTTGCTGTCTCCTGTTTGATGACTTCCAATTTGTCTTGATTCATGGACTTAATATTTCAGGTTCCTATGGAATACTGCTCGTTCCAGCATCAGACTTGACTTCCATCACCAGTCACATCCACAACTGGGTATTGTTCTTGCTTTGGCTCCATCTCTTCACTCTTTCGGGGGTTATTTCTCCACTGTTCTCCAGTAGGATATGGGCAACTATCAACCTCTAGAGTTCATCTCTTAATCTCCTGTCTTTCTGCATTTTCATACTGCTCATGGTAGTGTTTATCTTGTCAGCATTGGTTTATTTGAAAACATCTGTGATTCAAAGTTGATAGGATTTAGATATGTTGAAGTAATTAATTCAAAATCACTCTTTGTATCTTGAATAAACTGCTCTTGGTTATCCTATGTTGATTTCTATTATCTAACTAAAATTTTTAAATGAATGTAGTTTTTATTTTCTTTATGCTGTACTGCCCTTTTTTAAAAAATAAGGATCGTTGGCTAAGAGACAGATATAATTTTAGAATGAATTAATGTTATTAATGCCAGGCATCACATAAAATCCATCTTCTGAAGTAAAGTTCCAATAGCATCTTAGCATTAAAGTCTTTCTAACATGCTTTCCCACTCCCTTCATTTTAGGAAAAATGATTCATCATTGAGCAGATAGCAAATACTTTTTGAGTGCTTACTCTGCAAGACACTTCACTACTTTACAAATGCCATGTCTCATGTGAGCCTTTTCATACATTTTCAAACTTATATCTTTACTTTACAGATAAACACTTTTATTTAGAGAGATTAAATGCCATGACAAATTTATACTGTTTATTAGTGGCAGAATAGGAATTTTAAATTACTTTACCCTTATTTCAAAGTCCAGGCTATTTTTATAAGACAGACTTTTCCAAATCTATAGCGATCAACTCAATTATATTAATAGTTCTTCAAATGTTAGTTTCTCACTAAATTTTCCATTTCCTAGGGTAGCTATTGCATTAAAATACTTGAAACTCTTAAGCTGTGCCCAAGATATATAGCAAATATTTGGAAAACTTTGCTAAATGAAATCAGCTCTATAAACTAAAACACAACGAAGAGAAAACCTCACATTTTTGAATACAGGTATTTAAATGGATTTTGTGTCATTGTTCTCATTTTTTAATGATCTCTTTGTTCTTTCTCAATTTGTTTCTATTATGTATTCTATTCAAATATGGTATTCTGTATTCTGTGATGAGATTGTATAAGCAAGTAGATTAAAAATATGTTGGAGCCCTTGCTATGTTTTGCTTAATGACAGAACTCAGCAAATATTTAATCTTTGATTAGTGACTTTTCCACCAAACCTCTGTGATCCTCATTCCTATAAATTATTTTAATTTTACTAGTATTAACTTTTGTAATAGTTGGTTTAATTTTATGAGTCTTGATTTTTAACTGTAAAAATAAATATAATATCCCTGGATGTTGGGAGAAAATCTCTGTATGAGAAACTAAGAATATTTTACTAATATTTACATTTTTANATATTTAATCTTTGATTAGTGACTTTTCCACCAAACCTCTGTGATCCTCATTCCTATAAATTATTTTAATTTTACTAGTATTAACTTTTGTAATAGTTGGTTTAATTTTATGAGTCTTGATTTTTAACTGTAAAAATAAATATAATATCCCTGGATGTTGGGAGAAAATCTCTGTATGAGAAACTAAGAATATTTTACTAATATTTACATTTTTAATATTATAGATATGTATATGTATCAGGTGGTATGTTGGCATATAAAATTTGGTAATATCAAATATCAAAATTTTACTTGCCTTTAAGCTTTCTTCAAATGTGAAACATTTCAGTTCAAACATATATATATTTGGAAATGATTCATTATCATCTTAGAAAATACAGCAGATAGTTTTGTATATTTAAAGGGGAAAATTCCAAACTATACATGCCTTGAATAACCTTTGTGAGAATAAAAGATTTTTAATGTCTCTTCACATTGTCACATAAAGAAATATAAAGTTTGCCAACCTCAGAATTCTTAACTTTCTAGAACTTTGTCCACCATTATAATGAGGCTTTCACATGAATCTATTCTGCTGCTGCTGCTGCTAAGTCGCTTCAGTCGTATCCAACTCTGTGCGACCCCAGAGAAGGCAGCCCACCAGGCTCCCCAGTCCCTGGGATTCTCCAGGCAAGAACACTGGAGTGGGTTGCCATTTCCTTCTCCAATGCATGAAAGTGAAAAGTGAAAGTGAAGTCACTCAGTCGTGTCTAACTATTCGAGACCCCATGGACTGCTGCCTACCAGGCTCCTCAGTTCATGGGATTTGCCAGGCAAGAGCTCAAATCACTTCCAGTTCTTACTCAACTATTGAGCCTGATTCCTGTTCCCTAGAAGAAATGGTGAATTTCAATACTAGTATGAAATAGCAATAATAGAAAAAGGCAAATTGCATTTGCAATGGGTATTAATTGCTCCAGGACACCAGAAGTGAAAGAATTGCGAATTTTTTTTCTTGCCAAGCAAATAAAATTCAGTTCTGGAAGTCCATTTGCAATGGTCATCATAAAGCTCAATGGCATACATTCCTAAATACACATTTGGGGCTATGGTTTATTCTGGGGATACTACTGGCCAATAAATTTGGAGGATATTGTGTAAGCTGGAGTAGGAAGATGCCCAAGGTCATCAACCATTGTGTGGTAAAACACTTGAAATAACAGCATTTTAAAAGAAATATTACAGACAATTCAATAGGCAATTACCAAGGAAAATATGGAGAATAAAAGATCAAGATAAAATTATGAAAATGTGTTACTGTGTGATTAACAAATAGTTCCTTTAAGAATACCAATTGATTTCATTCCTGAGAGGGACATTTGGGAATTATAGCCCAGTTAGTCCTATTTGCATACTTATTTCTGCTTAGTACAGCGCAGTAAAACATAAGATTAGGGGACATTTATAGAATTGTATATATTGAGGGAAAGATAGGAAAACTTCTATAAGTGGAGATCACTTTAGTTAATAATTACAGTACTTTTTTGTTGTTTTTTTACTTTTTTCTTTAAAAATGGAAAAATAAAACTAACAATATTAAGCAATTTTGAAAAGTTAAACACAATGTTGAAAAATGAAAAGATAAGGAAAACTAACAAGAGATAATGAATAAACAATTGAATTAATGCCAATGACCCTGGATCAGAAATAGAGAGGTAGAAAACTGTGAATGCAAGGGTTTCAAAAAATATTCTTATGAGATCATATTTACTTACTACTTTAATGATATTTCTAAAGTGATTAGTAAGCCTGCCAGATTTATAGATGTCACTTAATTTCTAGAGAATGAAATAACATATAAATAGAAAAATCTAAAGATGATCAAACAAGATTATATAAATGAAGAGAGGAAAAGCATATGAACTTCACACGAGATAGTGCATAGTGATGTGTAGTAGATATGAAAAACTTGCATCTTTCTTTTTTATATGCCTAGTCACCCAAGGTGTCAGATCTCATTACATCAAACAAACAGCTTTGTCTCTTTACATTATTAGCCTTTACGTAAAGAATTATTGTTGTTCTTGTTTAGTTGTGAAGTCATGTCCAGCTCCTAGTGTCTCCAAGGACTATAGCATATCAGGCTGTTTTGTCAAGGGATTTCCCAGACAAAAATATTGGAATGGATTGTCCTTTCCTTCTCCAGGGGATCTTCCCAAAGCAGAGCTCAAATCTGCATCTTCTGACTGGCAGACAGATTCTTTACCACTGAGCCACCAGGAAAACCCATAGTTACTTCATTTTTTATTTGATTCTCTATTAATCAGTCATACTCTAGGATAACATAGTAACTTGTGAACTTTGTCTAGAAGATTTGCCAGGAAGTTGAGAATTTTTGGTGAGGAGTGTTGAACACAAAATAGAAAACATTATTGTGTGCTTTCATAAAATACTGATATACCCAGTCCTGAAACACTTCAAGCAAGAAATTACCACATTGAGAAAAGTCCATAACAACACAATAAATTAAGGCAATGACCCCCAGTTGGTTAGTGGATGATAAAATAAGTAACCATAAATCATGGTCCACAAGGCCATAACCTCCAGACTTGAATTATATGTCAAATTTACCTTGACATTCTTTGAACTTTCAGATGTTATAGCTGATTCTTGAACAACAAAAGTTTGAACTGTTCAGGTCCGTGACTATGTGGGTTTTGTTTTTCAATAGTAAGTAGTATACTGTGACACGATCTTCTGTTGGTTGAATCCACAAATAGAACTGCAAATATGGAGGGAAACTGGGATGTGCAGGAATCCATTATATTAAGAACAGACTATACATTATATGTACATTTTCCATGAGGAGGGTTGGTGTCCCTAAGTCCCATATTTTCCAGGGATCAACCTTATTATGCCTCATTGGAAACATAATGAATCAGAATATCTTGGGATGTTTAGATGTCTGTATTTTGCAAAGTTACCCACAGAGAATAATCATAGTTATAGGCATATACTAGTAATCTACTTCTTTACTAGTGGCTCTCACTAAGGGTTGAAAAGACAGAGCAACTGGGAACTGTCATCACTACCTAGGTCTGTGTGATAGTTTCCAAAATCTTAACTTTCCAGTCAGTAGGGCAAGAACATCACAGTTAATATCTTCCTCCCTTTGTGTATCATCTTCCTATGAGCATAAAGTTACTACACCAATGAGGACCAAGGCATCTGTTTTGTGTGTGTGTTTTCAACTGCTAAATGCATTTACCACAGATGAGTTTTCAACATACATTTCTTAAATGAATAGTTAAATTTGCTTGTGACTTCTAGGAGCTAAGCACTATTTTGGGACCTTGCATATATTTTATCTTTAATTTTTTAACAATCCAAAAAAGTATGTGAAATAATCTATAGATTAGCGTAACAGCAATGAGGACTTGACTTTAAGTAGTCCAAACTTAAACTACTAGTTAGATGTATGATTTGGCAGCATCAGCCCACAGTCCCTTCTCTCCACATTATTGATAGCAAGGCTTCAAAAGAGCAGACTCTACCCTCATTACAAAATCTTGAGGCCACATGAATTATGGAACAGAAAGATGTTTCTATATAAGCAGAGATTTTGAAAAAAAATAGAATTCATAAACCTGGAAAAAATAAAAGTCAAGAAGGAATGCTATGAAAATCCATAAATTCAAAAATATTACGAGAGGATGGACATGAGAAATTTTAGCAATCTGAGAATATTTGAAGAGTTTGTCCCCAGAAACTCACAAAAGATACTTTTTAGAACTAATAAAAGACACTTCCATTTTATAGAGCTAGATGTAAAACTGTGAAACTAAAAACCTTGAAAATGCTCCATGTTGAATATCAATAAATTTTAAGAGAGTAGAGAAAATTCCATAGGTGGCAAATTCATAGCAAACCCATAACAAATTGAAGGAAAATTAGGACTTAAAGGCCAATATAGATCCAGCTTTGACTTCTATTAATGAGTTATCTCAATTTTAAGTCTAAATTCTTTGAATTTCCCACTACTCTTCCTTCTAGTTGCCTAATTTTTTAAAACTAGTGTTTATCATGGTTGCTGTTCAAGTAGCAAAAATAAATCAATGCTATAGCTCCATTGTAAAATAGTCATTGTAATGATGTATGCTATTATGTATTTAAAAACCAACAGCAAGTTAATAAAATTACAGTAAGTTAACAAAATCCATATTTTATGGGACTTAAAAATAGGAGTATGCATATTTTTATTTTTACACTGCATTTCATGATAACAGAAGAGAGTTTTAACTGGTAATTCTTATCTCAGAGCAATTTTGCCTCTCATCCTCACCCCGGGGCACGTTTGGCAAAGTTGGGAGACATTTTTGAGTGTGAAAACTTGGGGTGGAGAATGTAAATGTCATCTAGTGCGTCAGTGCCCGATCTTTTTGTCACCATGACTAGTTTCTTAGAAGACAATTTTTCCAAGGACTGGAGGTGGGGGTGGTTTCAAGATAATTTAAGTGCGTTACATTTACTTTGTTAATGGAAATTCATATTTGCAACCATTCCCAAGTGCTAGCATCACCACCTCAGCTCCATCAACAGGCATTAGATTCTTGTAAGGCGTGCACAAGCTAGACCCCTTTCTCACGTGGTTCACAGTAGGGTTCCTGATGGCTGATCTGACAAGAGATGAAGCTCAGGAAGAAATGCAAGTATTGGAGAGTGGCTGTAAATACAGATAAAATTTTGCTTACTTGCCTGCCACTCACTTAGTTCTGTGCAATTCAGTTTCGAACAGGTCATGCACTAGTATAAGGCCAGGGGTTTGGGCGGTCTAGTGGGTAGAGGACAGGGATCCTGCTAAATTAACTCATATTACATAGAACAGAACCCACAGCAAAGAATTATCTCATTAAACGGTAGGGAGGATTCTAAAATGTCCCTGAAGATTTATCACCCTCTCTGTGTATACACTATGTATAATCCCAGAACTGCTGATAGGACTTTATGCATGATTATGTTAAATGGCACAGTTGACATTAAGATGGGGAGATAGCCAAGTAGGCTAATCATATAGGCCCTTTAAAAGCAAAGAGTTTTCCCCTGATGATCGTAGAAGAGGAAATCAGAGAGCTTCTGAGTTTGAGAAAGGTTTGACACATGCAAGGAAGTTCTTTGCTGCTGAGATTTTGAGGCCCTCAGTCAAGGATCTGCAAGTGGCCTTCAGGAGCCTATAGTAGTTCTGGCTGACATCCAGAAAGGAAATAAGGACTTCAGTTCCACAGCCATAACAACTATGCTTTTTCCAAAACAAGAATGTACTTTGAAGAAGACCTCCAGCCTCCAACAGCTTCCTGGGTGGCTTAGATAGTAAAGAATCTGTCTGCAATACAGGAGATCCATGTTCAATCCCTGGGTAGGGAAGATTCCATGGAGAAGGGAATGGCTACCCACACCAGTATTCTTGCTTGGGAAATGTCATGGAGAGAGGAGACTGGCAGGCAGCAGTTCATGGGGGTGGGGTGGGGCATGGTAGTAAGAGTCAGAGATGATTGATTGACTAACACATATACACTTCCAGCTTCCAAGTCAGAACTCATCCCTAGCCAGAGCAGAGAACCATCCCTGCTCTACTGGACTTCTGACCTACTGAACTGTGAGTTAGTATATGGGTAATATTTTAATTCATCAAATTTGGTATTTATTGTGTAACAAAAGAAAATAAACGTCAATAGTGCTAAGGTTGAGAAACCATACTATAAGCATTCTAGTCTAAATAGGCCTGAATGGGCATTATAAGGTTGGTATTAAAAAACACAACGAATAAACTTCTCCTGAGGAAACAGTTTTATTTAACTTAAATCAAGCTAAAGTTATTACTTTACTTAGATATCTTTTAAACTTTAAACTTCTTAGTTATACTATGAAGCTATAAGAGAAGAGCTAATTCTGTAATAATTCCAAAAAACATTTGAACAAAGATCTGTTTTTCTTGGAAAGTGATATTTTCTGTCCCTAATATCATAGTATCTTTTGAAAAACATCTATTTCTGCTTTATTGACTATGCCAAAGCCTTTGACTGTGTGGATCACAATAAACTGTGGAAATTTCTGAAAGAGATGGGAATGTCAGACCACCTAACCTGCCTCTTGAGAAATCTGTATGAAGGTCAAGAGGCAACAGTTAGAACAGGACATGGAACAACAGACTGGTTCCAAATAGGAAAAGGA
This sequence comes from Neotragus pygmaeus, assembly GCA_006410875.1. NCBI lineage: Eukaryota > Metazoa > Chordata > Mammalia > Artiodactyla > Bovidae > Neotragus > Neotragus pygmaeus. The sequence continues at coordinate 188,971 of SJYV01034996.1, read as the reverse complement.
GTACGTCAAGGCTCTATATTGTCGCTCTGCTTATTTAACTTCTATGCAGAGTACATCATGAGAAACGCTGGACTGGAAGAAACACAAGCTGGAATCAAGATTGCCAGGAGAAATATCACTAACCTCAGATATGCAGATGACACCACCCTTATGGCAGAAAGTGAAGAGGATCTAAAAAGCCTCTTGATGAAAGTGATAGAGGAGAGTGATAAAGTTGGCCTAAAGCTCAACATTCAGAAAACGAAGATCATGGCATCTGGTCCCATCACTTCATGGGAAATAGATGGGGAAACAGTGGAAACAGTGTCAGACTTTATTTTGGGGGGCTCCAAAATCACTGCAGATGGTAATTGCAGCCAGGAAATTAAAAGACGCTTACTCCTTGGAGAAAAGTTATGACCAATCTAGATAGGATATTCAAAAGCAGAGACATTACTTTGCTGACTAAAGCCCGTCTAGTCAAGGCTATGGCTTTTCCAGTGATCATGTATGGATGTGAGAGTTGGACTGTGAAGAAAAGCTGAGTGCTGAAGAATTGNACCTCAGATATGCAGATGACACCACCCTTATGGCAGAAAGTGAAGAGGATCTAAAAAGCCTCTTGATGAAAGTGATAGAGGAGAGTGATAAAGTTGGCTTAAAGCTCAACATTCAGAAAACGAAGATCATGGCATCTGGTCCCATCACTTCATGGGAAATAGATGGGGAAACAGTGGAAACAGTGTCAGACTTTATTTTGGGGGGCTCCAAAATCACTGCAGATGGTAATTGCAGCCAGGAAATTAAAAGACGCTTACTCCTTGGAGAAAAGTTATGACCAATCTAGATAGGATATTCAAAAGCAGAGACATTACTTTGCTGACTAAAGCCCGTCTAGTCAAGGCTATGGCTTTTCCAGTGATCATGTATGGATGTGAGAGTTGGACTGTGAAGAAAAGCTGAGTGCTGAAGAATTGATGCTTTTGGACTGTGGTTTTGGAGAAGACTCTTGAGAGTCCCTTGAACTGCTAGGAGATCCAACCAATCCATTCTGAAGGAGATCAGCCCTGGGATTTCTTTGGAAGGAATGATGCTGAAGCTGAAACTCCAGTACTTTGGCCACCTCATGAAAACTCATTGGAAAAGACTGTGATGCTGGGAGGGATTGGGGGCAGGAGGAGAAGGGGATGACAGAGGATGAGATGGCTGGATGGCATCACTGACTCGATGGACATGAGTCTGAGTGAACTCTGGGAGTTGGTGATGGACAGGGAGGCCTGGCATGCTGCGATTCATGGGGTTGCAGAGGGTCGGACATGACTGAGCAACTGAACTGAACTTTCTTATGATTGAGTTTTGCAAAACATATAAATAAACTTAAAAAAATCAATTTGAGCTTATCTTTCTAATTTCAAAAAAAAATTAAATGTATTGAAAAATATGCATTACTCTTTATAATTCTTTGTAGTTTTTCTATATTTCAGTAGTGATGCTTCTTGATCATTTATTATTATAGAGGACTTAGAAAAGTATATAGAGTATCTTGAACTTTAAATCTGCAAAAAACTGTATATACAATGATTTATGCAATGGGAAGAGTTAGGGCTGAGGAAAATGCATATTAGACATGCTATTTCTCCTTTTCAAGGTCTTCTTCTGGTCACTTATATAGCATTTCCACAGATTGGGATAAAACTATTTTTTGTTTTTAAGTAATATTCTCACAGATCACAGTTTTGTCTATAGTCTCAGAATACAGAGACATGGGAGTGCTAGGTTTTGGTATAGGACTGGCTACCTTTCTTCTAACTTCTTGGGTGTCCTCACTTGGCATCCATGAGTTTCAAAATGTCCTCATCCCTATTTATTTGCTTTTGTTGTTTGGACATTGGCTTTTTGGCACTGATATTTGCAACTGCTATAACCCATTGAGCACCAATCCCTTCTGTTTTCTTTACAAGTTCCACATCTTCAGTTTTTATTGGCAGTGATGTCAGCATTCCCTAGTCCAGTATTCTCCCCCTTGTGTAGGTACAATTTTATAGATGTCTGATATTTGCTATATATCAGGATGCAGATGGTAACCAGTTATTGCTGACTGGATCCAGGCTATGGAAAGGCTGTGTGTGTGTGTGTGTGTGTGTGTGTGTGTGTGTGTGTGCACGTGTGTGTTGAAAGTTAGTTGAAAGTTAAGTCACTCAGTCGTGTCCAACTCTTTGCGACCCTGTGGATTGTAGCCCACCAGGCTCCTCCATCCCTGGGTTTCTCCAGGCAGGAATACTGGAGTGGGTTGCCGTTTCCTTCTCCAGAAGATCTTCCTGACCCAGGGATCGAACCCAGGTCTCCCGCATTAGAGGCAGATGCTTTAACCTCTGAGCCACCAGGGAAGCCCCAAACAACCCTATCTTCATGCAAATAACTTTTGGAATTTTTTGAAGTCATCTATTAGTTGAATAGATATTGTCTAACTTAGTATATTTAATTTTCTAACACTTTCATGTTGCCATCTATTAGTTATTCAGTAAATATAGCTAATATTATTTTTAATATTATTCCCAAAATGACACTTTTCAGCTTATGTCATTGCATCCCTTTTATAAACATCATTTTAGAGAAAGATATTGATAACATGATATAGAGAACATCTTCAAAATGTAGGATAACAGATTGTTTAGGTTAGAAAGCACTTGTATTCTATGCATTGCTTGTTAACAATCAGTCTTCACATTGTGTTGAGCCTGTTAAGTGCTGAATTATACCTCCTGGATTGAGAGAGTTACTTTCCACTGGCATTGAAGAAATGCTATAACATAGAGCCAACTGGTTGTAAAACCAACTGGTTGTAAAAACCAACTGGTTTTTACAGTCTAATCACACATTACCACCCTTCATAGGAGTATTCTCTAGTCAACTAAATTTCTCACCATCCTACACTCTCAATATTTAAATATTTATGTTTATTCTTTCCTCTGTCCAGATCAAATGAGGGTGCATAATAGAGTATGCTGTAGTAGCAAACAGCCTCAAACTCAGTGTCATAACTCAACAAAAGTTTGTTTTGAGCTAATTCTTCATGAAAATATTTGTGTAGGGCATTGGGGACAGGAGGCAGGCAAAGGGAATAGTTTGCTCCAGGAAGTCTCTTAGAGACACAGATTGATATAGTCTCTGCAGGCTATTTCATCTCTTTACATTTTCTCATCAATAAAATGTGAATAAGAATGTCTGCCTCTGCAGGTCTGTCATGAGAATTAAATACGTAAAGCACTTTTCTGATGTCCCGAAGAGAGCAGCCACCTCCCTACCTCTCGCTATTTCTCCTTTTACCTAGTACCTGTAACAAACATTCCATTTCTCATTTTGCTTTGTACTATAATTACTTTTTTGCCTGCTGGATTATAAATGTTGGAGGCCACAGCGTGTGTCTTTTTCATTCTTGTGTCTGTATGAGTATCCAGCATAGTTTCCCATAGACATTTAAAAATACTTTTAAATGCAGAGAACTCATGATTTTCCAATATATATGAATGGCTTTCCAAGAATTCTTTGCAGTCCTAGTTCTGTATTTATTCTAAATTTGAAACAGAAATAAAGCATTAAGCATTTTATTTTTAAAAATTCATATGAAGTGTACATGTATAACTAATTTTAATTTTAACTTTTTTCTCCTTAAACCTGGGATTTTTTTTTTTAATTGCACTAAACTTTATGGATTAACAAACTTTTTTCAAGAAGCATGGAATATAGTAGTTGTTTAATACATATTTATGAGTAAAGTCTGATCCATTTGCAAGAAGCTATGCAAGTGCAGAGATATTAATTATACATCTGTGAAAATATAAATTAGTATTGGCTTTTGTGAAGAGTTTTCTTCAGAATATCAGAAGTATTTCAGAATCTTGAAGTGTAAGTTCTTAAACCAGATTCATTTTGAAGAAGTTTAGTAATTTTTGTAATTTTAGGGAATTTTATAAGTATTTATATAAGAGGAAGAAAGAAAGTCTTAATTTTTACAAATGTTATTTTCAGTATTTGTATGGCTTATTGAAGTGTCTGGCTTGTGTAATGCACTTGGGTTCCATTCCTGACTATCAACTACATAATTCAAATGGGAAAATATGAAAAAGTACTTACCCATTGTAATATAGTTTCCTCAATCATTTTTTTCCTTTGTATTTTTGTATATTTCATTTTATGTTATTTTTTATGGTAGTTGGTTTATAATGTGTTAATTTCTGCAGTAAAGTGATTAAGTTATATACATATATATATTCCTTTTAATATTCTTTTCCATGACTTATCACAGGACATTGAGTATAGTTCCCTGTGCTATACAGTAGGAATTTGTTGCTTACTTATCAGTTGCCTCATTTATGTGAGAATGCTATCAGATATAGTAAGTTAACTGAAATGCAATGTTTTGTTTCTATAGATTAATTTCCTTTAGCAATTGTCATGTGCAGATTTAGATTAATTCTAGCAAATTTTCTCCTAAAGAAAAAAAAATATATATATTATGCCACTGAGATTATTCTGTCTAGAAAAAGCAACTTAAAATTCTCAATTAAATGGGTAATTATATATGTGTTTATGTTTAAACACACATCTTAGACCTTGAAAGTGTGTTGGGAAAAAAATCTTACTAACTTACTAAATCTATTCAGAATTATTTTAGGATGAGATACATCTTTTAAGAAAACATTCATTTCTAAAATATGCATTTTTACTTATAAATTCCTTGCGTCTTGATATTCTAGGTGTCAACCAAGTTTTCACCAGAATTTCAAACCATAAAAAGAAGTTGTAAATTTAAAACAATGAGAGTGTGATTCTAAAATAAATACATCACTAAAGGGTGAATAAGAAAGAAATGTGTTGTTTTGGCATAGGCAGGTATTTCTCCTAATTTATGGAACTGTTTGTCCTGCTTGTAAAATTCCATTTTTTATGGAATAAAGAATTATTGCTGCTGTTAAATGTAACAAAATCGCTAAACGCCTGAGGAAAATATAATAAGGACATTTGGGTTAAGAATATAATATTCAAAAGCTTTTGCTGGGAAGTTAGATAAATGTATCTTAGTTTCCTTCTAATAAATTAGGGCAGAATGCTGATTTAATATTAAATAAGTATAATAATCTGAATGCCACATATATTCTAATGCAATCCCTTTAAACATTGGACATATGATCTATATGTATTAATGTTAAATTCATGACTGAAATTCTTTTTTTTTTTTTCTGTCTTAAGAATCACAGCCATTTATCTGATTTGAGCTAAACATTAAATATTCCAATTACCTCCATTTGTTGCACATAACTAAGCAAATCAAAGATCAGAATTTTGATGAAAGGGAGAATGTGCACTAGATAGTGTTGGTTGTGCACTCAAAATTCATTCTCCATCCTCCTCCCCTTTTTTCTACTAACAGAAATCCAATTCAGTTAGGTGTGGTAATGTGCCCAGCTAAATACTTGGTTTCTCAGGCTGTTGCCCTCCTAAGTGTGGCCTAACTGATATTATTTGTGGCCAACAAGTTGTAAGTGGAACGATATTAGACGGGATTCCCAGGAGAGCTGTTTATTTTTGGATTAAATGAGACAGGTTTAGCTGTCATTTTCCTTTTCCTTTTATTTTTCCCCTTTCTCTCTTATATTCTGGAAAGTCTTTGTGATGCATGGGAATACAGATGCTTTGCTGCAATTGAGGAGAAAAGTCACATTTCAAAAATTGTAGACCCCATAGTAAACATTGCCAGAAGTGTTGATGGTATCTTAGGGTCACTCCTTAGTCCTTCTTGTTATATAAGGAAAATAAATCCCTTTTGCAATGCTTGTTGTATATTTCTCCTCCATATGGTGCTAAACACAAGAAAAGATGAAAAAGCAAGGAGACGAGGAAGGAAGGCAGTAGGTCCATGTTTTTAAGATAGAAGTAATAGATTTTAAAGTAGGCAAGAATTGTGAATTTGTTCCTGCTCCAAAAATTACTTCAAGTTTTATGATTTACAGACAGGAAGTATGAAACAAGACAAGGGCAGAAGAGTAAGGGAAGTTGAGTCAGCCCTCTTTGAACAGGGCTTCTAGAAAATCCCATGGACACAGGAGCCTGGCAGGCTACAGTTCACGGGGTTGTAAAAAGTAGGATATGATTTAGCAGCTAAACAGCAACAACTGGGGCCAAAATAATCCCATATCCACCTCTAGCTTTAAGGGAGCCTGAAAAATATATCTCTCTACCTTAGTACTCCAACAGCTTTGGATTTCTGTTAGCACATAGGAAGCAGAAAATTATATTGAGTATAAAATTGCCACTTAATCTCTGTAACATTAATCTCACTTAGTTATGTTGTTCTTTTTTCCCATTATTTGCTTGAAAATTTGAGGCAACTTCTTGCTTTCATCTTGGTAGCTATTTTTAAATATATGTCAGCAACATTAAATTGTGATCTCAGGTTCACCAGGAATCAAACTCCAAACTCAAAATAGGGCTGGATCAGTAATAATAATCTTAAAGTGGGAAAAGGTGACTTGATTTCCTCTCTAGAACCCTGGCCAAGACAGACATATTTCTTACGTTTTCTCTCTGCTGGCAGGTTAGTCTTTCCTGATGCACTATTTCATTGAGATGAAACTCTTAGTTTCTTAGTCTCTTTGGATCATTTTTTTTGATAACAGTCTTAGTTCTAGGTGGTTATCTTACTTCTATTCATTCATCTCTTTTTAAAAAGCAGTTTTTCGTCACTATGATACTTTTAAAACATGTTTGTAAATTCTCTGATGTTTGTCCTGGACAGCAGGCTTTGTTTTAAGATTTATTTTGCAGCCACAGCAATTGGAATAGTTATAGAGATTATATCTCCTTCACTAGGTAGCTTACCTCCCTAACTTTCAGTGTCTTTATTTGTGAGATGTGGTGAATTCATCTTTCCAGGAGCACTTCACTGAAAAATAGAATTCTATACAGGGGAAATATATCTTTAAAATTTTAGTTCAGAAAATCAGCAATATGCTAAAAAAGAAACACCAAGTAGCTGGACCTAGTATATTTTGTGTACATGATATAACTTCAGCTAGAGATTCAATTTAAATATAATTATAGACTTTACAGTTCTTTTTGACTTCCTGAGTCAGTTTTCAGTAAACTCTCTTCTTCAAAAAATTGTTTATTTATCTAAGATTTTGCTTTATTTGGTATACATTCTATGACTTTCTCATTCTAAATATGTTTAAAATACGTAGTTTCATCTCCTTTTAATTGTGACTTTGTGTTTTTCTGGATTAATCTCATCAGTATTCTTTCTCTCTTTGTCAATTTTATAAATAATTAGGTTTTTGCATTTTGTTCTTATCTATTGAATCTTTAAACTTAAAATTGTTTATTTTTTAGCCCTCTTTCTACAATTTTAAGAAATTCATTCTGGCATTTATATTCTTTTTAAAGTTTAAAATACTTTGTATCTCTTTTTTCTCATTGCAAAGTCAAATATTTTTAACCATTCACAATATATAACGCATTTGATTTTTTTTTAAGGTGCGGTTATGAAAGGAATAGAAAGTTGTGGTAAAAATGGAGATAAAGACTAAGTTTTTAGAACTTCAAGGTATACTTTCAGGAGGGAATTGATCAAACAGTGGTAATAGAGGTCATAGGATAAAGAATATTAAAAAAAAATAGACTTGGTTGTTTGATGGGTATCCAAGTAGATATGTATATTTCTCAGTCTTAGGTCAAGATGATGTAAAGCTTCTTTACTTTAGTTTAACTCCTGAATGAATGTGGGCAAACGACCCACCCAAACATACTAATATGAAGAAGGCAAGAAGGTTAATGTGAAGGAAAGAGTTTTATGTGAGCATGAAAGAATAAGAGTCAATCTTTGAAGACTTGGTTAGATGAATGCTGACTTTGCCTCTTGACTTTATGGTCAATAACGTGAGGTGGGAGAGAAGGACCAATTTTCCCTGGTGAAGAGTGCAGAAAAAAGCAATTTCTGGGGGAAGTCCAGGTTTCAGTTCATGGAAGGAAATAAATAGAAGGTTCTCGTAGAGAGAATACAACTGCAGAGAGCCTTCTTTTGAAATGCAATGAAGCTGAGTTATGCAACAAGGTAGAGGAATGGAAAGGTGTATATGAATCAGAGAGTACAAGAAATGGGCAAATAGAGGTATATATGTCTTAGAAATTGCAGCAATGAGAGATGTGTATGGCATCAACTCATGAACATTAAGTTGAGTCAGTGGAATATCAGAATCCATGAGAGGGAAGGTGCTGGTGAATTGATCTAGGGGGAGCTTGGATTGGCATGTCAACTTCAGAAAGTGTTCTGTAACCTGAGTCTCAGTGGAAAAGAATGCCTGCTTCCTGTGTTCAAACCTGCTGTTTAGCTGATGACATGACTCATGGTTACTGCAAAGTGACAGTAGTTTTGACTGCTCTGTTTCACTAAAGAGGAAAGGTGGCATCTTGTAAGTGAGGCTCCTTGCTTATAAACACTAGGTCAAGATTGAGAGTAAAAGTGATATTAAATTATCAGATTAAAAGATAGAGAATTCAGGTCTGGCAATATTTTAGTGTATCGACTCTGGCAATTATAGAATGCTGGTATTTCAAGGTGCTGGGACCAAGAACAGCACTTTGGTGTTTGGATGCATTGGTGGGCAACCCTTCCTTCTGCTTTGGAGGACGGATGGGTCTTTTCTAACAGGAATAGAAGAGCAGAGATTTTACATGACATATCACACAAGACATGTCTTTCCTGGTGATCATTATAGCTTGATATTCTCTTAACCAGGCTTTTTGGCTATTACACTGTACTTTTTCAGCATTAATATTCCCATTTTCTCTCTTAAATTGCCCAATAAGAATGATATAAAAGTTATTTCCAGTACATTTTCATTTAAGGATAATGAACACTAATGACCACAAAGCTGAGATTTCTTCAGCTCAGAAAGTTTGAATATATTAATAGATAAAATGAGCAAGGCTGAATATTAATGATAAATATTGAAGACCAGCCTTCTTATGGGCATAAAGAAAGATATGGCTAATTTATAATGAAAATTAAAATAAAACTTATAGTTGCTAAGTACCTGTGGGTTAGTTACTGCTTATAAACAAACTATTCTTGTATCTCTTTATACTAAATATTTATTGGTCTTGTTTCTAATTTCATTTTAAGTTTTGGAGACATTCCTAAATTTGCTGACATTGTCATGTCACACTTTCCTTTCACACATCACCAGTCCCTGTTCCTAAAGTACAATTAGCATATTTTCACCAAGTCTCTAATAGCTACAAGTAACTCATGGGTCCATTTTGGCTATTTCATTTTAAATTTATCTTTGATCTATTAATAAATATATATAAAATTGTATATAAAATTTGTTTAAAATTATATGTAACATTTCCTTTTAACATTTTTATTAAATCTGGAGACTTCCTTTATTTGTCTTATTTCCATCTTTTTACTTTTATGTTGATCATCCTATTCTATGCAAAAGCAAATGATGAGTATTGATCATTTTCTCTCACTTTCAATGTTTTACCTTATTTCCTCTGGTTGTGCCTTCCTCAAACTCTGCCTTCTGGGACTGTTGATGTTTTCTCCTGCAGTCTTAACTGACAAATGTTGCTCACCGATCTTTGGTCTTCTTGGCTCATACACAGACAAAGATTAGAACCTCATGGATGACATATAGGAGTCCACTGGCTTCTGGGTCACAGTTTTGTGTGTGTGTGTGTGTGTGTGTGTGTGTGTGTGTGTGTGTGGTGGCTTTGTAAGTGAAACTGCATCGTGTCTTAGAATTCTCCTATCTTGGAGTGAAACTAAATCAGTTCCTCAGCTGGTTGCCTTTTGAAGTTTTTCCCTATCCCTCAATTTTATTACTTTGGGAGTCTGCCTTCCTGGGCCATCTGAACTGTGGATATTAAGCTTGCTTATCTCTCATAGAAAACTTGCTGCTCACTGCCATCTGAGATCATATGGATTTTGCCAAATTGTTTGTCCTATTTCCTGTCTGCTTTGATTTACCTCTAGAATCAATCTTCACAGATATTTCAGCTTTCTCAGTGAAGTTCATGAACACATTGACATGTATACAAAGTCTTGACTCTATGTGGACAGTTGTGCTATGGACATGAATTTCCATAAGGTGATGCATGACTGTATCATGTATCTTCCAATATCCTAACAATCACCCTGTTTGCATCAATGGTAGCACTCTAAAATAGCTCACCCGATCTTGGCCATAAAGATGTTCAATCTTGCCTAAGTAGGATTAAGTAGTCAAGTCTAAACAGTATAGCCCACTGTATTGACTCTGGAAACTTCATATTAACTATGGTAGAGGATATGGAAAAACAAGAGTGAAAGTTCAACACTGTATAGGCCTGCTTTTTGATGTAAATAGTTTGTACTAAGTCATTTCAGTTGTGTCTGACTCTTTGCGACCCTATCGTCCATTGCCCAAGTTGATTTTTCTCAACTGGAAGACAAGTGCATGAAATTCATAGCATAATTGTGACACATTGCTTTCTGGAAAAAATTAAAATAAAAAAGGCATAGCAGAAGGAATCAGAAGGAAATGAACAAAGGAGAGATGTCAGAAGATATGGATGTATTGGAAAAACACATAGACAGTCTGAACAGTTGGGCCTCTGTTAGAGTCTGCTGAAGAGATTGTATGTTCCTCATATGTCCTACTCAGTGGAGGTAAGGATCAAATGAAAGAGACTGAATAATGACCAGCTCTTTAAAGAGCTACATGTATGTCAGTATTTCCATTATGTCTTTAGTCTCCCATCATCTATTCTTTTGGTTTAGAAAATTTCTCTTTTTGGAACATTTCTCACTGACTAGGGTATATATCTGTAAAATTTGTGCTTCTTCATATTAACTTTGAACGTTTATTTTTTTCACATTTTCATCCTAGATTATTGAAATAGGGTAGTTCTTTGGACTTTTCTAATCAAAATGACTTTTGGGGCCACGGTGTTCACTCTGCAAGCATCATAACATCATTTCCTTGTTTAAACTTTTTTTTTTTAGTATCAAAATTTCTAATTACTTGAATCAACAGGTCATCAAAATGGTTTTCTCTCTGGAAAGACTTATTTTCTCTATTTCCTATTATCACTCCTAGATCTTTTTAAAGCTTATATTTTCATTAACAGATTACTATCTATGTGTCTGATTAGTTTTGTTGCCTTTCACCTGTTTTATTACTTGCATCTCACTGCATTGACCCAGCCACAGTAATTTTCCCAGGTCATTTCAAAGTTTATTTTCTGCTTTCCTCAGATGATGTAATTCTTGTAATGTTGATATCCTTGAAAAAATTTTGAGCTTAGTAGGATTTGCCAAAGGGGAAAAATTCAAGGCAAGAATAGTCTTGACACATAACTTGTGTTATAGACCCATAAAAGGTAATTTTAGTCAAAATGATATAAATCAAATGTGAATTTTTTAGAGGAACAATGGTAAAATATTTCTGACAGAGAGGCACAACACTGAAGTTTTACAGAGATGCCCAGGTATTTTATACTTAATCCAGTGTGAATAAATTTTTAAAAAATTAGAGTACTTAATCTTTTCAAATATTTTACTGGAACAAGCTTACCAATTACAATCACATTCAATTTTATTTAGTATATTACTTAGTATTGATATAGTTATCATATTTTGCTACAGTTAAATCTATCTTAATAAGTCCAGATATATTTAGTTTGGAAATGTAAAGAAGAAATATTTTTCTAGGTCAACTGTTCTGAAATGCTTTATTTCTTTTTCTAAATAATAACAGATATATTTGAGGAAGCATCTAGTCTTTTCTGGAACCCTTTAAAAATGATATGTGGAGAGCTAAAAGAATACACTTGAATCAGTTCTAATGAGATGGATGAAACTGGAGCCTATTATACAGAGTGAAGTANCTATATTTAGACGTTATAATTTTTGCTATCGGTTTCAAATAATGCACCTACTTAGATTCGCTAATTCTTACTTTCCTTCTCTGCTGTTTGACCAATAGAGGAGATGACCAGAGCAACCTCCTCTGCCTAATCACTAAACCTCTAAACACTGCTGGCTCTCATATTTCTCTTGGGTTAAGGACTAGGCATTCTCCATTATTTGTCCTTCAGTGGAAGTTGCAGTAACTCTAAAGTCCAAGCCCACATATTGTGAAGGTGGGACTGCTTTAATAGAAAACTTATATTTGGTTTCTTTCATTCTTATTGCATGTTTGTTTCTACCTACCTCTTACTACTTAGAATATCATCCACTAACAAAGCATTAGAATACAAGCCTTAACTAAAGTTATAATTTCAAGGAAATTTGGGCTGAAAAAATTGACCAATACTGGCCTTGGAAAGTCAATTTGCAGGGCAGATTTTAAGTGGGTTTGACACTTTCAATGTATTGTTGGTTTCAATTTGCTAGTATTTTGTTAAAAATTGTTGTGTCTATGTTCATTAGTGATATCAGCCAGTAGTTTCTCTTTTTTGCAGTTTCTTTGTTTGGCTTAGGATGATGTTTGGCATCATCCTGTTTGGCATCAGGATGATGGTGACCTCATAGAATGAGTTTCGAAGTGTTACTGCCTCTGCAATTTTTTAGAATGGTTTCAGAAAGATATGTATTAACTCCTCTAAATGTTTGGAAGAATTCACCTGTAAAATCATCTGGTCCTGGACTTTTGTTTGTTGGGAGGTTTTTTAATCACAGATTCAATATCAGTACTTGTAATTGGACTATTCATATATCTATTTCTCCCTAGTTCAGCTTTGTAAGATTGTATTTTTCTAAGAATTTGTTCATTTCTCCTGTTTGTCCATTTTATAGGAGTATAGTTGCTTGTATTAGTCTCTTATAATCCTTTGTATTTCTGTGGTGTTGATTATAATTTCTCCTTTTTCATTTCTAATTTTATTGATTTGGTCCCTCTCTTTTTTTCTTGATGAGTCTGGCTAAGAAAAGTTTATTAATTTTGTTTTTCTTTCCAAAGGACCAGCATTTAGTTTCATTGATCTTTTCTAATTTTCAGTTCCCTATTTCATTTATTTTTGCTCTGATATTTATGATTTTGAATGAATTAGGACTTATGATCAGTGGAGTAATACAGTCAATGACATCATAGTCATGTTTCACTTGAGGTGTCAGGGTAAGGCAAATTCAGTTCATCAATACAAGGGCAATGATAATGAAACATTTAAAAATGTGGTATGACTTTTTTTATGGCTTTGGATAGCTTATAAAAAGCTTATTGAGAACTGAATGTAGGCTGTAAAAGCAAAATATACTTAGAATAGATTTTAAAAAGACTTTTATCTTTTGTGGTCACCAGGCAGATTCTGTTGAAAATCAGACCAAAGATATGATTATAGAATTGGTAGAACTGCAAAAGAGTTTTGATGTTGTTGTTAGCCTCAACAGGTGTTTCACATCAAAGGGAATCGTGGTAGTGAAATAGTGTCAGAGAGTGGTAATAAATCCATATAAATGAGAGGTCTACTAGACTAGTGAAACTTTTAGGGATTTAAAGATCTAGGATATGCAAGATATCTTGCATTAAATTAAAGGTCAGCTGTTGCTTATAGAACTATAAACCACTAAGGAAGAGCCGTTGTGCTTGATAAGTCTTTTTGCATTATGGATGCAACACGCACATCACTTGAGGATATAACTCCTATCCATTGATCAGGAGATTTTTGAATACTGTCAGTATCGAAGGAGTTTCAAAGAAGATCTAGTCTTCAGTGCAGGTTGCCCTGCTGTTGTAGTCGTTTCATCCATTGATTAGTTTATACTAGAGGAAACAGTGTTTGAAAAAGATGCTGTGTGAAGTCTCTGAATATGGGACAATTACAATGGTTCCTGGAGTAAAGCCAAGTCCACCTCAGCAGAGAATTGCCCTCCATTTGAAAAGCATAGCTTTGCATGCATGTGCTAGCAACTGTTTTCATTTAAGCAATGCTTTTGTCTGAGCACCTGACCAAGACACACCATGAAATTATGAAACCAGAACTTTATACCATGAACTAAGTTATTTTGAATTCAGCTAGTCCTAAGGTTAAGCAGGTGCTATAGCAATTGAATATTTAATGGAAATGACACATTTAAGAGTAGGCTGATGCAGATTCAGAAAGTGCAAGTAAATTAAATGAACAGATGGCCCAGACTCCCTTGTCACTTATTTCTGTTTATCTGATGTTTATTCTTCAGCTTACAACTTGTCCTTATGGAGAGTAAATTTTAACCAATCTATTAGGAAAGTAAAGCCTTAAGCCTGGCGCACAGATGGACCACCAAAATGTGTTGACATTTTCAGGAAAGGGGCTACTACCATGTTATACCCACATTCATACATGGTCCTGAAATATATTAGTCAAATTAAATCATTTGAGGGGCCACATATGTGAACAAAATACTCAGTCATCCATCTCCTTTTACAGAAGGAGATATCATCTAATACGTGGATATGAGGAATGAATAATGACTGGGAAGAAATAAGGATAGAAGCCTGGAGATAACGATGTCTGGAGAAAAGTTATGTGGATTGACTTAAAAGACACAGAGTGTGAGGATCTTTTTGTCTCACATGAATGCAACTGGTAACGCTCTTTTACCAAAGACTGTACTTTCAAAAGTTAGGTGACAGATGATCTATACTGTGCATGTAAGCAAGTCTATTTTCTTGGTCATCTCATTACCTGTAAAATGGGTTTATGAACAGAACAGCTATGGTGGCATGACTGGAAGCTATGTATTTGTCAAAAATTCTGGTTGGCCTATTGCAAAGGCTGAATTATCTATTGAAGAATGTCCAATCACAGTTCTAGCTCTTTAATATGGTACCAATATGCAGAACAATCATTTAGTGGCACATAGATTGTAACAGGCACTTTGGAGGGAACAGAGATTACTTTCAGTTAAAATGATACACATTTCAGGTATGGATCTGCCTTCCCCATTCCTACCAGCTCCACCATTTGATAATCATGAGTTTAGAATGCCTCATATAATAATATTGTGCCCCACAAAGCATTTTTTCTAACTAAGGGAACCATATAATGGAAATGACATATGATTATGGGATTTTCTGATTTTAAACATTTTTTATTATTAAAAATGATTGTCCCCATAGAATGATGGAATTGCTTATTGAAGTCTCTGACACAGGGTCAGCTTGGCGTCAACACCTTGAAGTGTTTGAGACACTCTTTGGTCATCTATTGCTGTACAACTACTCATTTTTACACTAAACGGCTTAAACAAGTTATTATCTCTCACTCTTCTGTTGGTTGGTTGAAGAAGTTAATCTGCAATGTCTTCATTGGAGGTTTTCAGACAGATTAGTCCAAATATTGGGGCTGAGGCTGTAGCTGGACCTGCAGAAGTCTTTGGGGGTTGATAGCTCATTCACAGGAGAAGGCAATGGTACCCCACTCCAGTACTCTTGCCTGGAAAATCCCATGGATGGGGGAGCCTGGTAGGCTGCAGTCCATGGGGTTGCTAAGAGTCAGACGCGATTGAGCGACTTCACTTTCACTTTTCACTTTCATGCATTGGAGAAGGGAATGGCAACCCACTCCAATGTTCTTGCCTGGAGAATCCCAGGGATGGCGGAGCCTGGTGGGCTGCCATCTATGGGGTCGCAGAGAGTCGTACACGACTGAAGTGACTTAGCAGCAGCAGCAGCAGCAACAGCTCATTCACATGGTGGTATCAGAGGCTCAACTAGGGCTGATAAGTGAAGTCTCTACACATGGCCTCTTCATGGAGCTTGGGTACGATAGCTATGTTTGGGAAGAAGCTTTCCAATCAGAGGTGTTGCAAAAGACATACATAAAAGCTGCAATTTTTTATGTTCCAGCCTACAACATCACCATTGGCATTATTTTTGTTCAAAGTATTCAGTAAGGCCGGTTCAGATTTATGGAAATGAGGTGGGATTGACATTGCAGAAGAATATATTGAATAAGATATTGTGGCCATTTTTGAAAATACAACGAGTTCAAATACATCATCTACTTGGAGGTGGGTTCTTAGCTGATCTAGTGGCTGATTTATGAGCTGCATTCCCAAAGGGTCAGATAACAAAAAGGAAGAAATAGGATTGATCCCTTCATTATAACTCCCAGTGACCAAATTGTAGAACTTTTATAATATTTCTTCCCAACCAATAGCCACTAAAATAGACGTTCTGTTTACTATGGGTATAATTTCTACCAGAGGAAACTATAAGTTTCACTGAAATAGAAATAGAAGTCAAAATAGAAGTTGAAAATATCATTAGACCATATTGGGCTCCTCATTCAAGGGGATTAGCAGCCAAAGAAAGAATTGCTGGATTGTTTAGTTAAATATGATGACTAAGAGAAGCTGGGGGATGCGCAATGGGTGCTGAAAGGAATATATATGGGATGAATGAGTTTTAATATGACATTACTTGGTGTGTTTATGCAGAAAAATCCGCTAACACGAGCAAGACAGCCACACTCAGAACCTTCAGATATGAAGATTTTGACCACTTCACTACTTTACTAAGCAAGATGAAATCTTGGTTAAAGTGGAGGGTGTGTGTGTGTGGTGAATCTATAACTGGTTGGAAGAGAAATATCAATTATAGTTCGGGGGAAGCTTGCAGCATTAGGGACTGTAGCAGGTTTTCTAGCCATCAGCAATATTTTTAGGATTTTGCAATTGGCTACATAGTGATTGGATTTTGCCTCTATGAAGAAAGGTGTCAATCTGATATTCATACAATTGTTGCAGAAGGTGAGCAGATCTGAGTTGTGTGAAGGGTAGACTGAATGAAATCTAACCTGTGGGCTCCCCCTAACAGATTTACTCAGTCCCAGCGGTTTTCTGAATTGAGATGCTTACATGTGGACATCATTAGTTACCCTTGTCATTCCTTAATCTCCTAACAGCATCACCTGTCTCAGATGTTCTTGAAGTGAAAATTTGGCCCCCACTGCACCTACTGTCTAGAGAGAAGACTACCTTCTGCAATCAAGTCTTGTCTTAGTGAAGCCATAGATGTTCTCACTCTCGTTGTTTCCAGTCTCATACAAAGCAACTCTCTACTGAGGAGTGGTGGTGGTAGTGATGAATCCGACTTCCCCAGTAACTGTCTAGAAGCATCAGCAAAACCTAAGGCTTTTGGAAAGCAGATACTTCCTAAAGTGAACTTAAATCTCTTACAGGCAGGAAACGGGGAGGAGTTAGCAGATAAGTACCTTCTTTTCCTTTTTTCAATATTTCATACTGTGTGGTATTTTCATATACCTGTAGTTTTATACCCTCTTCAAAATGTCTTGTATAAAGAAGCAACTGAGTGTTATCTTTTGAGAACTAGTGACCAGTTGGAAAATTACCTCTCCCTCTTCCTTTCCTGATCTTCCTGTTTCTAAATTTTATTGATCACAGCAAATCCCAGAGTTAGCCCATGTTTAAAGGGAGTAGAAATAGAGTCTATCACATAATCAGAGGGGTTGCATGCATTACAGAGATGGGGGGAATTCTTGGCAGGCAGCTTTCTAGACAGTTTATCACTATATTCTATTTTCCATGACATTTTCCAATCCTTTGTCTTTTAGTTCTGAAATCTTGAAATTTTAAAAATTCTGGTTTCTGGAGTTTATATTTTAATTTCTATTGAATTCTTAATATTTGACACCAACATTTAATATTTTAGGAATTAGCTTTTAGCTTTTGAAAGTCTTTTAGAGTATACTACTTGTTTTTCTCCAATTTATTATTTTTTCTCTTAGAGATTATAATATAGACATTCTTCAAAACAAGCTCTGATAATGTTTATATCATGGTATCCACACTTTGTGTACGTTCCTCCTACAATCGATACTTATTAACCAGTATGACCAACCAGGATGGCATCATGATTCAGTGGACATAGGTTTGAGCAAATTCCAGGAGATAGAGAAGGACACTGAAGGCTTGTGTGCTGTAGTCCATGGGGTCACAAAGAGTCAGACACTACTGAGTGACTGAAAAACAACAATATCCAGTAGAGGTATTCCCAGGTGGCACTAGTGGTAAAGAAATTTCCTGCCAATGCAGGAGACATAAGACACTCAGGTTCAATTCCTGGGTCTGGAAGATCCCCTGGAGGAGGGCATTGCAGCTCATTTCAGTATTCTTGCCTGGAGAATCCCATGGACAGAAGAGTCTGGCAGGGTACAGTCCATAGGATTGCAAAAAATTGGACAAGAATGAAGCTACTTAGTCCACACACTCTAGAACACTAAGGGAGTGACTGTATGACTTTTGAGGTTAGGCCACAAAAGCCATTGTAGTTTTTGTTTGCTTCTCTTAGACCACTAGCTCTGGGGACACCAGCCACCAGAGTGATGAGAACATTGAAATAGCCCTGAGAAAGAGCCCACACGGGTAGTAACTGAAGCCTCTTGTCAAAAGTTGGCACCAACTGATCAACCATGGGGAAGGAGTCCTCCAGGCCCAGTCAGGTCTTTAGATGACTGAAGATTCAGACATCTTGATGTTTACATCATGAGAAATCCTGAGTCAGAACCCTATTGCTAAACTGTTTCCAAACTTCTGATCCTTAAAAACTGTGAGAGGTCATAAACATTTTCATTGTTTTAAACCACTCAATTTTTTAGGTAATCTTTTAATCAGCATAAATAACTAATGCAAGNCTGGAAAAGACTCTGATGATGGGAGGGATTAGGGGCAGGAGGAGAAGGGGACGACCAAGGATGAG
The DNA here is from genome assembly GCA_006410875.1 of Neotragus pygmaeus. Lineage (NCBI taxonomy): Eukaryota > Metazoa > Chordata > Mammalia > Artiodactyla > Bovidae > Neotragus > Neotragus pygmaeus. The sequence continues at coordinate 170,243 of SJYV01034996.1, read as the reverse complement.
ATGGCTGGATGGCATCACGGATTCGATGGATGTTAGTCTGAGTGAACTCTGGGAGATGGTGATGAACAGGAAGGCCTGGCATGCTGCGATTCATGGGGTTGCAAAGAGTTGGATACGACTGAGCGACTGAACTGAACTGAAGGGCTAGAAATCCAAAATCAGTATCAGTAGGGCAATGATCCCGAAACCTATAATGGAATTGGTCCTTGGCTTTTTCTAGCTTTTGGTGGTTTTCTGATGTCTCTGATGGGCCTTGCTATGCAGCTACAAAATTTCAATCTCTGCCTCACTCATTATTTGCATTCTCCCTGTGGGTCTCTGACTACACAATACTGTCCTCTTAAAAGTTTACCAGACACATTGGATCATTGTCTCACCTTAGTCCAGAGTTAAACTATCTTAATGAATTATATCTGCAAGTTAACCTATTTCCAAATAAGGTTATATTCTGAAGTACTGGGAGCTGGGACTTCAACATATGGAAAAATACACTTTAAACCATAAACTACACCTCTAAACTTTGTCACATGCCCTCACAGAAGGAACATATACAATAATTCCCCTGAAATATTAAGTGATAATATTCATTTGTTGGTTGAGGAATCTTTGAGTTATCTTTGAAAATAGTACACCTTTAGAATTGGGAGGAATTTGTGGATCGTTTAGCTTTTTCTTTTTCTTTTGCAGATAAAAATGTAGTCCCACCTCCCCTCCTATATGATTTCTGATGAAAAATCTGCTGTCATTATAACTGGTTTTCTTCCATAGGTAAGGTGTCATTTCATTCTCACTGTTTTCAAAAGTTTTTTCCTCATCCTTAATTTTCAGAGCTTGCTCATGATGTGTCTTGAGGTGTGTGTGTGTGTGTGTGTGTGTGTGTGTGTGTGTGCGTGCATGCGTGTGAACTCAGCTTCTTGAAATTGTATGTCTAGGTCTTTTGTCAAATTTGAGTAGTTTTCAGTTTTTGGGCTTCCCTGTGGCTCAGCTGTTTGTGCCTTCCAAGAGTCTGTTCCCCAGTCCTGTGTAAGTTCTGGTGACTCTATGGTGGGGATAATGGTGACCTCCTCCAAGAGGACTTATGCCATACCCAGGTCTACTGCACCCAGAGCTTTTGCCCCTGCAGCAGTCCACTGTTGACCTGTTCCTTCTCAGGAGACACTCAAACGCAGTTTTGTCTCAGTCTCTGTGGGGTCTTTGGGTCCTGGTGCACACAAGGTATGTTTGAGCCTTCTGAGTGTTTCTGGAGGGTATGGGGTTTGATTCTAAACCTAGTCAAAGCTATGGTTTTTTTCAGTAGTCACGTATGGATGTGAGAGTTGGACTATAAAGAAAACTGAGCACCAAAGAATTGATGCTTTTGAACTGTGTTGTTGAAGAAGACTCTTGAGAGTCCCTTGGACTGCAAGGAGATCTCACCAGTCCATCCTAAAGGAAATCAGTCCTGAGCACTCATTGGAAGGACTGATGCTGAAGCTGAAACTCCAATACTTTTGTCACCTGATGTGATGAACTGACCCATTTGAAAAGACTCTGATGTTGGGAAAGATTGAGGGCAGGAGGAAAAGGGGACAACAAAGGATGAGATGGTTGGATGGCATCATCGACTCAATGGATGTGAGTTTGAGTAAACTCCAGGAGATGGTGATGGACAGGGAGGCCTGGAGTGCTGCAGTCCATGGGGTCACAAAGAGTCGTACAAGACTGAGTGACTTTCACTTCCAGTCATTATTTCTTCTAGTTTGTTTTCAACCCTGAAAGTTTCATTTTAGCCTCTTTCTTGTTCAATATAAGAAATATTAAGTGCTAATTTCTTGGCATTTATGTTACATATATTTCTAAACTAATCTCTGCTTCATTCTTCCTAACATTATGGTCTTCACTGTCCACTGTGTCTCTATTTTCTTTCTTCACATGTTATATCCCAAATCATACTCTTAGAACTCGTAAAACCACCATCTTACCAACAATCTCAACTTCCTTGTCCCTCACTCTTTCTGTTACCTGGAGTAGCAAAGATCAACCTTTAATCAATCTAAACATCCATCACCACTAGTTCTTCATTAGGTTGCTAAATGCTCTTAGGGGGGAACCACCCAACTGTATGGATCTATGTCAGCATTCATTCATTGTCTGAAACATCAGCTGAAGATCGTAAACTGTTTGAAATATGTATTATGCTTATTTGTCCTCAGTTCCTAATACAATGTGTGATACATTATAAACATTCAAGAAATGTCCCCTGATGGACTGTACATTTTTTCTGCTAAATGTTATTTATCCATGGCTATTTTAATGTAAATTTGATACCTTTTACAGTTCTTAAGTATGAAATATATTTTTAAAACATTTTTATTATTACATCTAATACATTAGAGAAATTTTAATGTAAATGATCTTTAAATAATGCCAATAATGGTTTCAGTTGTCCTGACTTTACTTATGATTTTCTCTTTCCTTGCTGCCTCTGTCAATCAAGAAATTCACAAGACAGTTCCGGACTTACTGGCATTTTGGTCCCCTGACTTGCAGCACATTATACCTCTAATTAAGTCTCTGTGTTATTTTAGTATTTTGCTTGTTTGGCTCAATATCTCTCTTCCTTTCAGGTTAAATGTTGTAAACAGAAAGCAAGTATAATAGCTGCCCAATCAAATTATAGAAGAAATGCTGAAAAGGTCAAAACAGCAAAACACACTGTGGTAATTTATGTAATGTAGAATGCATTAAAATTTTGGCCTTCATTTGACTCAAAAAAGAGTAATGGCAGGATAGAAATGGCATAGCTATTCAGAGTGAAGTCTTATTTTTCGACTGGCAGGAATTGATCACCTTTGTTTATGCCCTTGCTCTGGGAACATTTTCCTCTTCTTTCACAGGGAAAGATGCTCCTGTGCCCACTGGCAGCTACCCTATATCAGCAAGCTGAATCCCCTTGCTCTTGTGAAACCCTCATGGACCTTATGTTCCTTTCTCTGCCTGTGTTTCTTTCTTTTAGAAGCATTGCTTATTATACTGACCAAGGCCTTTCTTATTTAGTCTCTAGTGATACATGATGTATTGGCTTTGGCATGACTCTTTTAAACAAAAGCTAGTACTTACAAATAGAAGCAGAGAGAAGTTAGAGTATTAACATAGCCATTTAAATAGACATGAGTCTGTAATGAAGTGATGAAAAGCTGTCTGGTTACACCTATCAGATAAGTAGCTTTGGATGCATATATAATATACATGTTGTCAAGGAAGCAAGGGAATGTACACTGAAGTTATTAAAGCCACATACCTTTCTCATCTGCATTACACATTTGATGTGATCACAAGGAAAGGATAGAGAATAACTTACTTAAGAAAATGTCTATGTTGATGGCAGTCTTGAATATGGAGGATGGTGTAAATAAGGACATCTATTATATTTGCCTTGAAATAGCTAATATAAAATACATTTATATATGTGTTAGTTAAACAAAATACTTTATCACTGTTAATTCTTTGACTCCTTAGGAAGCTGACTGAGACAGATATTAATGTGCAGGATGTTTGTTTGGGAAGTTCCTTGGGACCAATACTCACTGAACGAGTATTTCAATGAGTAGAAGAGAAAGCTTCAATGAGGAAGCAGAGAAAGAAATAAGAGGATTAAGAGAAAGATCATGCCACAGCCTAATTTGGACCCCCACTGGGGCTTTGTAAATTGACTAGGATTTTGGTATTGTCCTCAGTTTTGGTAAGGGAGCCAGACTCCACATACCCACATGGATCTGTCCTTGCATATAGGTTGCCCTGGATGGGGCTTGTCCTTAGGCAAAATGACTCTTTGCAACTTGGCAAAGCCTAAAAATTTTGACAGTTGAAATATACCTGCTGACAAACCTCCAAGAAGCCAACTCAACAAGTTCCTCACTGAAGAATCTGTCTGGAAGCTTCTCTGAAGCTACATGTGCCTGGGTAATTGCATTCTCTCTAATTGAGTACAAATAGTGGACATAATCTGCATAATATTTTAGTGTCTTGCACAAAGGGAATCTGCTTGTCTTCAGTTCAATGTTCTTCTTTCTATAGGCTGAGACATGGCTAAAAAATTATATATATATATATATATATATGGATTTCTCTTGTTGCTCAGATGGTAAAGCGTCTGCCTACAATGCAGGAGACCTGGGTTCAATCCCTGGGTCGGGGAGATCTCTTGGAGAAGGAAACGGCAACCCACTCCAATATTCTTGCCTGGAAAATCCCATGTATGGAGGAGCCTGGTAGGCTACAGTTCATGGGGTCTCAAAGAGTTGGACATGTCTGAGTGATATTATATATATTAAATTAAAATTATATAAATTATATATATATATATATATATATTCCTAAA
>SJYV01034996.1:145655-163392 GCA_006410875.1 Neotragus pygmaeus | reverse complement strand
GTGTTGGAGAAGACTCTTGAGAGTCCCTTGGACTGCAAGGAGATCCAACCCAGTCCATTCTGAAGGAGATCAGCCCTGGGATTTCTTTGGAAGAAATGATGCTAAAGCTGAAACTCCAGTACTTTGGCCACCTCATGCGAAGAGTTGACTCATTGGAAAAGACTCTGATGCTGGGAGGGATTGGGGGCAGGAGGAGAAGGGGACGATGGAGGATGAGATGGCTGGGTGGCATCACGGACTCAATGGACGTGAGTCTGAGTGAACTCCAGGAGTTGGTGATGAACAGGGAGGCTTGGCGTGCTGCAATTCATGGGGTCGCAAAGAGCTGGACACGACTGAGTGACTGAACTAACTGAACTGAACATCATTGAAGAGTGGCTTGGCCTAATCTAGAACAGTGAATAGAACTGGCAGGCTTGACGTATATGTCTAGAGGAATCTTTGGGCATAGTCATTTTAACTAAAAGCTGACTGGAATATAATAAAATTAAAAACATATATTTTGAGAAAAATCTATTACCAAGAAAGACAAACCAAATGACTGTTCTACCAAGGCCAGTTAATTATTTGGTTATGGTAATTGTTCTGTTGCATTTTGGGTGAGAAGTGGTCATGTAAATTATCTATTAGTTTATATGTTATCAGTGTGCAAATAGTCATATTTGGGCTTGATTGAAGATACTATGCTTCATCAAGCAATAAACTGAAACAAGACACAAACTGTGGATGACTCTACTTGTGGGAATATGGAACAATGCATTTACCCGGGCTGATTGCTTGCTGTGGTTACAAATCCTTTTTTCTATTGCACTAGATTTTTGCTAGGCATACAACTGCTGAGACATTTTCAAACTCATTTGCAGTTAGTTATGACTTTTTTTCTTCAGTGGAATATGAAAATGAATGAACATCTGACTCACTTGTTAAATTACACTTATTTGAATTACCTTTTCTTTCCTCTCAGGTTTCAGCATGGAAGAGCAGTGATTTACATTCAACAATGCAGATGGGGATGATACCTTGACAATGACAAGGCAAAATTATGAAATATACCTGGGACCTTATTTATTTGCTGGAGTAGAGTCATCTCTAAATAGTCATGGGACTGAAAAAATAGATATTATTCATTTAAAGCACTGTATTTTGAATCTTTGCAATTTAAATTTTTATATTTAAGCCTACACTGAAACTAATATAAGTCCACAATTTAATGTTTTGCCCAAATTCTATTATTCATCTTTTGTTTTCAGATATTAGGAAGTGATATTGAACATGCTTTGTCATGATTTTTATTAGGACAAAATTACGGATTGCTTCAGTACTACTTTCTCAGGTTCTCTCACCCTCTCCCTCTGCCACTGTGACCATAAGTCTATTCTTTATATCTGTGTCTCCTTTGCTGTCCTGCAAATTGCTTCTTCTCAGAGTATCAGATTTTTAGAGAGTTACTTTCTCTCACTATGTCAAAAATTTTGAAAATGAAGTGACATAATATTAAATGAAATGCATTAACGTATACAAACATTATCAGAGGAGAAACAAATATTGATTGTGTAGAAATTTTGAAATTCAAAGAGACTTGCCTATGACTGTCAGATTCTGTTTTGAAATTTGGAATTTGAATTTTGGAATTTCCACGAATGAAAATTGATAGTTCTTCCTTCTTGGTCACATCTGTGAGTCCTTAAGCTTTATTGACTATGCCAAAGCCTTTGACTGTGTGGATCACAATAAGCTGGAAAATTCTGAAAGAGAAGGGAATACAAGACCACCTGACCTGCCTCTTGAGAAATCTGTATGCAGGTCAGGAAGCAACAGTTAGAACTGGACATGGAACAACAGACTGGTTTCAAATAGGAAAAAGAGTACGTCAAGGCTGTATACTGTCACTCTGCTTATTTAAATTCTATGCAGAGTACATCATGAGAAACACTGGACTGGAAGAAACACAAGCTGGAATCACTATGCCGGGAGAAATATCAATAACCTCAGATATGCAGATGACACCACCCTTATGGCAGAAAGTGAAGAGGAACTAAAAAACGTCTTGATGAAAGTGAAAGTGGAGAGTGAAAAAGTTGGCTTAANTATTAATTGCGTGTTCTTAAGACTGGAATACCTTGATATGTCCTACTAATTTTATGTATTAAAACACTTAAAATCACTCAATATAATATTTACTTTGATAATTTAAAATATGAAATGTATTATGTTAGTCATCCTCTGAGCTTCCCAAGTGGCTCAGTGGTAAAGAATCTACCTGACAATGCTGGAGATGCCGGTCCCATCACTGGGTCAATAAGATTTCCTGGAGGAGGAAATGGCAATCCACTCCAGTATGCTTGCCTGGAAAATTCTATGGACAGAGGAACCTGATGAGGTACAGTCCATGGGGTTGCAAAAGAGTCAGATATGACTTAGAGATGAAACAACAGTCATCCTTCAAGGCTGCCCACCATGACCATCACCTTTTGTTGTCCATGCTCTTGTGTAATTCATTCTTCTTGAGTGTGGGAAGGACCAGGGGACTCTCTTCTGAGGAACAGAATATGACAAGTGTTGGGATGTCCCCTCCAAGGTTATATTATATATAAAAAAAAAAATCTGGCTTTTCCATTGAGTGCTCTCTCTTGCTCTCTTTTGGATCATTAAACCTGGAGGATGCCAGCTGCAATTCTGTGGACAGAAACCAAGCTTGGATAACAACCACACGAACCTTAAGGTGGGGGTGCAGCATCTGTCAGCAGTTTGACTTTTACCTGCTAAGACTCTAAGCCAGGAGATCAAGCTAGACTATGACCAGAATCCTGAACTACTGTGGGATAATAAAATGTTCTTTGCTTTAAGCTGCTATATTTGGAGTGATTTGTTATGTAGTAATATATAACCAATACAGATGTTCCAGCAAGTTTTGGACTTTTTTCTTTAACTTTTATGTAGAATCACAGCCCATTTTTTCATGATTTATTTATCTGGAAACAAGCCATATTTTCATATGGATGAACATACGTACATGTATCTTGATATTTATAAAGATAAACTCTTAAGCCAAAGTCTCAGATCAAATTAATTGTTTTATTTGAATCCTGCTGGATTTATGAAAACTAGAACAGTATAATCAATGAACACAGGGATATAACTTGATATAAATCCTTTAGGGGAGTGATTGCTGGGAGCCAACTATAAGATACTATGCTTATGAGGAAGTAGGGAGAAAGTAGAGAACTATGCAAACGTCATGGTATTTATTTTAAAATAATTCAAATAGGTTCTAAAACAAATTTTCTGTGTGCTTTCATGTTTGGGCATAGTGATCTCAGTTCTTTAATTTTTCCTTCAATTTAGGAGTTTTTATACATCCTGCCCTCTGTTATTCTAGTGAACATTTAAAACTTATACCTAAATTATGTAAAATTCAATGTGCATTTGATATAGTGTCATTCTTGAAGTGAATATTTTAAAATGAAAAATCAGGTGGATAAAAGTTAATATGTATTAATTTTTTATTTAAAAATATACAAAAATAAGATATAAAAAATTAACTTGCTTTGTAGAGTAGATAAAATTCTTTATGTGAATGAGGTAAAAGAGAAGGTCATATAACTATTATTATACTAGATATGGCTATTTTTCATTTGTTAGATAGAACTGACAATACTTTACTAAAGCTAATAACACTCTAATGAAGGAAACGTATAGAGTTTAATGATGAAGCATGACTTTTGTGAGCTTAATGGATTGGCATTAAGCTCCAAATCATTTGAATGTGTAAAACATGGTGTTAATATCTAATTTTGAATGAATTTTGGACTGCCCACAAATCCCTTACACCACTTTCTGAGCCATTTCATCAACAGCTTGCTAGACTGCATCCAGTTCACCATCTGGAAGTGTCACTTGCTACAAAATAAACCTGCTCCCTGGATGACAGCAGGATACCTAAGCATCTGCTGTTTAATAAGCTGCACAGAACATCCACCACCAGCATGGGAAGGGCCAATATTTCAAGGAAATGATGGAATCATCTAATATTAGCTCTTGAATGCACCTTAGGGAACTAATTCATCATTTTCAAGGTGGATTCTCTGAGGTACTAATACTGGGAGATGACAACAAAGATTCCATGCTTAAGAACAATGAAAACTTTCTTCAACCCTTAATTCAGCTCAGGAAACTTGGAAATAACACTAAATGATAACTTATCAACTCTGTAGTTGATAACTATAGATAGATGTAGATAATTATAACCTTAAAGAAGAAATAAGACATACAATTAAATAGATAAAGAAGGCAATGTAGAGAAAAATATTAAGCAAAAACACACAAGTAAGAGGTGAGGGAAGTACAGCAGAGTCTGGAATCTGCCTACATAGGATAGTATGGTATAATGGAGAAAAATACATTTTTTTTTGGCCATTCTCTAATATCTGCTGATACACTGATATTTCTGCCTTTTTTTTTTTTTTTTCCTGTTAGTGCTAGTTGTTCAGTCGTGTCTGACTCTTTGTAACCCTTCCCTGGGCAAGAATACTGGAGTGGGGAGCCATTTCCTTCTCCAGAGGATCTTCCCTACCTAGGGATTGAACCCGGGTCTCCTGCATTACAGGCAGATTCTTTACTATATGAGCCATGAGGGAAGTTCAAGAAGGTAATTCCACTAGGATTCTTTTCTATTTTCCTGATTTCTTTCTCTTCTTAATTAACCTTTTTGATGGAAACTCAACTTTGGATTGATGTTGAGAAGAGTCCTAACCTAAAGCTCATGATCTCTGAAAGTTCCGATCAATCTGATATTCATAAGCTTCTATCCGCAGGTCTTGTTCTCTAAGTTGCAATACAAATATGATTTTTCCAACTCAGATCACACTATTTTGTTGTTGCTTTTTCTTAAATTATGAAATATTTCAAGCATATATAAAGGTATAGGAAGAAACATCATGAATAGCTATATGCCTACATAGTCCAATATATCTTACCATTTTAACATATTTGGTTCGAATTCTTCTCAGAAAATAAAACACTAATGATAAAATTAAAGACTTGTTTATTATTTCCCCTCATCTAATTTTCCTTTCCCTTCCCAAGAATTCAGTGCAAAATTTATGACCTTGTTATTATCTAATAGAACTTTCCTGGTGGCTCAGGGAAGAGTCTGCTTGCAATGAAAGAGATCTTGATTCTAATCCCTGCGTTGGGAAGGGCGTGGCGACCCACTTCAGAATTCTTGCATGGAGAATTACATGTACAGAGGAGCCTGAAAGGTTACAGTCCGTGGAATCATAAAGGATTGGACATTACTGAGCAATAACACTTTAGTACTTTATTATCAAATTAATGCAAAATAACCACAAACTTTCTGGCTTCTTTTCCAAACTCCCCCTTTTTCTAAAACTCCAATCTCTTAACCTGTCTCTTATACACATCTAGATGTGTATAAGAGACAGCTTTTATGTTCTTTTTATCCACTGTCAGAATAGCATTCTTATTAACTACATTTAAATGTGCTATTAAAACTAACCTATTATGCAATAAGGCCATATTTCTAACCTTCCCAAGGACCATGTTTATGCAAGTATCTCACAAGAATTTTTTATGAGAGGCAGGTTTCTGGTTCATACAGACCTTGACATGGAGACAGTAAGGCTATATTAGAACATCTTTATTTGTCACTTACCTCACTGCATGCCTAACAGATAGACCTTTAGGAGTTTTTGAGTTCTGGCACCATTTGGTACATCAAAGTAATAAGCTTGGATTTCTAACAGCTCACATCCTGTGATGTACTTCTGCTACGTAAGTCCCTCTACATAGAGTTACCTTAAAGTGGCTCATTATTTAGAGCCTGTGTAAGAAAAGTATTTCCTCTGGACAAGAAAAAAGTTTCAGTCAGAGGAAAAATTGTTTAATGCCTCCCAGGTGTGTAAGAAAGGTGAAAAACTATGGCTCATCGGATGTTCTGTTCATGACTTAGTGGGTTTATTAGTTCCCTGAACAAAGACTCATCTGCCTCGCATTTCCATGATTTAATTTAATGGAGAGATTCTCCAATAAAGGTAGATGGAAATAAATGCATTAGGCAACTCATGCAAAAGGAAAAGGATTTAATCACCAGGGTTTTATATCTTTGAAATAATATGCTATTTCAAATAATCTCAATTTCTCTAGCTTAAGTTTATTATTCTTTTATCTGGTTCTTACTGCCATCTGGTTCATGTGCAAGTGTAAATCATAAGCAAGAAAAAGCAGAGCTAATTTTCTGTGTTGGCTTAACAAACAAAACCTGTGTGATATAGATAGTTATCATTAAACATATCTATGATGAAATATTGATTTGAAATAGGTTACTTTTTCAGTGTTTAGATATGAGATGATGATAATTATGATTATTTGAAAAAGGGTGAGTGTCAATCTGTAGTGTGGGAGGCTGTATTGATTTTGGAAAATGACTGTAAAGCAACTAGTATTTTCTACACATTTCTTATGAATGACTTTTTAATTCTTTCATAGCATAGGCTTTATTAACTGAAGATATAATAATTAATAAATTACCTGAAGTTTCTCTTGCCTCTGAGTAGCTTCACATAAGTCCCTTTGAATGGTATAAAATGTAGCACAGTTTAGGTTGAAGTCTTAAAGTCAATAAGGAAAATATGATAGAAAAGAATGAAAAACAGGCAACTTTCTGGTTGTCAGCTCTTTGTTGATATTTTATGAATCAGAGGAAGACTAAAATCTATCACTGTTACATTGTTTCATTGCTAGCATCTCATCTTTGTTTCTTATTCAGAGGAATACAACTGTCTTCTACTGTAAATAAAATGATGAGGCATAATAAGTTAATGCTGATATGAATCTTTAAATTGTTAAGAAAATACATTTGATAGTAAAATATCATAATATACGTGTTCAAAAAGGCTTTAACTTCCTAAGATTTTATAATACTTAGGCTTGTTTTATTTGTTTTGTTTCAGAACATTTGAAAGTAGTGGATAATTACAAAGATACTTTATCAAGTGGGATGTTCCTGACTTACCATAAAGATATATGCTCATATATAAGGTCTATAAGCATAAATATTTCCCTTTGGTGTCAGGTAAATCTCACAGATGAAACAATCTCATCTTCCCAGTTTAAGCCTATTCTCTATTAGCCTATAATTCCCACTTATACGAGGCCAATTCTCTATTAGCATAATAGATCTATTTATATAAAGAATGGACAATTACTTCAAGAAAATTTGGTTTTTAAAATTTTCTTGGATATTAATTGCGTGTTCTTAAGACTGGAATACCTTGATATGTCCTACTAATTTTATGTATTAAAACACTTAAAATCACTCAATATAATATTTACTTTGATAATTTAAAATATGAAATGTATTATGTTAGTCATCCTCTGAGCTTCCCAAGTGGCTCAGTGGTAAAGAATCTACCTGACAATGCAGGAGATGCCGGTCCCATCACTGGGTCAATAAGATTTCCTGGAGGAGGAAATGGCAATCCACTCCAGTATGCTTGCCTGGAAAATTCTATGGACAGAGGAACCTGATGAGGTACAGTCCATGGGGTTGCAAAAGAGTCAGATATGACTTAGAGATGAAACAACAGTCATCCTTCAAGGCTGCCCACCATGACCATCACCTTTTGTTGTCCATGCTCTTGTGTAATTCATTCTTCTTGAGTGTGGGAAGGACCAGGGGACTCTCTTCTGAGGAACAGAATATGACAAGTGTTGGGATGTCCCCTCCAAGGTTATATTATATATAAAAAAAAAATCTGGCTTTTCCATTGAGTGCTCTCTCTTGCTCTCTTTTGGATCATTAAACCTGGAGGATGTCAGCTGCAGTTCTATGGACAGAAACCAAGCTTGGATAACAACCACATGAACCTTAAGGTGGGGGTGCAGCATCTGTCAGCAGTTTGACTTTTACCTGCTAAGACTCTAAGCCAGGAGATCAAGCTAGACTATGACCAGAATCCTGAACTACTGTGGGATAATAAAATGTTCTTTGCTTTAAGCTGCTATATTTGGAGTGATTTATTATGTAGTAATATATAACCAATACAGATGTTCCAGCAAGTTTTGGACTTTTTTCTTTAACTTTTATGTAGAATCACAGCCCATTTTTTCATGATTTATTTATCTGGAAACAAGCCATATTTTCATATGGATGAACATACGTACATGAATCTTGATATTTATAAAGATAAACTCTTAAGCCAAAGTCTCAGATCAAATTAATTGTTTTATTTGAATCCTGCTGGATTTATGAAAACTAGAACAGTATAATCAATGAACACAGGGATATAACTTGATATAAATCCTTTAGGGGAGTGATTGCTGGGAGCCAACTATAAGATACTATGCTTATGAGGAAGTAGGGAGAAAGTAGAGAACTATGCAAACGTCATGGTATTTATTTTAAAATAATTCAAATAGGTTCTAAAACAAATTTTCTGTGTGCTTTCATGTTTGGGCATAGTGATCTCAGTTCTTTAATTTTTCCTTCAATTTAGGAGTTTTTATACATCCTGCCCTCTGTTATTCTAGTGAACATTTAAAACTTATACCTAAATTATGTAAAATTCAATGTGCATTTGATATAGTGTCATTCTTGAAGTGAATATTTTAAAATGAAAAATCAGGTGGATAAAAGTTAATATGTATTAATTTTTTACTTAAAAATATACAAAAATAAGATATAAAAAATTAACTTGCTTTGTAGAGTAGATAAAATTCTTTATGTGAATGAGGTAAAAGAGAAGGTCATATAACTATTATTATACTAGATATGGCTATTTTTCATTTGTTAGATAGAACTGACAATACTTTACTAAAGCTAATAACACTCTAATGAAGGAAACGTATAGAGTTTAATGATGAAGCATGACTTTTGTGAGCTTAATGGATTGGCATTAAGCTCCAAATCATTTGAATGTGTAAAACATGGTGTTAATATCTAATTTTGAATGAATTTTGGACTGCCCACAAATCCCTTACACCACTTTCTGAGCCATTTCATCAACAGCTTGCTAGACTGCATCCAGTTCACCATCTGGAAGTGTCACTTGCTACAAAATAAACCTGCTCCCTGGATGACAGCAGGATACCTAAGCATCTGCTGTTTAATAAGCTGCACAGAACATCCACCACCAGCATGGGAAGGGCCAATATTTCAAGGAAATGATGGAATCATCTAATATTAGCTCTTGAATGCACCTTAGGGAACTAATTCATCATTTTCAAGGTGGATTCTCTGAGGTACTAATACTGGGAGATGACAACAAAGATTCCATGCTTAAGAACAATGAAAACTTTCTTCAACCCTTAATTCAGCTCAGGAAACTTGGAAATAACACTAAATGATAACTTATCAACTCTGTAGTTGATAACTATAGATAGATGTAGATAATTATAACCTTAAAGAAGAAATAAGACATACAATTAAATAGATAAAGAAGGCAATGTAGAGAAAAATATTAAGCAAAAACACACAAGTAAGAGGTGAGGGAAGTACAGCAGAGTCTGGAATCTGCCTACATAGGATAGTATGGTATAATGGAGAAAAATACATTTTTTTTTGGCCATTCTCTAATATCTGCTGATACACTGATATTTCTGCCTTTTTTTTTTTTTCCTGTTAGTGCTAGTTGTTCAGTCGTGTCTGATTCTTTGTAACCCTTCCCTGGGCAAGAATACTGGAGTGGGGAGCCATTTCCTTCTCCAGAGGATCTTCCCTACCTAGGGATTGAACCCGGGTCTCCTGCATTACAGGCAGATTCTTTACTATATGAGCCATGAGGGAAGTTCAAGAAGGTAATTCCACTAGGATTCTTTTCTATTTTCCTGATTTCTTTCTCTTCTTAATTAACCTTTTTGATGGAAGCTCAACTTTGGATTGATGTTGAGAAGAGTCCTAACCTAAAGCTCATGATCTCTGAAAGTTCCGATCAATCTGATATTCATAAGCTTCTATCCGCAGGTCTTGTTCTCTAAGTTGCAATACAAATATGATTTTTCCAACTCAGATCACACTATTTTGTTGTTGCTTTTTCTTAAATTATGAAATATTTCAAGCATATATAAAGGTATAGGAAGAAACATCATGAATAGCTATATGCCTACATAGTCCAATATATCTTACCATTTTAACATATTTGGTTCGAATTCTTCTCAGAAAATAAAACACTAATGATAAAATTAAAGACTTGTTTATTATTTCCCCTCATCTAATTTTCCTTTCCCTTCCCAAGAATTCAGTGCAAAATTTATGACCTTGTTATTATCTAATAGAACTTTCCTGGTGGCTCAGGGAAGAGTCTGCTTGCAATGAAAGAGATCTTGATTCTAATCCCTGCGTTGGGAAGGGCGTGGCGACCCACTTCAGAATTCTTGCATGGAGAATTACATGTACAGAGGAGCCTGAACGGTTACAGTCCGTGGAATCATAAAGGATTGGACATTACTGAGCAATAACACTTTAGTACTTTATTATCAAATTAATGCAAAATAACCACAAACTTTCTGGCTTCTTTTCCAAACTCCCCCTTTTTCTAAAACTCCAATCTCTTAACTGCTCAAGCACAAAGGAAATTCCTCTGTTTGATTTACACAGTTTAGCTTTTGTCTTTGTTTGTTTTGTTTTTTATATTCTTCACAACCCTGATCTTGAAATTTGTACTTCCCTTATATAAAATTTCAGTGATATAATTTGCTGAACAATGCTTACTTTTTAAAGAATGGATTCTGATGCCATGTTTTAGGTTAATACATTTATGTGGCTCGCTATAATTCTATGAATATTCTGTTCTGAAAAAAAGCAACAACACTAAGATTCTCAAAGAGAAAAAGTTAAAATGTGGGCACATTGAAAGAAAATAAGTTCCAAAAGTGATTCAACAGAGCATACTTTAGAAAAGCAGACATTCTATAGGGAAAATGCCTATGGGTTCTATATATTTAAAGACTCAAGTTGAAGTCATTATAGACTGAGAGAAAGAATGTCTTTCAGTTAATACACAGATAACAATGATTTCTGCATTACTTAATGTTCCTGTTTTGGTGGTTGTAGGTGAGACACTGCTAATCACAGATTACTTTACAGTGGACCAGGTGATTGGTGCTAAAGATAGTGAAACTGCACAGAGGTGCTGCCCACCTCCTAGGAGNTAGGGAAAATGCCTATGGGTTCTATATATTTAAAGACTCAAGTTGAAGTCATTATAGACTGAGAGAAAGAATGTCTTTCAGTTAATACACAGATAACAATGATTTCTGCATTACTTAATGTTCCTGTTTTGGTGGTTGTAGGTGAGACACTGCTAATCACAGATTACTTTACAGTGGACCAGGTGATTGGTGCTAAAGATAGTGAAACTGCACAGAGGTGCTGCCCACCTCCTAGGAGATGTAACCTCCATACCTTTATACTAAGAGAGAAATAAAGTGCATTGCAGTGTATTGAGAACAACGGTTAGGTGGAAATTTTCACTAATGAGCAACTGATTGAAAAAGCAGCAGAGAGATGGCTAAACAGGTGGGCTGAACACATACTTTTGTTTCCATAGTCTCTGGAAACCCTGTCAATATAACAATTAAAGATTTTAAAAAGTCATAACACGTAAGCACCATGAAAAGAGAGTTTAAAAGATGACAGAAGAAGTTCAAGAGTTTTGAACTTGAAATGTGGATGAAAANTTCATGGCTGCAGTCAGCATCTGCAGTGATTTTGGAGCCCAAGAAAATAAAGTCTCTCACTGTTTCCATTTTCTCCCCATCTATTTGCATGAAGTGATGAGACCAGTGCCATGATCTCTGTTTTCTGAATGTTGAGTTTTAAGCCATCTTTTTCACTCTCCTCTTTCACTTTCATCAAGAGCCTCTTTAGTTCCTCTTAGCTTTTTGCCATAAGGTGGTGTCATCTGCTTATCTGAGGTTATTGATATTTCTCATGGCAATCTTGTTTCCAGCTTATGCTTCATCCAGTCTGGGATTTCTCATGATGTACTCTGCATATAAGTTAAATAAGCAGGGTGACAATATGCAGCCTTGATGTACTCTGTTCCCAATTTGGAACTGGTCCAACGTTCCATGTCTGGTTTTAACTGTTACTTCCTGACCTGCATACAGATTTCTTAGAAGGCAGGTAAGATGGTATGATTTTCCCATCTCCTTAAGAATTTTCCACAATTTGTTGTGATCTACTCAGTCAAAGGCTTTGGCATAATCAATAAAGCAGAAGTAGATATTTTTTTGGAACTCTCTTGCTTTTTTCATGATCCAATGGAAGTTGGCAATGTGATCTCTGGTTCCTCTGCCATTTCTAAATCCAGCTTGAATATGTTGAAGTTCTTGGTTCAAATACTATTGAAGCCTCACATGGAAAATTTTGAGCATTACTTTGTTAGGGTGTGTGATGAATGCAACTGTGTGGTAGTTTTGACATTCTTTGGCATTGCCCTCCTTTGGGATTGGAATGAAAGATGAACTCTTCCAGTCCTGTGGCCACTGCTGAATTTTCCAAATTTCCTGGCATACTGAATGCAGCACTTTCATAGCATCGTCTTTTAGGATTTGAAATAGCTTAACTGGTATTGCATCACCTCCACCAGCTTTGTTCATAATGACGCTTCCTAAAGCCCACTTGACTTCACATTCCAGGATGTCTGGCTCTAGCTGGTTGATCACACCACCATGGTTATCTTGGTAATTAAGATCTTGTTTGTGTAGTTCTTCTGTGTATTCTTGCCACCTCTTCTTAATATATTCTGTTTCTGTTAGATCCATACCATTTCTGTCCTTTATTGTGCCCATCTTTGCATGAAATGTTACCTTGGTATCTAGTTTTCTTGCAGAGATCTATAGTCTTTCCTATTCTCTTGCTTTCCTTTTTTTTTGGCATTGATCACTGAGAAAGGTTTTCTTATCTCTCCTTGCTTTTCTTTTGAACTGTGTACTCACATGGGTGTATCTTTCCTTTTCTCTTTTACTTTTACCTTTTCTTGTTTTCTCAGCTATTTGTAAGGCCTCTTCACACAACCATTTCGCCTTTTTGCATTTCTTTTTTTGGGGATGGTCTTGATCACTGCCTCCTGTACAATGTCATGAATTTCTGTTCATAGTTTCTCAGGCACTCTGTCTATCAGATCTATCCCCTTGAATCTATTTTTCACTTCCACTGTATAATTGCAAAGGATTTGATTTAGGTCATATCTGAGTGATCTAGTGGTTTTCCCTGCTTTCTTAAATATGTCTGAATTTTGCAATAAGGAGTTCATGATCTGAGCCACAGTCTGCGTTTGGTCTTGTTTTTGCTGACTATATAGAGCTTCTCCATCTTTGGCTGCAAAGAATATAATCAATGTGATTTCTAGTGATGTCCATCTGGTGATGTCCTTGTGTAGAGTCTTCTCTTGTATTGTTGGAAGAGGGTGTTTGTGATGACAGTGGGTTCTCTTGACGAAACTCTATTAGCCCTTGGCCTGCTTCATTTTGGATTCCAAGGACAAACTTGTTTGTAACTCCAGGTGTTTTGACTTCCTAACAATTCCCTATGATGAAAAGGACATCTTTCTTTGATGTTAGTTCTAGGAGGTATTGTAAGTCTTTGTAGAATCATTCAACTTGAATTTCTTCATCATCAGTGGTTGGAGCATAGACTTGGATTATTGTGATGTTTATGGTTTGCCTTGGAAATGAACTGAAATCATTCTGTCAATTTTAAGATTGCAACCAATTAACACATTTCAGACTCTTTTGTTGACTATGAGGTCTATGACATTCCTTCTGAGGGATTCTTGGTCACAGTAGTAGATATATACTAAATCCTAGTTAAATTTGTCTATTCCCATCTATTTTAGTTCACTATTTGCTAAAATTTTGATGTTTACTCTTGCCATCTACTGTTTTGACCACATTGAGTCTACCTTGATTCATGAACCTAAGATGCTATGCAGTATTGTTCTTTACAGTATCGGACTTTACTTCTGTCACCAGTCACATCCACAGCTGGGTGCTGTTTTTGCTTTGGCTCCATCTCTTTATTCTTTCTGTAGTTATTTCTCCACTGATCTCCAGTAGCATATCGGGCACCTACCAACCAGGTAAGTTCATCTTGTACTGTCACGTCTTTTCATACTGTTCATGAGATTCTCAAGGCAAGAAGACTGATTACAGTAAAAATACTGAAGTATAATAAAGCATATAATAAAATTTTCAATAAAGAATTTTTAATAATCAAAAATAATAATGCTTTTCTTTCAATTCCTGACCATTTTCCCTTTTAAATGTCACAAATAGAATTTGAGCCTCTACCTAACTCAGTTTCAGAATACAAAGATTTTCGTGAATCACTCCAGGTAGCTGACATTCTTATTACTATGACACACTTCCAATATATAATGATATCTTTAAGCCTCATTATGTTTGTAAGCATTCTTAAGCCTTAGTACATAATTTCTAGTAATATCAAATAATAGCATAATTCTGTCTACATTGTCTTTCTTTTTTAAAATATAATTTTTTTATTTTAATTAGAGGCTAATTACTCCACAGTATTGTGTTGGTTTTGCCATACATTGACATGAACCTGCCATAAGTGTACATTAACTAAGTTTCTTTATTGTTTTTGTCATAGTAAAATACCATTGAAAATTAAATAGGTGTTCCTTAATGTCTTTGCATGAAATGTTCCCTTAGTATCTCTAATTTTCTTGAAGAGATCTCTCGTCTTTCCCATTCTGTTATTTTCCTCTATTTCTTTGCATTGATCGCTGAAGGCTTTCTTATCTCTTCTTTGGAACTCTGCATTGAGATGCTTCTATCATTCCTTTTCTCCTTTGCTTTTCACTTCTCTTCTTTTCACAGCTATTTGTAAGGCCTCCCCAGACAGCCATTTTGCTTTTTTGCATTTCTTTTCCATGGGGATGGTCTTGATCCCTGTCTCCTGTACAATGTCGTGAACCTCATTCCATAGTTCATCAGGCACTGTATCTATCAGATCTAGGCCCTTAAATCTATTTCTCACTTCCACTGTATAATCATAAGGGATTTGATTTAGGTCATACCTGAATGGTCTAGCGGTTTTCCCTACTTTCTTCAATTTGAGTCTGAATTTGGTAATAATGAGTTCATGATTTGAGCCACAGTCAGCTCCTGGTCTTGTTTTTGTTGACTGTATAGAGCTTCTCCATCTTTGGCTGCAAAGAATATAATAAATCTGATTTTGGTATTGACCATCTGGTGAAGTCCATGTGTAGAGTCTTCTCTTGTGTTGAAAGAGGGTGTTTGCTATGACCAGTGCATTTTCTTGGCAAAACTCTATTAGTCTTTGCCCTGCTTCATTCTTTACTCCAAGGCCAAATTTGCCTGTTACTCCAGGTGTTTCTTGACTTCCTACTTTTGCATTCCAGTCCCCTATAATGAAAAGGACATCTTTTTTGGGTGTTAGTTCTAAAATGTCTTGTAGGTCTTCATAAAATCATTCAAATTCAGCTTCTTCAGCATTACTGGTTGGGGCATAGACTTGGATAACTGTGATATTGAATGGTTTGCCTTGGAGACAAGCAGAGATCATTCTGTCATTTTTGAACATCTGTGTCATAGTTCTTTATCATGCATGAATCATTCCCCATGAACACATAACTTTGAATAAACTTATCCTATATTGAGGAATTTAGCAATTTCTTCCATCTTTGATTATATTGCCTAGTGTGACAGGCAATTTTCTGTGTATGAATTTTTTTTCAGTGTTTGTTCATAGAGCTATCATTTCAAAGTCATTAAAGAGATGTTTAGGGATATGATTTTAAGCTAAAATTCAAACCTCTGCCTTGTTACATGGGCAAATACTAAATAAATGACAAAAAATGATGAATACAATTTGTTAGTATATTTACACCAGGGCAGATAGTTAAACTGCTGGTAAATCTCAGCCTCTGTATCTGTCATTTGGCACATTTCTCAATTAGAAATCACATGCAAATGCCAGAAACTGTGGGATCAAAATGTGAAAAAAATTGGTTTTGACATCAATGTTTGGATGTAAGAAGGGAAAATGAACAAAGACAGTCCCATGCAACTTGGTAATATGACTTTTCTGGCAATTCATATAAATCTTTATTGGAATTGTTTAAAGTGCCAATCTGTTTTTGAGGGGATTTTGATCTTAAGATGTATTTGCATAGTAAGGATATGGTATTTGCATTTGGGGGTTTTGAGAGTTCTTCAATATTCTTGTCTGGAGAATCCCAGGGACAGTGGAGCCTGGTGTGCTGCCGTCTATGGGGTCACACAGAGTCGGACACAACTGAAGCGACTTAGCAGCAGCAGCAGCAGCATCAACCTGACCAAGTTTGAGCAACAGGGAGGCCTCCAAAAGTCCTGATGACCCCTTAGAACTACCATTAATGCCAGACAAGTTTTAAGTTAACTTATCTTTCTCTTTTTCATTGCTTCAATTTTATCTTCATAATACAAGGGACCATCTTTGTCTTCCCACCTGAAAGTATGGCAAAACCTAGTCTAGAATCTTTATTTTTTTTCCCCAGATTGATTTCCCAGATTTATTTATAATCTTCATGTAATATTGTATACATGTATATTGAGAGATTTGATACATTTATTCATTGTGAAATAATTACCACCTTGGGTTAGTTAATATTTCAACCACCTCATACAATTAAGGTTTCTTTCTTGTAGTGAGAATATTTAAGGTCTACGCTCTTAACATCTTTCAAGTATAAAGGAGAATGGCATTGAAGCATGTATACTATCATGTAAGAAACGAGGCACCGGTCTATGTTCGATGCAGGATGCAGGATGCTTGGGGCTGGTGCACGGGGATGATCCAGAGAGACGTTGTGGGGTGGGAGGTGGGAGGGGGATTCAGGATTGGGAGCTTGTGGTGGATTCATGTCAATGTATGGCAAAGCCAGTAGAGTATTGTAAAGTAAAATAAAGTAAAAAAAAATTGTTAATTCTTATAACCATGCTGTATATTAGACTTCAGAATTTACTCATCTTATAACTGGAAATTTATATTCTTTAACTGACATATCTCCTTTTATCATACTGCTCCCCTGCCCCAGTGCCTGGCAACTACCAATTTGTTCTCAGTTTCTGTGAATTCAGCTCTGTTAGACTCCACATATAAGTGAATATCATACTGTATTTGTCTTTCTCTGTCTGGCTTATTTCACTTAGCATACTACTCTCAATTCAGAAGAATTTCCTTTCTTCTCATGATTGGTATTCCATTGCATATGCGCATACCATATCTGTTTCTCCATTCATCCACTGATCACCAGTTCGGTGGTTTTGATATCTTGATGTCATGAATAATGCTGCAATGAACCTGGGTGTACTAATATATATTAGAGATCATGATTTCATTTCCTTTAGATATAAGCTCAGAAGTGGCATTGTTGTATCATATGTAGTTCTGTTTTTAATTTTTCAAGGAATTTCAATGTTGTTTCCATTATGTCTGCCCAAATTCCCATCTACAGTGCACAGAGATTCCCTATTTTCCACATCTTCCCCAATATTTATATCTTGTCTTTTTGATGATAATCATTCTAACAGGTATGAATTGATAGCTCATTGCAGTTTTTGTCTGTATCTTCATGATGATTAGCGGCAGAAAGCAAAGGAGAACTAAAGATGCCTCTTGATGAAAGTGAAAGAGGAGAGTGAAAAAGTTGGCTTAAAGCTCAACATTCAGAAAACTAATATCATG